>CM074488.1:52523149-53007957 GCA_037389245.1 Oryzias sinensis
ATATATACATATATACATATATATATATACATATATATATATATATATATATATATAGTATATAGTAGTATATATATATATATATATATATATATATATACTATATTTAGGATTGATTAGACATTCTAGACATGAGGGAGCTTTGTTTGTAAAAGTTGAAGGCATTTTTCCACCATCGAACAGCACAGCGTATGACGTCACGCCAGAGCGGGGGAGATTGTTGAAAAGTAATCAAAGTTTGAAGTCAATTTGTGAAAAAAACTGTAAATTGCAATGTTTATTGGTGTCTTTAGATGAAAGAATGCCAAAAAAAGAAGCTCCGAAACAGGGTGAACTTTGGCGAAAATGTCGGAAGCTTCTCCCATTGATTTGAAACCCATTATAAAGCTGATATTACTGCAAAGTTTAAAGGTTTGTATTTCAAAAACTGAAACATATTTTTCAAAGAAATGGAATCAGTTTAAACTTTAAAGTCTTGTGAATAATTTTTAGTTTGAACGGTGTCTCTACTTAAAAGTATGTTGAAGTTATAATAGTTGAAAGAAGCAAAGGTTTTCAAGGATTCTCCATGTATTTTAATTTAAGTCCAAAATCCCGGAATACCTTTAAAAGTTCAAGGATTTGAATGACCAAAAGTCATAGCTGGAATAAACTAAAAGAGCTGAACATTTTAATAGTTTAATGGTTAAAATAGGTGAAAATTTGAAGAAGGAATTAAGCGCCAAGAAAATGGTGGAATATACTATAACTAGAAGGAGCTGCATTTCCAGAAGAAAATGCATGGCTGGATGCTGTATTGCTGAATGAAAGCGGAATTTTCTGAAAAATGACCTTTTTCCTGGATTCCTGCTAATAGCAATAACAAATCAAGAATAGATTTGTGGCAGGTTTCTCAGAATGTTCTTAGTCATATCTCACATGCAGATATCTCTGCAGCTCCTTCCACGGATCATTGTGTGTTTTACATAAATTTAGCTCCAAAAATGGAAAGTTCAGAAAGAAAAAGTTATTGGAAATTTAATGCAAACTTCCTAAAAGATGATCACTACTGTAATATGGTAAACTTTCATTGTTGATCAAAGTAAACATCTCTATTGACCCATTAAGAAATTCGAATTTTTAAATATGAAGTTAGAAAATATTCTATCAATTATGGCAAAGAAAAAGTTTTCTATTTGTAAAATGTTATACTGCATCTTGCTTTTGGATTTGAATGTTCTAAATTCATTCATTTTCTGTACCGCTTTGTCCCTTTCGAGGTCACGGGGCTGCCGGAGCCTATCCCAGCCACTTGGGCGTAGGCAGAGGATGCCCTGGACAGGTCGCCAGTCTGTCGCAGGGTAGAACGTCCTCAATCACACACCCATTCATTCTCACACTCACACCTATGGACAATTTAGAGTTGCCAATTAACCTATGAAGCATGTTTTTGGACAGTGGGAGGAAGCCAGAGATCCCGGAGAAAACCCACGCATGCACGGGAAGAACATGCAAACTCCACACAGAAAGGTCCCCCATTGATGTATTTTTCATGTCCCCCAGCCGGGACTTGAACCAGGGGCCTTCTTGCTGTGAGGCAAGAGCGCTAACCACTGCGCCACCGTGCAGCCTGAATGTTCTAAATGCAAAAAAAAAGTTTGAATTTTGTCAATAAAAAATAAGGAACTTTGTTGCCGCGCAGCGGGCGCCACAGAGGTCCCACAGCGTCACACAGCTAATCAAAAGTTGAGTGTTTCATGGTGAATTGTTGGATTCACAGCTCCTCTCTTCATGCGTAGCCTCTCCCATGTGTAAGAAGCTCGCCGCTCCACTGCCTGAAGAAGACGCAGACGTCTCCTTTGATGGATGATGATGAGCGCTAGTACCGTGGCAGAAATTTGAAAATGTCTGCTGTAAATCAAGGTATCGTTCACATCCGTCGCCATGTTTCTGAATGACTTATCACATCAGTTGGTTTGTGTTTATTCACATAATTAGAATTTGATGGAAACAGTGTCATTGTGAAATTGTGTTTTTTTGACATTTCTAGATTTCCCTAAAGTTTTGCTCATATGTATGATGGAAACCCAGCTTCTCGTGCCTTTCTGAGAGGTTCAGAATGAATTGAGATGATAATAAAATATAACAACATTCTTTCTTTACGGTATTTTGAGGTCTGTTTTTCCCCCTTGAATCCTCAAATGTTTGATTTTGGAAACATATAATTTGTTTAATAGTAAGGACTCAGATACCAGAGCAGAAATGCAGAAGAAAACATTTAGTTATCATTCAGAAAGCAACAGAAATAGCTCTTAATTTACAAATGTGACTGATTTTAAGTTACATTATTAAAGTTCACAATTTGCTACTTAAAACATGATAAATACAAGCTGTTTTGGAGCTATTTTTATTCTTTAATTGTTTCAAACTCCTTATGCAAAAGTTTCTCCATGTGGGTTTGAGGAACACAACGTCTTTTCCACTTCTATGACTTATAGAGATATATTCATATAACTTCCAGCAGACCAGTCCGCCCCTGGGGTTAGCATTACATGAAAGAAGTACCAGACCCCAGGAAACCGCTCTCATGAGAGTGTCGGCATTTCATTATGACGCAGACGCACAGCTGTAATCCACCTCACCTGCTACTGCTGCCTTTCACAGGCAAGCGCACAAGCGCCACATTACAGGGAGATCCATTTGCTGCCTTATTATCCATGTTCACAGGGGAAAGAGCCAGGCCGCGAGGCGTTTTTGTGCTGCAGAAAAGGCTTATACAACCTCTTTGTGTTAGTATGAATGTTTATTTTAAACCATTCCTCAGCCTTTCAATTTCCAGTTGACACGTTTGCTCGTTTTTCTGATCCCTTCACCATAAATTTGAAATCAACCTTTGGATAAATGACAACTTAAAGCACAATAATGCATTTTTAGTCAACACATCCTTAGACTTTATAGTCTCTGAGTCTGTGTCTGAAAACTTGCTAGTTTTTTTTTGTTTACATCTGATTATTAATTGCCAGAAAATGAATTTTGTGAATAAGTGCAACTCAATATGAGCAAAAGATGTAATGTTAAATAAAATGGACTTAACCATGACTTCAGATAAAAGTCTACAATATCCGGCCAACCCGAGGATGGTCTTTTGCTCTTTTAACGTTCGTGGAATCAGCCAGGATTTCAAAGCAGGGATCTTTTCAGGATTGGTCTCCATGCCTCTTTCCGATACCACGTGACCTAGGTTTCGCACAGAGGATTGAAAAAATATACATTTTTCTAGCGACAGCTTGAGACCATAGTCCTTCAATCTGTGGAGATCACGCATCAGACGCTCTTCGTGTTCTTCTAGTGTGCTTGAGAAAACAATGAGATCATCCAGAAAAACCAGAACTTGTTTCAGATTTAAGTGTGCCCTGCATTTTTCCATTAACCGCCGAAATGTACTCAAAGAAATCAGGAAGAGCTGTAGTATTATTTATGTTAATTATTTATGTTGAAAATATTGAATTAATTCACTTTCAATCAAAAAAAACCTAGAGGGTTAGATTACATTTAAATAACAATAACGATTTGGGTAATATTTAAAAAACGTTTAATAAAATTTAGTTAACACAGTCTATTTAAAAAAAATACATTTGTGCCAAAAAGCTGTCCGTTCATCTGACGTATGCGCACTATGCAATAAAATTTGGCAAGAATTATACAATTACACTGTTTAGTATTGTTAACTTTGTTAACTAAAGTTCAAGTCCCGGTTGGGGGACCTGAACCGTGGAGTTTGCATGTTATCTGTTACCTTTATGTGTGGGTTTTCTCCGTGATCTCCGGCTTCCTGTCACTGTTCAAAAACATGCTTCATAGGTTAATTGGTTAATTGTCCATAGGTGTGAATGTGAGAGTGCATGTGTGATTGTGGCCCTGCGACCTGTCCAGGATGTCCCCTGCCATTTCGCCCACAAGTGGCTGGGATAGACTCTCCGAAAGGGATAAATGGGAAGAAGATGAATGAATAAAAAAATCATCACAATATTGTTTTTAAATTTAACGCAATAATGAGTAAATCCAATATAATGATTAATAAATTCAACGCAATAATGTTTTAAGCAAATCAAATATAAAGATTTATAAAGTTTACCTAATAATGTTAAGTAAATTCAACATAATGATTAATAAGTTCAACGCAAGAATGTTGAGTACATTTTACCTAAATGCACTATGTAAACTTACTATAATTGTGTACTGTAGTAGTTTGCTAAATTTTAGTCATCTACTCTTTCTCAAATTAAACAAAATTGTTTTGTGGGACTGGTTGACGATACTTTTTTATTTAAATTTAATGTTTTATTTCTTATAGCGGATGCATTGGTAAACAGCCTGCAGCATGTAAACTCCCAAAATCCTAGTGGTGTTACAAATGTTGTTTTTTCTTTGTCAGCTTCTGTCATCTTAATCTGATGGTAATCAGACTTGAGGTCTAAGATGGTGAACCACTTTGAGCCTGTTAACCCTGAAAAAGATTCTTTCAGTTTGGGAAGGCCACAGGCGTCCTTGATAGTCTGCAGGTTCAACTTCCTGTAATCGATGTAAAGGCGGAGATCACGATTTTTCTTTCACACAACAACAATTGGGCATGAGAACGGAGACTCTGACTCTCTAATTACACCAGTCTGTTGTAGGTCTTGCTGGTGTTTCCGCACAGCTTTGATGTCTTGTGGGTGGGTAGGTCTTGGTCAATGCTTGAATGGAGTTGGGTCGTGCAACTTGATGCTACGTATGTCTTACTTTATCAGTTTTTCCAAAATTAAGATTATGATGAGAGCAAACTTCTGGTATTTCATTGAACTTGTTTGTAATCCTTTCTTTCCATTCAGCAGAGATCAGAGAATCCCCCAAGTCTGGTTGAAGGCTTCGGGTAGTTACAACCGATGTAAAAAAAGGAGCGTAAGCGTAATCTGAGGAACTGACACAAAATGGTGCTCAGAGATGGATTGCACGCCTCCTGCTCTGACTCGTTTTTAAGGGTGACTGGAATCTTGTGCGGTGTGTGGCGTGAGATGAGAATGACACAGCTTGTGACACAAAGTGTCCCAGCAAGTAGAGTAGCTGGATGTTCTATTAGCGCACAGCAGCCTGCAGCAGGTGCATTGGTGTGAACGGCTCCCTCTATGACGACAGTGTGCCCTTCAGGGATGACAACGGGCACTTTGCTGTAGTCTCACAACTCCTTCACTACCCAACTGTGTTTGCTGGTGTCTTAGCTGGAGTAAGTCCAGGACAACTTGGTAACCATACGTTGCTGGGAGTTGGCGTGTTGGTGGTGCTGGTCGTACAGTAGTTCCATAGTGTTCATTTTAAAAAATAATCAAGACTGAGTCTCATACTGGCAATCAGGAACAACAAGTGCAAGCATAGATATTTCTGTCTCAACACCAACAAAGTCTCTGGGAAACTATACTGTGAGTTCAATATAACCCTGGTAGGGAACGGCTCACCCTCCGGCACCTTCGGCATTTAGGAGCTCAGAGAGAGGTTTCAATGGCTGGCGGAACAGATGTTTCTTTTAAAACAACACAGGAACAGCAGTAACTTGTGAGCCAGTCGACATATTTGACCAGCGATGTCAACTTTGCTTGCACATGGGGATCCAATGAGACCCTTTTATAGGGGTATTTGAAGCTGTAGTGGTGTCCGTTTTTTTAGGGAGAAGTCGTAGCGACTTAGGGCTGGGTATCTCTCTGATGGTAGGGGGATCAACTTGTGACATGGAGGAGAAAACATTCCTTCCCGTGGGTCTGCTCTGAAGCACAGAAGTTTTCATTTAAATGTAAGTAATGACTTTTGTTTTTGGATGTCTTTAAAATTTTGTTGGGTATTTTCTGAGTGCTGGCAGCAGTGCTAGCAAACGAAGCTGACTGGCGACTATTGATGACGTCATCAAGCGGTAGTAAGACACTATTTTTCCCATAATTCTCCGCTGGGATTCATTGCAGATTCTAGCATTTTAGTACTCGAGAAAACACAAATTTTCTGGAAGTTTTAACGTCTTATCTTCTCCTGTCTATTTGGTTTCTATGGCAACAGCCCTCAATTAAACCTGGTGGTGGGCAGCAAAATGAAATTAGACTTATATTTTATGTTGGGTGAAGGTAAAAAAACCCTTCTCTTTGGGGATTGAATGAAAAAAGCTGTATCCTCTTGAGACCTGGCGTCCACTTACGATGAGATCACATTGTGGGTTTTATTTTCACCGTAGTTAGTTCTGATTACCTGGGGTCTTGTGACTTTTAAATAAAAAAAAAAGCAAATCAAGCAAGAGCTGGGGCCTTTATGATGTTAGTGACTTGGTTTTTGAGGCAAACAGACATGATCTGCATTGAACAATTGCAGCCATACTGGTTTTCATAGATCAACTAAGAAAGAAATGACGGGGAAAAAACGCAATCGCCAGCAGGTGGTCTTTTCCCTTTAAGCTGTTAAGTGAGTGTTTCCCTGGCAGTCCCTTCACTTTACGCCTACACAGTAATGCAGAGGTGCAAACATCCAATCTGTCAAGGTTGTTGTCAGTCAGAAGGCAGGGTATACCCTCATATCACGCTTCTCCATATGATTTTGTACCATTTTTATTCCTTCCTGCTCATTTATTGGCCAATCTTCTTCACTGATTGCGACAATCTGTGGCACAAACGAAAGAAATAGAAACCCTGAGCAACATTACTGAGAAACAGTAAATTTTTCCTAACATTAGCTCCACCAGTCATCGTCGTTAGCGGGCTGCACAGATTTTCACACTGATGACTTGCAGTGGGAGAATAAATTAGCACAAAATGTTCTGGGAAGCAAGAAAAAAAGTGGGGCTGTGAGAAAATGGCCCACATGATGTGAGGCATTGGCGAACATTGAAATGCAGTGAAAGTGACACCTATGGTAAATCAGCGTTTGCTCAGAGGCCTCTCTGCTCTCCAGGTGACCTTAGAAAAGAAGCAAAAAGGATGTGTTTGTCATTTTGCTTTAGAGAGTTAAATTAGGGGAAAAAAACTACAAATTATAAAGAAGACTGGAAGGATAAAAGGCTAAAAGCAAAGCTAAATTTATGCTCTTCCTTTAGTTTCTATGTCACTCCGCCTGTCAAATTTGTTTTCTCATTATTGCACTTCAAATATGTTTTTCCTTTTGTGATTTTCCTCCCTAAAAAAAGCAGGATAAAATTAGATTACAGGAAAATTTGACTTTTATTATCTTCAGAGATGTACGTTCAGCTCACGTCTATATTTAGAGGGAAGAGGGCTTTCATGTGGCAGGACTCACACATCTCGCCTATTTTCAAATCCTTTAGCAATTATTTATCACATGTATTTATAGGGACTTATAAAGATTAAATAACCCACTAAATCCCACTACATCAAGGAATTCATGAAAAAAAAAAAAAACTATTTGAACATTTTCAACCCCTATGATAAAATCCCAAAATATTATTTTCCCTAAAATAATATATAGATAGTGTCAGTGATTATATGTTGGGTGGTTTTGTAAGTTTTAGGGTTAGAGTTTGGGTTAGGGTTAAGGTTAAGATCAAAGGTTAGGGTTAGGGTTAGGTTAAAGGGTTCTGACCCCTCTACCGGGGAAGTTGGTATAATAATGATGCCCTAAGTGGGCATCATTACCTTGTCCCTGTTGGAAGGTCTGTTTCCTTCCCCTGTGTGGACGTCCACTCACCCTCCATATTATTTATTTTTTGTTTTCGTCTTTGTTATTCTAATTAATAGATGAAAATGAAAATTATGTTAATTTGTTTTTATAGTTTGTGTGATTTCATTTTGTAAAAGAAAAGAACATAAGAGAATGTGTAAAAAGAAAGAAAGAAAGGTATTCAATAAAACAAAATTAGCGTGCTCCAGCGGCAACATTTCAACCTGTATTCAGGTCTTCCTCGGGCCTATACAGCATGCTGTTCAGTCTGGCTGGGTTTGCTGGCACTTGGAGAGATCGGTGCAACGATTGGAGCCAATTAAAACCTCCAAATTGTTATGTTTTAAAATGTATACATCATTTTAAAATCAAAATATAAGCATGTTTTTATCCAAATTTCATGTTAAGAGTTGGGTTGGGCTAACAAAACACTCCTGGTCCAGCCCTTCTGTCAAATTTTGGAACCCTTTTTGGCCCACAAGTCAAAACGGCCCACCGCTGGCCTGCCTCATGTAACCCTGTTATACTTATATTTAGACTGAGGCAAATGTATTTCTTTACTTATTTAAATTACAGTAATAAGTTGTTCCTCTTCGTCATCAGTAACAGCTAAATAACTAGCTTCTACTCTTGAGAGAAAGTTGGTATTAAACAGATTTGTAGTGCTGTTACCTGCAATAAGTGGTCACAGGGTTGCACCACTGTATTGTAATAAAAATTGTACCTCAGATCTGTAAGCTGAGCTAAACAAGCCTTTGACAGTTTACTTCCTATTATTGATGAATCTTCTTTGTCTTTCGGCTTTCCCCATCAGGGGTCGCCATAGCGAACAAGTCGCATGGTAATCTTGGCAATGTTTCACGCCGGATGCCCTTCCTGACGCAACCTTCTCAAAGCAACCGGGCTTGGAACCGGCACAGAGGTAGAGAAGGGAACAGGGAGCAGGCCGGAGTCGAACCCAGGTTTCACGGACGGAAGGTGCTGCAAACCAGCACGAGCTAAACCGGCTCCCCCTATTATCGATGAATATGTAGCAGTAAATCAGAAAGGGGAGGTTTATTTGTCGTAAGTTTGTAATCCTAGACATCCACCGGTTCTAGAATGACCCCGTTGTCCAAACCGTTCCGTAGACTCTGAAGAAGCTTCAGCTCTGATTATGGCAAATGTTGTTGAGCATCTTGATGAAAAACAGTCCCACACTTCCAGTTCATAGTATACTGTTTTGTTTTTATTAAAAATAAGTCACATTCATTTTGTGCTGTGAAAACTGTACATGTACAGGAGGTAAACACAACATAAAAAACAATGTTGTGACAAGAAATCACAAATGTGTGTTTCATACGAGTAACTCGCACTATGAGAAGACCTGTGGGGGGATTTGAGAGGGGCGGGGGGACTGGCTGGTTGTACATACTGCTGAGTCACAGTAACACACCATTACAGAAGACAAGAGGTTCTATTACCTGTTGCTGTAAAGCTCAGAGTAATAACAAGTATCCTGAAGAACAATTAAGAGATAATTGTACGTTATTATTAATTCTATAAAATCTTTATTGAAATACAATTATCTACCTGTCATAGAGTGCTCCAAATATGGAGACTTGTGCGAACAATGTATCTAGTGAATGAATTCCTTGAATTACTAGTACAGATTTGTAATACAATATTATCATAAAGTATCTATATTCTCTTTAAATATGAGGAAGATGGTATAAAACTGTTGTTTTTTTCTAAGAAAAACTCTGCCGAAAACATAATATCCGTCTTGCTTGAGCATCAAGCACCCATCAATATTGCACTATTTCACACTGATGGCTGAAAACACAAACGTGTTGAAGTCTTAAGGCCCTGATGGGACCCTCTGTTCCGTCCAAGAGTCCTGCAAGGCTGAGAAACAATTGGGCGATGACGAACGGCCTCTTTGACCCTTTGAAAGTGCAGCACGGAAGAGCCTGCATCTTGTTGCAGCTGAGGGGTAGGGGTGGGGGGGATTCCGTAGCTTTTAATCCAGCTTTTCCCACAGTGCACTGCTCTTCCTGTGTTTAAGAGTCTGTGTTCCTCGTGGTGCGGGTGTTTGGCGGAGAAGCTCGAAGAAAGCACCACCATGAACTCCATCAGCACGCCGTCTGTTTTTCCCGATGCAGTCTACATGGGCTCACAACGCATTAGAGATTCACGTTTTTGGAGAGTTCTGTTGCAGGTTACAGTCCAAAAAAAAATTATGAGGGGAAAAATAAAAACACCTAAAAAGGAAGGTTTAGTTTCCCAACACTGGTAAGGATAATATTTGTGATAAAAACAGAGATGTATCATCAGCTCGACCTCCAGACAAGTTCTTGTCACTGGAGCGGCTCATGCTGGTGTAAAGCAGAACCAACAATCACAAACCAAAGAATTAAAGTTTCACTGAACAAAAACAAAATGAGTGTGCCCAGCCCAGAGAAAATGCACAGCATTGAAACATGTAACTGGTCCTTTCATGATTTCTAGCCTTGACTTGTTTTCAGAAGGTAACGTCGCTGCCGGAAGAGCAGCTGGGAGTCCTGGCTGAGCCCCCCCCCACAACAAGCAGGGAGGACCCGCCATTTTCAAAGTTTTAATTTTCTCCACATTTCAGTGGAAGGAAAATAGAAGCACTAACATGCCGACCATGTCTTCTGAAGCCCAGGATGCAGGGCTCAGGATACTCCCAGTGAAGCGGTTGTGGAGCCACAGACGGTCCTGGTCTGTGGACACCACCAACCCTTTAGACCTTAAGAGCACTATGAGAAGTGTCCACACAGAGAAGCTACATTTAACATCCCCTCGCTAACATCTCCTCTCCGTCACTCCTTCTTGCTTTGAAGACATGGATTCTGGGACCTACTTTTTTATCTTCCCTCTTTGTGGCTCTCTTTACTTAATCCATTCAGGATCCCATTCTGAAACCAAAGAGGTGACTGAGGTGAAACCAGGTCACTGCGCTTGACCCCTTCTCGTTCTCCTCAGACCTCTGTTTGGAGGTCGATAATGTCCTGTCCCACCAACGGGATGGAGGTGCTGGTCTTCTCCCACTCCACTGAGTGCAGCTCCAAAGGCGAGGCGGCTAGGGGCTCCAGGTCTTTGCGCACCCATGCAGGGGGTGACTGCGGTATTCCCCGGACTCCCTCCCAGGGCCTCTCCAGTGGAGCCTGCTGTTTGTCCTGTTGGGGCAGAAGGAGAAGGCTGTTTAGCTCAGATGCCACGCTCTGCCCCGAGCAATTCTTGATTTAATCAAAATGAAATGAGATTCATCTGAGGTGATTTTCTGGTAATGAGACTCATTTCTGCCATTTGGGCAAATGACTTCCTTGGGGCGTGTTCCCTGATGATCTGACTTGACAGTGTCTCTCGTCTACTGAGAAATACATTCTGAGATTGTGAGTTTGTATATAAACACTCACGCTGTGGTTCGTTTTGTCACTTCCTCCTGAAGACACACTCCATCTCACAGACTGTAAGAAGGAAGGAAGAAAGTACATCCTTATTCAAAGTGACCTCCAGGTACAGATGCACTGTTTCCCTTTTTAAGGTCATTTTTTTGTTTATTTTATTTTTTTTCCTTTATAGGTTTGTTTTTATTACTCGTCATCCCCCCTTCCCCATCTCAAATAATGAATGTGAATGGAAATGGGTGGTGAGTGGAATATTCCAATGATTACCTTGCTGTCAGAGGCAGGAGATTCTCTGTCTTTCTCAGCGTGATGTAGCTTCCTGTTCAGGTCCTGGAACATGTTCTGGTGGCGTTTCTTTGTGTGCATTATTTTCTAAATGAGACAAAAGCAATTTTTACATTAGAGTTTGCTCTGAATTACATGAGATAAGATCCGTTTAATTTAATTTGAAGAAAGGAAGTGCTAAATGAACGGTCGTTACCTCGAAGTCCAGCTCTGCATAACGAGATTTCTGTCTCTGTGAAGCGAAAGATCAAAGGAAGCAGGTTGAGTTTGAGGAATAAAACCAAGACGGACATTAAACAAATCAGACAATCCATCTTTTTGTACCTCCAAGGAGCTCATGGACAACGTGGAGATGGTCTCGCTCTTGGACATCATGGAGTTCATAGACTCAAAGGTGTTCTCCAGGCTGCTGTGGGTGATGTGAGACTCGCTGGACATGTTGTGGATGTTCTGGATGGGCGAGTCCCTCTCTGAAAAAGACACGCTGACCTGGTCGGGAGGGACAGATGCCATACCGAAGGCGGCTTGTGGCTCAGCGAAGGGGCCGCCCAGGTGCATGAGTCTAGCCTGGGGCAGCTGCTCCATGTTGTACTTTGTGGGGTCATCTTTGGGCTTGGATCTCAAGGTGGAGGTGGTGTTGGGCATGAGGATGTAACCGCTGCCGTCTGAGAGGCTGCCCTCGCCCTGCACCCGAGCCAGGTCTGCGTCCAGCTGCTGGAAGAGCTCCCCTTCACAGACGTAGACGGGCTTCCCGGAGGAAGGGTCGATTCCTCCCGGCAGGTGGCTCTTCTCTCTCTTCAGGGTGAGGGTGTGGCTGGAGTACTCAGGAACTGCCTGCATGTGGCTGCCCTTCAACGGCAGAGTGTGGAAGTTGGGGCCCATGGGGAGTGGCAGCTGAGGGTGAGACATCTTCTCTTCAGAGGAACTCTTCATTCCTTTAAGAAGAAAAAAATCAAGAAACGGAGTTAAAACCATAGTACAGTGTTTCATCAAAGCTCAACAAATTGAAAGCCTTTTCTAAGTGCCTGGCCTCACAGAAATTGAAATGCAAATGGAAAACATTTAAGTATAGGATCGAGAAGCTTGCTGGAGTAAAAGCTTACCTTGTCTGCTTGAATCTCCATCCTTTTCATTATCAGACGGCTGGTGAAGGAACAAAAACATTCCATCAGTGCTTAATGCATGAATATATTAATTTAGGGATCTATTAAGAAGCACTCAAAACATTAAAAAAGGCAAAAAGCCAAGAAATGTACCATATGCTGGGATTGGCCGTTGTGAAGGGAACTACCAGAGTCTCCATTTCCATCATCCTTGCGGTCAACTACTCTGCACTTCACAGCATCCTGAACCTAAAAGGCAGACAGAGAATTTGTGGTTTTGTGAATGTTGTTTGCCTAATTGGATGCAAACTAACCAAGTTTGATCCTAATCCTTATTTTTTTTAGCAGGTCCAATTGGAATTTTACCTCTCTGCGCAGGATGCAGTGCACCATGACGATGATGAAACCTTCAAGGGAGTCAAAGACGGCAAAGAGAATCTGAAAGAGGGCGGAGCGACGGTCGGTTATGGCCAGGACAGCAGACATCCAGGTGAGTGCCAGGAGGGGCAGAACCACGCAAGAGCTCCACAGTGACGCCCTGCAGGAGGAGGAGAGAACAGCAGGTTGATGAAAACGTCTGTTTAAAGCTCAGAAACAAAACGTTTTCCTGAAGATCAATCGTTCTTACCCAGCTCTCTCTTTGAGTTTCACATCGGTGATGCCGTCCTTGGACACAAGCTTGTTGAAGACCAGAATACCAATGACCATGTTCACCTGTTTGGAGTCAAACATATTGATCAGACAATGCTATGATGGAAAATACATCGATTAGGGGCCACAAATTAAAATACGAACCAAAACTACGGCTGCAGCGGGGCCGACGAAGGAGTAAAGGAGCCCCCCCTCAAGAGACAACCAGCAGCTGAGAGAGGACAAGCATGATGTTAGTGCTTAAATTCATAAATTTTAATAAAGGAAAGCCTCAGTCTTCTCTGGACTTACTAGTTGACAGTTCCATATCCCTTCGCTTTAGTGAAACCAACGGAAACGGCAACAACCAGGGCGGGAAGTCCTGCAAGGCAGAAAACATTGGATGCAGTTAGAGCCTGCAGAATTAAAACACACGAGAAGTTCATCCGTGCAAAAGAAAGATAAAGACGAGCGCTCTTACCCCAACCCAAGCACAAGAAGCGCTTGCGGATAATGCGGTTGCGAAGACGACCAGTGACAGCCATGTAGGACTGCCAAGCTTCTGTCAATACCCAGCAGAAAGACGAGAGGAAGAAGAAGTGTAGAAGGGCAGCTACCAGAGTGCACACCACCTGCAAGATCCACGGAGAAGATGAAGATGAGGAATATGAGAGTCAGCATTGGAGATTAGGCCCTACAAAGTTGTAGGTAGAGGCTGAGCAGAAGGGCCGTCTTACCTTGTTGCGAGCCTGAGTTTGACCGACAAGAATGAGGGCATTGGAGCAAATAATGGAGAGGCAAAAGTTGATGAGGATGACTGAGCGCTCGGAGCGTATGTACCTGAAAAATAAAGGTAGAAAGTTTTAGGAAAGAGCATAAAGAAGTGGCTTCCTCGGTTATTTGAAGACAGTGTTGTTAGACTGTGCTGGTAGGGTTACTTACTTCCACACTGAGACGTAGATGATGATGAGGAGCAGCAGGGTGAGAGAGGAGACCCCACAGCCAACAATGAGAGTCACGGACGGCAGCAGAGCCTTGTCCATGATCTGCAAAGGGGGAGACAAAACGAGACGCTGCCCCTTAGAAATGATTCCACAGACAATCGCACCGAGCACAAACAAACAACGAGAGGCGCACAAAGAACAGGAAGCCTCTGGATGTGCGCTATCAGGAGCTGCAGACAGCTCCCTGTGGGCAAACCACTGAATGGCACAATCAGGCCAGCGCTCAGGCAAGGTGACCCCAAGGTGAACATGTCAAACAGATGGAACGGAGAACCAACAAACAGCCATTGAGCTTTTTGAGTCAGCGAACGTGGGGAGAAGGATATGCTGATGTGTTCTGTCATTGAACTGAGCAGCTTCTAGACATGTAGCTCACCACTTTGGCCTTTATATATATATATATATATATATATATATATATATATTTTGCATTTGTGCTAACCAGCACCCCTTTGTCAGTTGCTGAAAGAGAAACAGGTGGACCATTATCACCTATCTGCCACCACCTGACCTCCTAATCCCTGAAAACACCTTAGCGCCTGTCGCTGCCAGCGATTCTTGCCATTCTATGTTTGAAACAGATGCCGCACCAAGTTTTCTGCGGGATTCAACAGTCGAGCTGTTTCTTTGTCTTCCATGTGACCCAGAGGTTTGGTGGACCGCTGTTGTGCTTTAAAATACACCAGATTCTTCTGATTTTAGGACTTCGCACTATACTCTTTAATGAGACTTAAAAGCAAACTAAAGCCTCCGATCATGTTGTCACCACCTCCTTTGCTGATGAGATGGAACATTTTTGGAAAGATCTTTGGAAAAAAATGTCTTGTAAAATGACTGAAATCTTTTCCAACACAAACAGATGACTTTTATCCTGTCTGTATTTTTAGAGAAACCTTTAGTTTTAGAGGATTGTTCTTCTCAATCTCAGTTCATGCTCCACATAGGCTTTTCTCATATCAAAAGGCAGATTGTGAAGCCTGTGGCAGCCAAAGTCTAATTAAGTGTGGCAAATTAGTTTCAAATTCTGCACCAGAAGAGCCCCCAAACAGATGGCAGATAGCAGGGCAGTGCGTCGCCTTTTTGCATTTAGAAACTCTGGGGTGTCACTTGGTGGAAATACATCCCAATCCCGCCGCTCTTAGTGTTTGTATCTGGGTCGGATCTTGTTCCGCGGGGGCTGCTTAGTGACACTCCGACAGCCAGTTTGACCTAAATGTGAAGCGCGCCTTCTTTTTGTCCTTGGCTAAATCATTCTAAACTAGTAAAATGATGGAAAACGAATAACTTATTGGAAACAAGAGACAACATTTGAAAATTGCTGCCAAGTCAGGGGCATCTACTGCTTCCACTGCAGCATCTGCCTCACTACTTTCCAGCTTTGCCTCTGGACTCTCACTGGAGTTTGGTTCTGGAAGATGTTATTGAAAAACGTCCACATCAAAGGATGGACGTGGGGGGTGGGGGGGTGGGGATGGTAATAACCAGATGTCAGTCTCTTATTTTTCTTCCCGCACTGGCATTTTTCAGTTTAGCTCCATAGCTGAGAGGGAGGCGGTTGTGTGTGTGCAATCGAGAATTCAGCGATATTGGCACACCAGATGATTGGCTCGACGACCCCTTTACTGTCTGGGGAAACAGGGAATATGAGCAGCCTATAAAAATATGGGAGCTGCTATAAGGATTGGCAACCACAAGGCTGATCAACTCCTGAACATAGACAGCTCATGAGGGGGGCGGGGGGAGTGCTTTACTGTATGAACACTGATGGAAAAAGATGCAAAAGGTGCCAGGTCAGACTAACCATTTTCTTTGTTCGGCAAGACGGCTGAAACCCCCCCCCCACCCCCCACCAACCCAACCCAACCCAGCATCTCGGTTATCAAAATTCACCCAGGCCAAGTCTGAGCTGCAGAAGCCGTTACCAGGCAACTGGACAGCGGGCTGCACAGTCTATAGGGGAAAATTACACATTGTTTTTGCGCATGAAGTAAAGGGATGCTTGATGACAGGTGTCGGTAATCAGGGAATGCATCAAGACCGCATTCAAACTGCACGAGGCAAAAAAATCATGAAACGCAAATGAAAAAAAAAACAAATAAAGATTTCTGTGGACAAATCTAGAATATTGTCTTCTAATTTCGTTTTCTTGCAAAAAAATTTTAGGCATCGACAAAAAAATAAAGCCAACAATGTGTCTGATTGTGCGCAAATCTCTATGGAAAAACGCAAACGAACAGCATCGACGTGCGTAAAAACGCATGATTTTTCATGCTCATGATCACGATTCCTTCTTTTCTGTAAAGGCAGTTTTTCCGATCGCGTAGACAAAGACGCGAAGAGGGGCAGCGCTCCCGCAAAACAACAAGTCCCATTGATTCCCGCACCCCGCATCCACTTGCAAACTGATCGCGGGGGAGGAGGGAAAGGGGGCATTTAGCAGAACAGTTGAGGGACATTTCTGCCCCTTAGAGGTAAAAAACATGACTTACCGAGTCCAGGTTGACGCGCGCTAAGATGGCGAAGGTGGAGATGCTGTCACAGACGCATTTGGTTCTGAATGAATCAATGGGCACCGCTCTGCAGCTCCGCGCAGACCAAGACCCGAGCAGAGAGGAGCTGCGCAGGGAAGGAGAGTTAGGAGAGGAGAGATCAGACCAACCTGTCAAGTCACATTCCTTCATGTAAACCAACATCAATGGAAAAAAGATAACAGGATCTTTCAATTACGCAGTTTCTAATAAAACAATGTTTTTTTTTACATTCTCTGTTGAACTTAAAAAAATATGTTGTTAGAAAAAAACACGTTCTTTTAAATGTGAACAATTAATAACCATCTACAACGTTTTTACTAGAAATGTTCCTCAGCAGAAGTGATGGTTGGACTGATGTGCATCACTTCTTTCTGGGGCTTTTGGGGTTTTTTTTGGAGGACATTTTGTTCCTTCATAGTGATCCTTTTATTAAAAAAAAAAGGCTTCACTGCAACACCACCCGCATGTGCTTGCTGTTGCAGCAGGAGCTGCACCCTCAGGCTTAGGCTGACTTATGAACACGAGCAGACATCACAGCCAGTGAAGTCCAGCCAGGTTCTGAGTGTCATGAGAGGCCAGCCGCAGGCCCAAACCGTCACCACGGTTTATTGGACTGACATCAAACAAAGCCTGACTGTGTTGCACGAGGAAAATAAACCCCTTCATGCAAACATAAAAATCTGTATATCTTTTATTTCCTGCTTCCACCTGTCTCATGCTGGTTAATGGGCAACTTCCTGTGACCAGAGCGCTCTCAAAACATTTGCATTTCAGAAAAAAAAAAACACTGACCTCAAAGTCTAACGTCAGCCAGAGCCTTTTCCTTTGCCATTTCCACAGTCCCTATCGTGCCATTAATCACATCCGCTGTCACAAATGAATCTAATTTGACCAGAGGCACATCGGCCTCCCTCTGAAAGTCTATGAGTTAATTAGATTTTTGTCTCTGGATTCATTTTTGCTCCTGTGGTTGTTTGAGATGTGCGCAGGTGATTTTTCATGTCTGACTTATCCTGTTTTCTGAATATAAATGATTATTTTGTGGCTTTGCTTAGAGATCATATAGACTTCAAACTAAAAGGTCCAAGTCATTTAGGTGGTGTGCATCAGACCATCAGGATCAAATCGAAGGGATGTGTCTGCAGACCCAAGTCATGGTGGATCATCATCAGTGTCATTTCTTAAATCTTCAAGCCAGACAGTTCATGCAAGGTGTGAACATCATCATGCTTGTGGCTTTTCTCTGCCCCTCTTGTCATTGATGACTGACATGGAGACAAGGATCTCTGCTTTGAGTGGAGTCGTCATTAACTGTGACATAAAAGAAGCCCTAAAGCTCCATCACATGAGGACATAAGTCAGCGCTGGATCAGCTGATAGGGGGCATAAATGAAAACAAAGAAGAAGACTTACGATTCGCTCTCGTCCCACGAGAGGCACGTCTCATTGACTGTGTCCTGCAAAGAGAGGTAGATGGAAAAGTCAGTGTGAGGAATCTCTGGCTAAGAGGGACAGTGTGGGCTGCAGAAGCATGAGATACAACAGCTTTTTCCTCTCTCTCCTCTCCAGCTGTCTCTGTAATGCATAAACTAAAAACAGCTTCTGCACAAGATACTAATCCTGCATGATGTGTGATTGTCGTCATCATCAAGTGACCATTTGGTGGGAGTGGGAGTTTTGCTGGGTTTAAACTGCCACAAGTGTATGGAAAAAAGTCAAAGTGTCGCCGCAAATGTCAGCAAAATGTCAGGATCTGTACACTGCAGACACCGAACATGAAAGGATGTTGGCGGTAGTGGTGGTGTTGGGGGGGGTGTTAGTTAGTGCAATCATTAGAGACTCACATTGTGGAGGTGGGGGAACTCAATCTCCACGGGGGTGGACATCAGGGTCGGGGTGGGCTTGACGATCACTGTCACCACCTTGGAGTTGAGCAGTGTTGTGTTGCTGTGGAAGGAGGACATTTCACCTTCAGTGTGCAGCCTCATAAATGTGTAAAAACCAGAAATCCAACAACACAGAGGCCCTTCTGCAGGAAAGAGCGCCATCTTGTGTCTACACGGAGTATTTGCTGGAAGGTGAATCTCACTGCCGTACCTTTGGGAGGGCATGATAGAGGCGAGGTTTCTGTAGAGGACGATTCCGGTCACAAAGGCGTCATTCCCATCTGAAAACAGAACATTTGCTTAGATCCAGCTGCGTGAGAACGCACATTTGTCCATCTTTTTTAGAAAAATCTCACAGCTGAATGTTCTTACCGGACTGTTTCAAAGAAAGAGCTTCACGGGACACAGAGATCTTCTCCTCAGATGTTCTGACCCAGTCCAGCATGCCTCTCCAGCCTTTCACGGGGAAGGTGAAGTTGGAGCCTGTGGACGTGGGGCGCTTGTGGATACTCAGCACTGAGAGGCACAAACAATTAGAGATATGAGTTTTTGTTAAACGTCTAACAAAGCCAATAGGTTATTTACGATTTTATTTAAAAAAAAAGAGAGGCATAAATCAGTCTGAGAACATGCTGGTTTCATGCATCTAAACAGTTGTTTTTCAGAAACGTAACCCAAAATGTAACAAAATGTTTGGGCTTTTTTTGTTGGTATTTTGCATTATCATTTTGAAGTTTGTGGACAAACTGCTTTATAATAGCAAAAGGGTGCGTTGCACTTGACCGCCTGTCAGAATGATAAGTGATGCATCTGCTGCTCATGCATGAAGATGGATGACAAAGTCCCTCTGAACAGACATGCAGAGAAAGTGACCGGCAGAGCTCACCTAAGTTCTCTGTGACTTCATAAATGTCCTGAAAGCCGCTCATTTGCATACCGATCATGTTCACAAACTCCTCCACCAGGCGGAGGAACTCCTTCATGTTGGCGCCACTCTGGATGTGATGAAACAGAAGTAGAGGGGGGAAAAAAGGTCACTTCAAGAGTCACTTTAGTGTGATTAACACATCTGAGTCAATGCAGCAGGTCCACATTCGAGGTTTTTCTTCAAACAGAAACATGTTATTTCTGAGAATTCAGCGGAGGACTTCCTGATGACCAAACATGGGCATGCAGTTGATTCATTCTCCTTTTTCCTGTCCTCCCGCCTCTTCGCTGAAAGGGAGGGCTGCCTGACTTGCGTGTCTCTGACGCAGAACTGCTGTGATGTGGGCGCAAGGTGTGCGCTTGCATGCGATGTACTGACAGTGTCTCCTCACAACGGCCATCAGTATGTGGGAAGGCACGGAGATTCACAGACTGTCAAGTGGGAGTATCGATTTTTCCCTGATTCACAGTTGCAGTTGCCGTGGTAACTCACACTCCTGGTTCCAGCCTGTACATGCATGTATGCATGCGATGGGAGGATTAGAGGCTTCTCTAACTTTTCCTCACTCGTTGAGAAACTCATTTTTTTTTACAAGAACATTGGAAGAACGTCACAGGAGTGTTAGCGAACAGATGCCCAGAAATGGTCAAGTTCTGTGTGCTGCAGTGAAACTCACACGTCTCCTCCACTGGTTTTGTCTAATTATATTCCATTTTTATGCAACAAATGGCCGGCCCAATCTTATTTTGGAGCGATGAACAATGCCTAGTCTTTTTTTTCACCCCATCTTCAAACTTCACACACTCCCTGACAATGTCCTTCTCGCTTGCTCTCAACCCTCATTGAAATGTTCCCACAAAAGACTCATTTTTCTCTCTTTTCTTCCATGCACCCCACACCCTCTTATCACTTACCAGCTGTGCCTCTTCCCATTTGTCACGGTACTCCTCCTTCAGCAGGTTGCTGATGGTCTGGACATAGTTCTGTAGATCATTAAATGAAAAAAAAAAGAGGTGAGAAAAAAAAAACGCCTGCAGCCTGAGACAGGATGCTATTTTTGATTAAAATGACAAGAAAACATGGAATCGAATCCTGAGCTCACCTCCACATCAGCGTTGCTCAGTCTAAGCCTGGTTCCCTTGTATATTTCAGTGGTGTTCCTCAAGATCTCCATAACAGCCAAGAGGTCACCGCTGTACTTTGCTCCTTCATCAGAGGAGAACCTCAGGCGGGAAATCACCTCAGCAATACCGTCAACACTTTGTCTAGTCTGGGCTTTGGAGTTGTAGACCCTTGACTGTAATAGAGTCAAAAGATTAGTTTAAAGTCTTGACATGAAAATTTGTTGTGGCTTTTATGACTTTGTCTGGACTTACCAGTGCCTGGATGTTCTCGTATTTACTGGAGACACACTTGGTGTGAGTTGGGTTCTCCCAGGAGGCAAGTCCTACAGCGTCCAGGGTGCAGCGACGCAGAATCAAGCCTGATAACGGGAAAAGGGGGGTTTCATTATCATCCAAACAAGATTAAAAAATGTTTTTATAAAATAATCAAACATCATGTAGCATCACTGCTTTTCCGGCTGTACCTTTAGCATCTCCAGGGCAGACGACAGCAGCCACGTCTCCAGCAGGGGTCTTCTTCCACACCACATCGCCAGTGTTTTGCTCAGGGCAGATTTCATGGGGTTCTGTCGGGGTAAAGAAACATGCGTTAGAGAAACATTTGTGCTTTTTAAAGCTGTTTTTTTTCTGAATGTCGAGCCACTAACCGGGGCATCTCTTGTCATTGCAGCGCCTTTGCTCTCCACCTTCACCAGGGCAAGGTTCCCCTCCAAAGAAAGGGCCCTCACAGACTCTCTGCCTCTGCTGGATGCCTCCACCACAAGTCTTACTGCAGCTGCCCCAGGAGCTCCATGAATGCCATCGCCCGTCGACTACCAAGAGAACATTTCATACCATTAATCCTGCACCGGATTGGTCTGATTGAAACAGTTCTTTTTGAGCGAATCTGTGATTCAAAAATAAAAAGAATTGGTCTTTAATCACCTGGACACTCCTTGAGAAAGCAGTTGGCGGACTCTTTCCAGCTGCCATGGCACTCTGATCCCCCATAAGATGGACCGTTGCACTCTCTGGTTCTCTGCATGGTGCCGTTGGAGCAGGTGGAGGAGCAAGCGGTCCATGCTGACCACTCATTCCAAGATCCGTCCACTAGAGGGAAGCAGAGGAGCACTTAAAACCACATCGACATGGAAAACTCAGCAAAAGTTGGCTGAGGTTGAGCTGATGACTAGAGGGTGGTCCGGGTTCAGCACATATGAAACCTCTGACACTCACTGCCTTTGAAGGGCTTGCCAAGCTGAGTGGCTTTTATCAGTGACGGTGACTGAATGGTAATTTGTTAGTAATTTACTCATTTGAATAAACGGTAATTAAAGTTCAGTGTTGTTGCAGCTGAAAGCAAATCTTATTTTGTTTGAAAGTTAAAAAAGATAAACTTTTTTCCCCCTGTAGACCCAAATTGGCCTCATTAGGACAATTATTCTTTTCAACCTTTTTCTTAAAAACACTTTCTCTTAGTAATTACTTTATTTTTCTCTCGTTATGACCTGTAATTTTCCTGCGGTGCAAAGGCACATCTGCTGATGGAAAAGGGAAAAGAAACTGAACGATTGTCTGATGAAGAGCTCAGTTCCGGCAGAAGAATGGTGGGTAATTGATGACCAGTAAACTTAGGGAGAACAATGCGGGTAGGCGGCAGGACGAGAAAAAACTCAAGTTCTAATGTTCTGACTGGCCATAAGTACTTCATGAGTCACTGCAGATGATGGGGATATAAAACTTTTGACTAATACTAGCAAAAATGTTTTTTATGTGGATGAATCAGGCATGCTTTCCACCTGTCACTGAAAATTCAGGTGGTTCATTATTTCTTGCATATGAATCAGTTTGATGAAGTATCACAGACAGAAGGAGGTTTTTAAAAGATTTTTTTGTTTGCTTTAAATTTTAACGAAAATCCGTTTTGTTGAGTAAAACCATAAAGAAAAAACCTAGAGGCCTCACCTGGGCATACAGCGATGTTGCAGAACTTGGTTTGTTTCTCGGGGCCATTGCAGGGCTGCCCTCCATTCTGGGGCTGCTTGCATGTGCGGGTGCGTGCACGGTAACCACGGCCACACGTGGATGAGCACAAGCTCCAGGGGGTCCACTCATCCCAAGCACCATCAACTGCAGAGAGAAACACAAAAGGCCCATTGTGAGGGAGCGTTCAGCAGTGTTCTGAATTCCCTGCAGGGGTCATTTGTAAACTCTCCACTAGGGGGAGCAATCACCTACAAACTGTCAATAGATTGAGTCTGCTCCACAGTTAACAGCAGGTTCAATTTGCAGAAGCTCTGAAATGCTTTACAAACTTGTTGATTCCTGTTATCAGTTTTTTTTCTTTAAAGCTGGTTTTGTATCATCATCATTAGGAAATAATAGTTTTTTTCCTCATTGTGTGTTTCAGTTTTTTTTTTCCATGTTCTGTCAAAGCTTCAGCAGAGAGGAGCCAGGTACTCACCAGGGCAGACAACGGTGTTGTTGCATTCTCGAATCTCCCGCAGGGATCCGGTACACTCGGAGGTGAAGGAGGAGGTGGCACAGAAGCGGGTCCGGCTCTGCCAGCCCTCCCCGCAGGAAACTGAGCATGCACTCCAGGAGGACCACTCCTCCGTCTTAGCATCTGTTGTACATGAGAAGATTGTTAGACCTTTCACTATTTCGCATACCTGCCTTTAACAAGAAATGATCAATAATCTCACCTGCTGGGGTGTCCACAGCTGCGGTGCTGATTCCGTTAGTGCCGTCTCTCTTGAGACCAACGATGGCCCGCAGACCCTGGCTCCTGCTGCGTTCTTTGCCTGCAACAATCAGAAAAAAATCCTTAATCTACTGCTACTAGCTGCACAAAAACATGGTTTTGGGAGGACTGCATGTCGGGGGGGGGGCTTACCGATGCAGGCCTGAGGGTTGCAGGCGCGACCTTCCTCAACCGTTCCCTCACACACAGCGTTTTCAGGCTGGCAGCTTCTACTGCGCACCTGCACTCCTCCGCCGCACTCCTGGCTGCAGACGGACCAGCGGCCCCAGACACCCCAGTCCTCTGCAGGAAACAGACAGCAGGGCATGAGGTTACAGCTATGCTCTCCAATAATGCAACTTTAGTGCACAAAAATGTGCACAAAAGAAGAACTCAAGCGTTTAGGAAGTGAGTAACTCTTCTATTTATGCGCAGATAATAAAGAAGGACGTGTTTCCTTGAGAGAAAAAAGTCAATAGATATTTTATCTGAAATTGGGATTGTTTGCTTTTAACCACTTGAATGGACTCAAGGTAGAAAAGAATGTTAGGCTGACTGGTGGGTTGCTATGGCAACAAAATGTGCAGCTCTTCATTTTCTGCCTGCTGGCTGGCTATCAGGTCTTTGTATTCTGTGTTCTCAATCTGACTTGCAAACACCTTCTCCCTCCCTGACTCCTCAGAGGGCACCAAAGCCGATAAGCCTGCGTTCAGAGTGTGAGGTCCGGAAAGTGTGGACACTTAGGTGGAAAAGAGCTCTGGCTTCCCTAATAACTTTGATTTGCTTGTCATTGCTTGGTGGTCGAACCCTGCACAGCCGCTGCCTGGGCTGCTGCTGTGCAGACGCGGCTCATTACCTCCAGCGGCTCCTCAGACATATTTGGTAAATGTGAGGCAATGTCCAGGCTGGAGGCAGCCTGAACAGCTGTGAGGTTTTGAACTACAAGATCCCTCTACCACTCAATAAATGCTTAACAGAACTCAGTAAACACAACAGAACATGCTGTTTTTGTTTGTCCCTGTGATGAAACCTGTCTGGGTTTGTTGTTTTCTACTTTTCCCCCCTACATTTTCTAAACACAAATCTGGTGTGTGAAGAACTTACTGATAATCTCAGCATCACGGTCGTTGTCTTTGGAAGTGGCGGAGCATTTCTCCACGTAGACACCACCCCTGTAGCAGCTTCCTGGCTTCCTCTTTGGGGCTTCCCAGCACTGGCAGGGGGTGTTCATGATGCCACAGGGGTAATCGTGAGTGCTACTTGACAGGCACTTCTCCAGCCACTGGCACAGCATCTGGCAAGCAGGCATGCTTGGGTTCCTCTTCCCCACCACCAGAAACTCAGCCTTGAACTCACTGACGTCGCTCTGTCCCGCTGGAATCTCTAGGGCGTTTCTTGGGGCCACCTTGCGGATCTGAAGAAACTGCTTGCTGGACTCCAGGTAGGTGACGGTGGTGGAAGCATCGCACAGCCTGACGACCTCGTCGAAGCTCTCCATGCCCAAGTAGGTGCGGGAGGTCTCAATGAAGGAGTCAAACTGGAAGGTTCTGATCTGGCGGGGCGCGCAGGCGTCGGTGGGCTTGGTGATCTTCATGTAGACGGTGTACCGGCGGGGATCGGGGTTCTGCAGGGTCCAGGAGCACGGCGCTGAGGGCAGGGTGGTGGTTGAAGTAAACACACCGAAGAAGCGGCTCTGCTCCAGGGTGGCGCAGGTCGCAGAGGCTGGGCCTGAGGGGGTGCAGGAGGTCAAACCGAAGAAGAGCAGGGCAAGGGCCACAGAGGGGCCGGTGAGAAGTGACCGCGCCATCGGGTCAACGTTGACGAGGAATCTAGTATTGTAACTTTTTTTTCTTTGACTTTCTTTGTTGCAAGCTACTGCACTTCTTTTCAGATCTTTTTTCTTCGCAACCCCTCCAAGGAAGTGATGGACTCGTAGGTTTTAGAACAACAGACAATCTGTCATTTCTGAATCAGAGGGATCTGCAGAAGAGCAAAATAAATAAAATAAGAATCTGTCTATAAAAAACACACATATGTCTGCAGGAAAGGATATCTTTCAAATGCAAGTTCCTCACAGTATTCATGGGATGTCACTTAGTTGGATTTATGGTTGAGCTAATATTTATGCAAAATGGATCTGCTTCTGATCTGCATCACAGTGCTTCAGGGTACGTTTGGTGATCTAAATGCTCTGTTCTCTGGAACATAATTGCTGCGGCAGTACAATTACAGTCCTTCACAGCAAGCTGGTATCTCCAAGCTTCTGCTCTTTCCTCCCCCACACTGAACTGTGTGCGTCAGTCTGACGTCCATGCAAGCTTCGCCACTGGCAACACTAATGTTTGGCACTTTATTATTTGTGCAATGCATTCCTCCTGTTATTCAGCAGTAAACAACAGCAGGGGTTAGACTGTGTCCTCGCACAATTATGTACTTTGCACAAACATGTTAGTGGCTTTTTTATGTTTCTGCCTTACATAAAGGGGCACAAAGTTGCAATAACTGTTTGCATGTTAAGATAAATTCGTGCATGTTCATGCAAAAACAGTTTTTATGCTTTTTTCCCCCTTGAAGCGTCTTGTCTGGATGTTTTTTTTTACATCAGTCTCTTTGCGTTTTTTGCATCGGCAAATCTTTAGGTAACTGTTGCTCTGAAGCACCTTCACCTGCCGAGCTGAAGAGCGGTGCTCACGCGCTTTAGCAGATCCTCTTCAGAGCCTGGAGTGAGGAGTCAATGCTGTTGCTCAGCAACAATTTTCACATGCAGCCAGGACAAGTTTCTAGCTTCGTCATGTCTCTATGCTTTCTCCGTTTTTACCCGTCACCCCCTTTGCTATAATTTGTCAAGATAATCTGAGAAACATCATTTATAGGAATTAAATAATAATTATGCATAGGTACAGCTCGCATTTCATTGTAAAGTGACAGTCACCGGGAGAAGCACCTGCACTTTTCATGCAGGCAGACTCATAATTATGTGTCTCACATCCCTCCTTCCCTCTCAGTCTCCCTCTCCTCTCTGTGAGCAAGGCAGCAAAGACCTCTCTTATGTGCGGGCCCCCCCTCCCGCCCACTAACAACCGGAAGCTCCATGAATGGGCATTGATGAGCAACAGGGTGAAAAGAACTGTCCAGCTTTGGCGGCAGAACTCTTTCTCCTCACACTGTCCCACCCCGCCCTCCCCAACTTGTGAATGCCCTCCTACTGTTTGTCCGCTTGCTGTCGTCAACATTTTTTTCTTTCTTTTTTTTTTGCAAAAGCTGCAGAGTAAAGAGCAGGAGGTGTGTTGTTATGGAGACCGGGCTTATTTTGTGCAGAACACAGCGTGTATGGTGTATTTGCCAGAAGCCTGTGTCATCACCAATATGGTGAGCTTTCAAAATGTAGGTTTGAGAAATATAAACATTGATGATATATGAATCAGATGTTTCTGGAGGGATGATAGGATGATGCAGCTGGTTGAGGAACTTCAGCATTTTGGCAACCAAAAGGATTTAAAAAAATTTTCCCCCTACAAAGCCTCAAGCAACAATGAATTTTGAGTAAATACAGATAACAATCAATCAGAAGCTGAAAATTATGAAAATTATGATTTCTGCCAAACTTTTCTAAACTCAATCATTCGTGGAACAATCACTAATCTTCAGATCTGCATGTGCACAAAGAAGTCTTCTCCTTCTTGCATCTGATTGAGCAAAAGTCCTTGAAAAAAACTAAGGTTTACTCATATTTGGCTGATGCTTTGTTGCCCAATCCGCTGCAAAAACTGGCACACATGTGAAGGAAACTTCTCCACTCGATGCTTTGGTGCCCATCAGTGACGCATAAAAAATGATTAAAGGAAAATCAAAACTTCTTATTTGCTGCCCTTTAATGCTCTGCAGTAAAAACCAAAGAGTTTATAAAAATGACTTTGTAGCTTTTTTCATTAACCTGCTTCACATGTCAGAGTTTTAAAACCAAAACAAAATATAAATGAATTTATATCACAAAGTTTTGCAGAAATGGGAGTTGGGTGTCAGTGAGCTGCAGGAAAAAGCACCTTTCCTGCTGCTCACTGACATCCAAGTTCAACTTAAATCAGATCCACTGTGCATGAAAGGGATGTACATGTATGCATCAGCACGTTAGAGCAGATATATTAGTGCGCACGTGGTCAGAAATGTGCTAAAAACCAGTGCAAGTAAGTTAAAAAATCGCTGCTGAAGCCGCTTTGGAGTTTCAGCACCACGGACAGCGACTCAAAACTTTCAAGTTTGCTTGAGCCCAGAGCCTCCTCATGATGCAAACCCCGTTGGTTTAAGCAGATATAAAGGAATGAAAAATTTTCTTTACCTTGAAAGAAGCGTCTTTGAAGTCTCGTCAGTGGCTCTCTGACCGGTCGTCCTTGTTCCGGACGCGGGTAGCAGCTACTGAAAAGTCTGACTCGACTCAAAGTCTTCAGATCTGTTGACTGGCCAAAACTTTCGCAGAGTTGCCGAAAGGATGCGCCAGGTTCCAACCGCGACCCAAGAGGGTCGGTCCCAAGTTTCAGTGCAGTCCACTCTCACAAGCAAAGAAAAAATGTGGCGACTCTTACCAAACTCCAAAGAGTTTACTACCAACTTAGTTTAGTTGCTATGTCCAGAAGAACTGGCGGATAGCGGAGGTTCAAATCGGCAGCGTTGGAGCTCCAGCACAGTCCATAGAACCAAACGTTCTACTCTCCAAGCTCCAAGAAAAAAAAATGTTGGTACTTCTACTCCCGGCTTCGGAGTCTTCTTGCTTGTGGTCTTTGCACTGCAAGTGGGTCCAGTCTGAGTGAAGCTCATGGCCTCCACGCGGTGGTATATATGCAACCCCGCCCCCCCAGCTCCAAGCTGGAGTGCGTGGACGGAGTACCGAAATGAATGAGACAGCACCGAATCGGAGAGGGAGGGGGGAGATGAGTGTGCGGAGGAGACGCGCTTGTGTTTGGGTGCGCGCGCGCGCTCGACTGTGTCAGCGCATGGAGGAGGGAGGGAGCGGGAGTCCGAAGGGAGGGCGGGATCTGTGCAGAGAGACGGAGACCAATGATTATGAACACCAACTACGCACATATCAACGCACAGCCAAAGGTAACCGGAAAGACGATCTGCGGGATAGGTGTGCCAGCACGCGGACGCAGCAAGCAATCACACACGCACACACACACACACACATACACGCACACACACACACATACACACACACATAGGTTTTTTAGATTAGAATGAGACGCATCAGCTTCACTACAAACACGGGACGATGTGCGTTTGGCAAAAATGATTGTTCCAACTTTACGCATCGATCCATCTTTGATTTGACACGTGCAACGATTGTTCAAGGGTGATCGTAAACGTTTATTTTATTTGAAAAGACATTTAACATGTTATTGAAGTGGTGCATAAAACATGAGGCAAACTGTATGCGGTCATTCCGACACTCAAAATCGCCCAATAGAAAGTGAGGTGAGCTGCAGACATGTGCGGCACTGCAAGAGGGGTGCACTTCCTCTTTCTGCCTGCTCTTGAGGAAACACACACTCATAAACACATGCAGATTGTGCACACAGGAACAGACAGCCCTCCCTCTCCGCATTCATCCATCCATCCATCCAGCCAGCCCTCCCTCCACGCTCCTGGTTGTCTCTCTCCGAGTGCTGTGGGCGGATCTGGGTAGTTCTCGAAGTGTGATAGGGATAACCTAACGTGGGTGTCCGACTGTTGCTGTAATGCTATTCCATGAAGCTCCACGTGTGAAAAGACATACATGGGAAGAAATGAATGACTGTTTACGCGTCCTGACTCATTAGGACAGAGGAGATGATCACTTTCGTGGCATTTTTAATTATTCCTCCCCAGTTTACACACAATATTGTGGGAGTTAGGAGTCACAGCAGTGTTGTGATGACATAAACCTCTTCATTTTCCTACTCTCAAAAGGTTTATTTCAAAGATAATACACTAAGAAGTTTGTCCAATGAAATACACGTGGGCTTGTTTACTATGTAAAAGTATCAGAAATGCAGAATTTTATTTACAACCTGCAGAAAACAGGAGTTTAAAAATCGGATTAAACGTTAAATTTGACATCCTAATTTTAAAAGATAAATTTGTTTTGAAATTTTTTTTAAACAAAAACCCTCTTCAGAGCTCTATTTCACTCTCATTTCTATTGAAAAAAAAACAACTAAAAGGAATCCTATTGTATTGTTTTTAAAATATTTTCCTTAATTTCTGAAGCCTTTTTGTCCTTCAGTTGTATAAAAAAAACAAAAACAAAATCTCAGCTACAGATGAAATACATCACGGACAGTATTGAGAATACAAAAAAATCTGCATGACGGTCTGTGCTGCTTGGACGGAAGTCATCAGGCGGGCTTTTGACGTCGACACCATGAGTAATAACAACAGCATTTGTATTTTTCACACATGCGCATGGATGAAATGTGTCACCGTGGGACAATGTGGTTAAGAAACTAACACAATAGTTTGTTATGCGCTGTACAACAACCGCCAAGCAGCGTAACTTCCATTCCAGTCAGCTTCTGTGGTTTGAAGCAATTACACTCAATCACTTCCATTTCTTCTTTATGACATCAATTTAAAGGAAATTTGTCAGAAATGTGGATTATTTTCTTACGAAGGCATTGTTTCCTAAACTGTTTACATTTCTGTAATAGATTTGTGTTTGTAGGTGTTTTGGTTTTTGACCCATTCAAGTATAAATTGAGGATGGATTTTAGTTTTATTCATCCACTGTTGGAGCAGAAATTGGTCTTGTGTTTTCTTATCAACTACAGGAAGCTGCATAGAGTTTGACCCCTTGTTTATCAGCCCGTCTTCCTCCTAATGCATAATCACAGCAAGAGGCGTACAGGAAGCCGGAGAAATAATGAGTTGTTGGTCTGGAAACCCGGATAAACGGAAGACGGGGAAAAAAAAAAACAGCAGAAAAACACCAGACTGCTCCAGAACATAAGAAAACAAGGTGTTTGTTTTTTCTTTAACCAGGCCCTACATGAGACCGTTGAACCTCCAACTATCAGACCAGAGCTGCTCATCATGCAGAACCATTTGGACCTATTGTGAGAGTAATTAACGCACTTTTCATGTGGGGCTAATAAACAACACGTTTCTCTTAAAAGCCTCAAAAGTGAATGCTTTTCCAGAGCACATTTGCAAAGGTGGCGTGGGCTGCTGCAGGCGCACTTACATAAAACAAATGTCCATATAAGTCGGCGTGGGAATAAAGTGTGTTAAGGAATCACCACGGCGCCTTTTCACCTATTGCCTCCGCGCTCCTTTGTAGGACATCCCTCTCCTAAAGCTGGTATTCTGAAAGCAGCATGAAACTCTCACGGGACCCGGAACAAAGCAAAAGTCCAAACAGAGGACTGCCCCCACATTCAACTGACTCACAACATGATATTTTACCCAGTAAAGTGGGAGAACGTATGCTGTATTGTTTTTTTGTTTTTCACAAAGAAATAGTGGATTAATGAGGTGATTTTAAGATCTTTTCCATCTTTCATTACAGACTGCTTAAGCTGCACAAAGTACAGCTTGTTTGTCATCTTCCCTCTGTGCTTTCCTGGATATTCCTGTTTGAAGCCATGATTGCATCTGAACCCTAGGTGGGGCTGTTTTTGATGTAGCTGCTGCAGGCTGTGGCAGAGCAGACCATCAGCAGAGAAAAAAAAAGGTTTGTGCAAAGCAAAAGAGTCTTTTTCTAATAGAACAACACTTTAAACTCATGGATGTAATGATCTTGTTTCTATAAACTGGAAATAATGCATCCTCTGGCTTAAATCTACACATGACGTAAATATTATTGTTGCAGGATAAACCTGCTGTTGCACATTCAATCTTTTTTCTGCAAGTGTCAAAGTATTTGAATATTTTTTAACACCTGCAGGTAAAATTCATCATTTTATTTTTCACATCTGCTAGAGGTGGACAGGCCAGCAAAGGAGGAGAACAATAATTGATCCAAGGCCGAACACAGTAGTGTCCCGTGCTTCCAAAATGCTGCTCATCAGCCTGGTAGCACAGCAGATATAAATGTTCCCCTATTAGCTGGCAAAGACTGGGACAACAGGGACAAAAGAAAATGAAGAAATTGTGTTTTTTACTGATAAGACACAAACACATAAGTGCTGAATGATAATAAGGCAATAAATGTTGCCAGAAGTCCACAATTATAATAATAAACAACAAGAACTTGATGTTTTCATGGAAAAATGACAGTTTCCACTCACATCTGACTTCTACAGTGGAAGGTTTTAAAGACTTAAAAAAAAATTTGTATGCAGATTGACGGCCTAGATTTTCTTGTTTTGTGTTGATTTGTGTTAACTTAGAGATCTAAGAAGCAAACAGGAAATCTTTTGGATGTTTACAGGCACACACGAAGCTCTAAAACATTTGAAATAATACAAGAAAAACAATTACAATTGCTTGCAATTGTTCTTTTTATAACGAGAAAAGATGACAAAACAGAAGTTTAATGTGAAAACCATGCAAAAAATACAAGGGTAATGTTCCTCCTTTCTTCATCTCTCTGTGTTGATTCACAGCCTACATGAAGTACAGCAAATGGGGCTGAAGTCACCATTAATAAGCTCGGCATTGAGAACAAGGTGCCCTGTCTCTTCACTCCTCCTCCAGTGGAAAGCACAGAGGAAGGAAAAGTCCTTCGACCATCAGTGAAGTTCATGCACTAAGAGAATATTATGATCAGCACACCACGAGTGGACACTTTATTTGTACAGAAAAAAAACACTATTGTAACGAAAATACCGTCAAATAAATATTAGTTTATAAATAAAGTAAAATTTAAAGTATAAACCCCTTTTGGATCAAACCATTTGGGTCAAATTTATTTTTTAAAGCCATCAATAAAAGTCTATGGGCAAAAAACTCTTATTGGGGTCAAAAAGGAAAAGAAGTTCAAAAAAATCCTGGAACAACACCAAAAAACACGTGCTGGGAAAATCCAAAGGAAGCTTTGAAATTATTATGGGATGGCCACAGGACCTACGGATTGGCAGCCAATTTGTTGCGAATTGTGAACTTTGGCGAATTTTACGTTTGGACACACAATGGGGGGAAAAAAACAACACTTTAGCTTGAAATATCACACACATGCCACCAGCTTAACCAAAACTGAAGTTTCATTGACCTTTGACCTCGGGGAACAGGCCACCATCTTGAATTTTCCAAGAAAAATCAACTTTAGCACCTTCTGGAAATTCAAGTGGTTTGAGTGGAATCCATCGCCTCCTAACTCCTTGAGCTTCGTCTGGAAGCTGCTTTGGACAAATGTTGGATTTAAAATGTTTAGATTTTGAATGGCGTTAGCGGGTTCAGCTCGCAAAAGCGCCGTTTCCCTGTTGCACGCACATTTGTTACTGGAATATTGTGAACATTTAATACATGAATCGTTGGCTCATACTGAATGAAATGATATGACATACGATATGAACATATTAGGAATGGGGGCGTGGTTGACAAAAAAACATTCGTTGCCAAGGAAGTCCAAAAATTTACTTTTGCTGTTTCTCCCTAAAATAACACAGACCTGTTCGTCACCCCAGAGCGACCAAAGAATAAAATGGTTGCTATGGAAATAAAACCAACGTAAAAGACGCCATTTTAGGACAAAAAAAAAGAAGTATTTTACTTAATTTGTCACATGCAGCTCCGACCAGGGTGGCAGGGGCAAAGGGGGAGAGTTAGGGGCTTTTAGCAGTCACGTAGCCAGTGAGGGTGGGTCAAAAGAGGGCGGCCAGGGCGAAAAATACAGTGCAGCTTTAGTTTTTCTTGTTTTCTCTTTTGTAAAACCTGTTTTGAGTTGAAAAAGTCTTGGACAATGATTGGCGACTAAAACTGCATTGTATTAGCATCGATAGAGAACTAGATAGATTCTTCCTGCGTGATTGTACTCTTGCCAGTGTTGCTGTGTTGAAAATATTGACTGAAGTGATGTTGCCCTCTTACTGAAAAGAGTTAAAGTACAGAAAGTGCTGTGAAGCATTTCCATTATGAAAACCCTTTTCTGTTAGCAATCATGCTTCAAGTTTCTCTCTAAGTTCTCCTGTTTGACTGAAGTAAAGCTTCTAGGAGAGGGTATATTTTGTTTATTGAAATGTTACTCCCCTTATCAAACAATTATCTTAAGGGAGCCTTGTTGTAAAGTAAGATTGTTCCATGTATGCTTTTACAGCTCCACCTTCGAGTGGTTAGTGACATATATTCTGTAAGTGTGCCGATGATACAGAGCGGCTCAGAAGAACAAAGCCTTCAGCTCTTTTTTTCTGCCGCACGGCTCAGTTGCATAATGTTGTGTAAAGCATTGTAGTGAGTACAGAGAAACAAGTTAGACAGGTTAAAGCCATGGACATGCAGGTTACAGACAGGTTAGAGATTAGCAGAAAGTATCAGTTTTGAGTAAAAAAAATGACAACATATACAGACTTTTTGGAGAAGTTGTCAAATTAAATTGGGATTTTTATGAAGAAAAAGCTGAAGATGAAATTATTGTTTTCAAAAGAAAGAAATCAGAATTGAAGTTTTCTGTGTGTAATCAATATCCCGCTGGGTTATCAGTAAACTCCATTTTTTATGGCGGGAAAACATCCCGAAGACAATGTAGTTGCTTCTTTGTTAAGTCGGAAAATATGTTTTTCCCTCTGAAGACAGGAAATAGATTTTGTCCAACTTTTTTTCTTCTTCCCTGAATTGAACTTGCTCCCATTCTAACAGCTGGACTTAAATCACACATGTGCCGTTTTGTCATAACATGTTTACATGCTTGTTTGTGTTGCTTTTCCCTCACAGAGGTGATTGAATCATTAAGAACATTTTGTCTCATCAAATCTGTTGAAGGCTTCCCTGCAGCTCATCGCTGTCAGTGACAACAGCAAGCTCACAGACCCTGAATGCCTCTTAGTCACCGTGTCCATGAAAGGGCCCCGATTCATTAGGTGCTGACGGGACAGGTGGTGTGAATTTAATAAACACAGAGGAGAGAAATCTGCAGGCGAATACAGCAGAATGAGTCACGGGAGTTTCGCCGCGCTGAGAGCTGGAGGGAAGCTTCATCTGAGCAGCCTCTCGCTTAGGAAGCTGATACCACTGCAGGAAAGACATACATGGTATTACCTGTTGAAGGGGAGTGCGGCGAATCCCAGCCGGCTGAAGAGGGCCAGAAAAAACAAAAAGCAGAGCCACGCTGACCTGAAAGCTGGTGTGAACAGAAAAGCACATGTACACTCATAGTTTAAGGATTATGTCACAGAAAACTGTAGATTTTTGGCTTCTGATCTTTAACTCTCAATATTTTTCCAACAAGGAAGATTATATTACTATCCATTAAAGGATTCACTGGGAAATTATAATATTTTATTTTACAGATTTATATTAAAATAAAAGAAATGTATGAAAAATTTAGAACTCCCATCATCCCAACAGAAAACTTTGCACACAATTTGTCAAAAAAGCCACAAAAAAGGAGCCATTCATTCCACATCGAAAACTTAAAAAAAACTATGCTACCTTAGACCAATGTGTGAACATCTATATAAAACAAGGTTTAAATGGGAAGAATGTGCGTTATTAGCAAGTTTCATTCACAACAACACATGCTAAATGTGGCGCCATGTCCCCCGCTGCGTCCCCCACATCCCTAAAGAGTCTAAAAACAGAACAGATTTCACAGCTTGGTGTCGTTTATTTCCACATTTACGTACTGCTTACTAAAGTTAGCATCCGTTTTACTAAATAAGTATTACGTGACATTGTTTTTTTTCTTCACCTATTTAAAGGACAAATGTATTTATTTGCTGACAGAGCAACATTTTGGCTCTTTGTCCTCAAAGTGTAATGAGAAAAGCTGCTCAGGTTTGAAGGGAATCATGTTAATTTTCTCTAAATTAAGTTGTCCTAACATAAAATGATGAAGCCACAGGCTGTCTTGAAAGATTTAAGGCAATTTGGGAGAATCAAATTGGTTTACCATTGTCATTTTGTCAGGTACTTTCACACCGATTGTGGTTTCATAAAACTGATTAACTTTTTGAGCTGGATTTTAAAAAGAAGGGATTAACTAAACAGGGTCCAGACATCCATCATTTTTTAAAATCAACTCCATTCCATCCATTTTCTGAACCTGCTGAATCCCTTTTTGGGATCCTTGGGTTGCTGGAGCCTATCCTTGCCACTGTTGGGCAAAGGCAGGGATAGAAAAGCCATACATGCATGAGGAGAAACTCACAGAAAGTACCCAGCTGGGATTCAAACTAAGACCTTCTTCCTGTGAGGCGCTAAACGCTAAACCACTGTGCAGTCCATTGAAAATCAATAAGGAAAGAAACATTTTCAATTCAATTCAATTCAATTTTATTTGTATAGCCCAAAATCACAACAACAGTCGTCTCGATGGGCTTCGAAGTAAAACATGAACTCAAAAGGATCACGAATACAAAGAGTTCAATAGTAAAATACTAAAATGAACTAACAAACTGACTAAGCTATACTGGCATCCCTGCCCGTAGACCCCCCCCCCCATTTGTAATCATTTTTGAGTGAAATAAAGGATAGAAAAGTTGCTCATTCAAATTAATTTATAAAAGGGAAACTTCATTCTTGAAAGAACAGAAATTCAGATTTTCAGAAGCTCAAAAGCTGGATTGTTTGTTTTGTTTTAACGAGGATTTCTTTTGCAGAGCAGAAATGCTCAGCTGATGTTCCAGGTTCTTTGATCTAAACAAGCAAAACTGATGTGGTGAAACTGCAAAACAAGAACCCAGAAAAGAGGATTTTTGTTGGGTGCAAAGTACTTAAGCTTAACTCTGCATTTTAATGCATGCGAACTGCAATGCACATGCATGAGCAAGCTCCAGGAGAGCTTCTGGGAAAGCTGGAGCTTGCAGGGTGTTGCAACGTGCAAAAAAAAAAAAAAAAAAAGGCTTCAATCCCCGAGTTCAGAGACAAATGTACTGCAGAGTCATTGCTGCTGTTCTCATTACTGCCTCTGCAGATGTCACAACGTGAAGATCCTCACTTGGCTTTAAGCTTTGCTCTCACAGACTCTGCAGTACTTTGATTTCTTTAGTCTCCGGCTTGCACACATGTAAGGAAGGGGAGTGTGGGAGTCAGGAGGATGACTCATCTGTTGTACACCTCATCTTTGCCTGACCATATTTGGGCTTCCCGGAAATTTTTTTTCCTAAGTATATTTCTTTTTTTTTTTTCGCTCATGTCTGGTGGAGGGGAGCAGGCGACGTGGAGACAACATGATGAGCTCCTTTCTGCTTTCTCTTTTCTTCACTATTATTCTCAGTGCAAGGTCTCTAATTCAAGCGGAGAGCCTCCTTCATCATCAGCACTGATACTGCGCCACTCTCAAGGCTTTGTGAAGTCAAAGAGCGTTGTCACATTGTGTGAACAAGTAAAGCATGGTTGGGTGCTGAGGTAGAATGTTATTTTATGCAAAATCCCAAGGAAAGGCTCAGTTTCTATTCCAAACACTTCAAAAAATCTCCACTTTTTCTATAATATTTCTCCATTTCACTAAAAAACACACACTTAAACTCAATTATTCCATCGTCTTGCATCTTTTTGGGCTTTATTGTGGGTTTTGTTCCTTTAATGGGTGGACATCCTGAAATAAATAACCCAGAAGAAAACAGCAAAGCACACAGGTTTGTAAGTTTCCCTTATTTAGGCCTCAATTAGGCGTAAGTCTTGCACAAACACAAGGTATTTTTGTGCTTTGACTCACAGCGCAGAAAAGAATATTATAGCCAAGAAGGTCATGCTGCTCTGTGTGCTTCATTTAATCTATTTTCCTGTAGATACAAACGGATAGATGCACTCATGCACTCCACCGAGGAGCAGCTCAGACGACAGCATGGAGACGACATCACAATAACTCCCTCCGAGCGCTGCAGTCTGGAGATTTTCCAGGAGTTACTGTGAGACATCAGAACAAACTGTCCAAGTGGGACACCTGGACAGGAACCTGCATGTCAATTTGAACTTTAAGCAGGTAATTCCTGTCAACATCAAGATAAATCAATTGTAAAGTTTCTAGTTTTTTTCATTTACCTCCAGTCTAATCTGACCAGGTGTTTTATGGGGATGCCACAATTCTCAGTTTAAAACAGGAAAGCATGTTTCACTGGAAGGCCACGGATCCTGAAAGACCTTCTCTGATGCAAATGGTGTTTTTTGACATATAAAATAATAAAGATTAAAATGGCATTTCTGAGTATTTCTTGATTTAAATTGTTGTGAATCAGGAGCAGATGCAAAAATTTAGTTTGAAAAAGATCGTATTTGTGATGTGGGAAAAAGGATGGGTGGGGCCCTGCTCCAAGCTCTGCCGAAACTATGTTTTAGAAAAATGACACATTTTTTGTTTTGTTTTTTGGCTAAAAACTGCATCATCATAATTAAAAGACCACTGAAAACACTTTGAAAAAAGATCAGAAGATGATCTGAAGGGACTTTACATTTAATTGAACTAAAGTGAGGTCTTAAAAAGCATTAAATTATCTTCTTGTTAACTAGAAAAAAAATTTTTCAGGATGTGCTGTCATAAGGTTGTGAACTACAGTACAGACCAAAAGTTTGGACACACCTTCCCATTCATTTGAATGGGAAGGTGTGTCAAAACTTTTGGTCTGTGTTGTATATCATTTAACCTCAGCTAGCTAATAAGCTCTAGTTGGCGGTGTGGGAAAATAGATAAAAGTGCCAAAAGTGACTCGCTGAAAAACCTTGAAACCTGGCGAAAAAAGGAGGATGGGGGCATGGGGATCATGGGGATTGAGTTGCATGTGTAGAGCAAGAAACAGGCGACTCCAGCAGTTTGTTTCATTCTGTTTGTACAAACAGTCTTGAATTACATTTGAAGTCTTCTTAAAGTAGTTAAATTTAACTTCCCTGCACGCCATTAAACTGAATCTCAGGGAAACAGAATGGTTGTATCTCGACTGTTTCCACTGCTGTGATAAATTAAAGAAGGATTTACCGGTATTATTGTTTCAGGCCCAACTGGAAAGTTTTTATTTATTGTTAGTTGATTATTACCAAATTCAAAATAGTCCATCCATCCATCCATCCATCCATCCATCCATCCAGCAAAGATACCCAGACTTCCCTTTCCCCCTGGCCACTTCCTCCAGCTCCTCTGGGGGCCCCCCGAGGTGTTCCCAGGCGAGCTGACAGACGTAATCTCTCCAGCGTGTCCTGGGTGTTCCCCGGAGCCTCCGTCCAATAGGATATGCCTGGAACACCTCCCCAGGGAGGCCCGATGCCCAAGCCACCTCAACTGGCTCCTCTCAATGTGGAGGAGAAGCGGTTCTACTCCGAGTTCTCCGCGGGTGACTGAGCTTCTCACCCTATCTCTAAGGGAGCGCCCAGCCACCCTACGGAGGAAGCTCATTTCAGCCGCTTGTATTTGTTGTATTTGGGACCTGGTTTTTTCAGTCATGACCCAGATCTCATGACCATAGGTGAGTATTGGAACAAAGATCGACCAGTAAATTGAGAGCTTTGCTTTTTGGCTCAGCTCCCTCTTCACCACAACGGACCAATACAGCGACTGCATAATTGCAGACGCTGCCCCTATCCGCCTGTCAATCTCACGCTCTGGTCTTCCCTCACTCGTGAACAAGACCCCAAGATATTTAAACTCCTCCAACTGGGATAGGGACACTCCACCCACTGAGAGATGGCAAACTACCTTTCTCCGGTCCAGAACCATGGCCTCAGATTTAGCAGTTAGAATTCAAAATAGTATTTTTCAGAACTTTTAAATTGTTTTGTAAAACACAGACCGACACAAAACCGTGACCCAAAAATTGATGCATTAACCGAATCCTGCTGAGATTGAATGGTTGCATTCCTGGTGTTTAATGCATATATATATATATATAGCAATGTTATGAGTTCATCCAACAAGGGTATTTCTGTGTGAATTTGTGTTTCTAAATGCAGAAAATGCAGTGTTACCTGACCATCAAGGCTTCATGTTTCCAAGAAAGATTTTAAGATTATTTAGTCTCTAAAAGGGTAAAATATCCTTCCCTGAAAACGATGACCTATACATGTCTGACTAAAAAAGCCTGAACAAATCCACCCATGTCAGACTTATGAAACTGGTTTTGTGTCCACTCTGCGGTGGGTCATATTGACGTTTCACCTTCAGTCTGGAGGGTCTCTGCAGGTCTGTCCCAGTTTCTGCAGGTCATCACTTCCCCATCCTTTGAATTTCTCACAACACGGCTGAGATGAGGAGAGCTGCTGCCTTGGTAACCTGCAGCAGAGGGGACAACAGCAGCTCTTTACCTGCTGTACAGACACTTTTACAAATTAAGCCAAATTTGGGCAGCAGATCCAACTACACAACTGTAGAGAGGACTATCATCAATGTGTTGTTGGTTATTGATAAGGGTTTGTGCTAAAAGAAAAACCTTCAGTAAACAATGTCAGATAAACCTCCTGCTGGCATTATTAATTTATATGAAAATTTCTTTTTTCCCCCCATCAAACACAAATGGGGGGGGCGTGGTGCAGCGGTAGGGCGGTCGACCCATGATCGTAAGGCTGCAGGTTCGATTCCCGTCTTGCACACCCATGTGTCGAGGTGTCCTTGGGCAAGACACTGAACCCCAACTTGCCTCTGGTGGAAGGTTGGCGCCAGTGTTGGCAGCGGAGCCGCCATCAGTGTGCGAATGTGTGTGTGAATGTGCGTGTGCATGGGTGAATGTGTCTGTGACTGTAAAGCACTTTGGGCCTTCGAAAGAGGGTAGAAAGCGCTATATAAGTATACACCATTTACAAGTGCTCTTTTAATAATCGTAATAATATTTTTTTTTGGTACCTTCAAGTGCATTACTTCCTCCAGCAGCAGGACCCCAACTTCCCTAACATTCTCCCACTCTCTGTGTTAGATGAGGTGCTTGAGTTGTCATTTAATCCAAACAGATTAATTTCCAAAATTAAAAACTGTACATCACTTCTGAAAATAAGAGAGTGTTGGGAGGAAAAGCTCGGGTGCAGTTTGGATGACAATGTTTGGAACAGGGCCTTACAGAGAGTTGACTACAGTACCTCTTGTCAAAATAGCCCAGCCAACCGAACCCACTTGTTCTGGTCATGCTCTGCTTTGGTGAATTATTGGTCTACAAATTTTGAAACCTTATCACATGTACGTCATTAAACTTTCCAGCTTAGTGTAGAAGCACCCATATTCTTATATCCCGGTAAACATTCTTGCTTTAGTTACTCTATTAGCAAGACCCTGAGTATTACTGCACTGAAAATTTGAAGACCAACCCAGGTTGTCCCTGTGGCTGACTGATCTTATGCAACTATTACAAATAGAGAAAATAAAATATTCAGCTAGCGGATCGAGGGACATGTTTTTCTCTGTCTGGGGACTGGTTTTAAATCACTCTGTCAAACTTTTGAATTCTACATGATCCTTCCTTGCAATCCATCATATACTGCAGATGTTTACAGTTTAAAATAATCCACCTCTTCTCACATCATCTATGTATATACATGTATTTTCTTGTTTTATGTTGTCATTTGGTTGTCTGATTCGCCCATTAAGTTGGTCAGATAGAGGTATGCTGTTGTTACATTGGACTTTAATTATGTATCCATTTTTTGTATCTCATATATGCAACAATTCTCTTTGTGTTTTCAAAAATAAATAATTAAACATAAAAATATTAATTGTGGCAATATCCAGTCCAATACATCAAGAAAGGTTGCCATGTCTTTGTAAAAGCCTCCTCTTTGTGGTGCAGTCGATACATTAGATAGTTCAACACGACTTTCTGCCATTGTGATTTGGACGCAATGTCCACAGAGATGCAGTTGAGAAGAAGACACTTTCAACCACAGAAAGTCATCTTTCTATAAAGTTCTATCGTGTTTACCACAAATTACAGGATCAACCAAACCCAAAACTAAATACAGAGGATCACTGTTTAAGACAGCAGACAAGATTATTTTCATTTCCTGACCAATGGTGTTCCAAAAGTGCTTTACTTTTGAACGGAAACAGTGTGTAAGAGTACAAATCTCAGTCTTGCATAGGGAGAAAGGTGAGCTCTGTGCAGAATCATCAGCTTTGTCACTTAAACTCTGTTACAAACCGTTTTGCACATTACTCCAAGAATGTTCTCCTGACTTTATCAGTAATCTCAAAACCAAGTTCCCTCTCCCTCACCTCCTTAAAATGTGAGGTTTTTGCATTATGTTCTTTAAGGATATTGTAGAATTTGCTAAGACAGTGCCAGTTATTTATTTTTCTTTGCAGTTTCTTCACTTGAAAGGGATAAGAGGCATTCACCCAAAGATGTAAGAGCATTTTACTCAAAAAGGACAAATTAAAATTTCTTTGTCCTCTATTTTTTTCTCCACCCTGCAGATGATCCGCCATTGTGACATTTTACTTTTCACAACCTTTGGTTCATTCAAGTTGGAGTTTTAGACATTTTTAATAGTAGCTGGAAGACCAGCTGCCTCTTTGGTGCCTCTTTTACTTCTGCAAAGTTCACTAAAACACAGTTGCTGTATATCACCGCTGTTGTCTTCACCGGGAGGCTGTGCTTCACCTTTATCTGCCCTACCAGCACACAGGTTGTTGCTCATTGGTTCCTCACAGGAAGCAGCTGATAACGTCTAATCAAACCCAGCTGTGCTCCATCCAGCAGCTCTGACATTGAGGCTGATGTTTGTAAGCACAAAGAGTATGATGATTTAGTCAGAAAAAGCTGTCTCTCAATGTCTGATCCAACCTTGAGATACTAGGTGTGAAATATTTTGGTTAATAAAATCTCTCATCTGCAAATATTGGTAAAAGTCCATTTTGGAAATACTGTGTTTTTCAATCAACTGACCAAATGACATAAAAGACCGTCCCTCTGGCAAATCTTGCAATTTGGACAATCCCTTACTTGCCCCCATTTGAAATAGATCATCCATCATTCCCGGCAAAAAATCGAAATTATTTCATGAGGGAGTGAGCGTCGAAGTTATTTGAGACCTGCCCTCCAGTTTCCTTATTGCTTACCGTGCTATAACAGTTACAAATGTGAAAGGATTAATGAAGGGAGATTTTTAGGGATTTAGGTTAAAAAAAAAGAAAGTAAAGCTGTTAAAGGACATTTAGACATCGACTTATGTCAGTTCAAAGCGATCATGGACTATTGGACACCTATTCAGCTATTACTCATGGGTGAGCACTAAGTTGGTAATATCTAATATTTGGGAGGTCAAGCCTTCCCTCTAATGATGAGCAGAATAGTGTGGACAGTTTCAAGTGCGGTTCTTTTGAAACATAAAAAGGAGCTGAACCAACTATTTAGTTGTTTGATGGTTTTGTGAGGTGAAATAACAGATACCATTCCTAAAGGATAGAGCCACCTTTTAATAAAGGCAGCTCGACTCATCCGTGAAGTAAAATGCATTTAAATAAAGCTGAGAAGTTTGCTTTATCTGAGCAAATGTAGGTGTTGATAGGTGTGATATTAATTCCTAAATAAACTAAGCCTCCTGTTGCCCATTTAAAAGAAAAAGGCTGTAACGGTTCTTGCTTCATAGTGAAATGTATTTTATTGCCAGAAAATTTACTAAAGGCATCAAAACAGGGAATGCCCTGATAGCTTCAGAAAAGGGTTATATCACCAGTGCAAAAAAAGGGGGAGACAAAATCCTTGTCTAGTACTTTTAAAAATAGCAAAATATGGAGATCACAAACCATTTGTAAGCACTGCTGAGAGAATGTTCCTAAATGTAGGGGTTAATGGCCAACGAAGTGTGCATTATCAGAAATTAACGCACGACGGGGAAGCCTGAAGAATTGGTTCAGAAAGAAAGTTCACATCTTACTGATTGTTTTTGTCCAGATGATGAAGCAAAAGTTTGTTTTAAAGAAACCAGCGCAGTGATACAGAACATTTATGTTATGTGACCGGAACCTCTTTTTTAGGCGAATTGAAGCAATTTTAGAGCTATCCAGCCATACAGTTTAGATCCAGATTCCAGCTCAGATGAGGAATGGGCTGCCGATTGTACAGCTTTTTTTGTTCCTTTCTTATGCACCAGGTTCTGAATAAAGAAATACTCAGAAGTGTAGTTTGTATCTCAATATATGTTCATCATCAGAAAAATCCAACAAGAACATGCATACCAAAAAAACCTAAACACAATTTTCATTGGAGTGGGTCTTTAAGCTTTGATATAGGGGTAGAAATAAAAAGAAAAATCAGTTTGTCTCACTACCCTTTTCCAATCTTGAAGATGTGGAATTATATCGAAAGGTGTCAGGAACGGCTGGTGTACGCAGGCTTGTTGGCAGGAACTTGAACATCTAACAAATAGACCAAAACTTGACAAAAACCCATGAAGAGCCAATCAAGGAGACAAAGCAGACAACCTTACTAGGAGAAACTGCAGAAGCAGGAAACCGATAAAGGCTGAAGTAAGTTAACAGAAATGAGAACAGCTGTGGATGATCATCAACCGAAAGGTGGAAGGAACCAAGAAACATCAATGATAAAACCAAATCCAGGGGGGTATTCCAGAAGGCACATTTAAACTACCCTGACTTTAACCCTGAACTCTGGCTGAAATCCACCTGAACTTGCTTACTCTGGGCATGTTGGTTCCAAAAGACCAGATATGAGTTAGCGTAATTATGCTCGACTTGGTAACCGTGGGTTAATGCACGTGCACGGAAGGTACAGAAAGACATTCTCAATGGATCAGTGATTTCCGGAGTCACAATGGAAACGCGTGGGGAAAAAAAGAGAGCGCTATACTTTAGTGAGACAGAGTCTGAGATTTTAAAGACGGCGTATGAAGATTATACGCCCATCAAAAAGTAATACGGCTGCATAAGCAAAAGAAAGAGTTCCTGCTTGTAGAAAAAGAATGTACAATTTAAATGTATATTTTTCCATCTTAATTTATTGTACTTCTTAACCTCTCATATGTTTAAATTTGAGGCCCCAGATATTCTCATTTTTATATCGCTAAAATTAATGACACTGTGGATTTGCAACATATAGCATTGTTATATATCATCTATAGCATCTGTTAATATGACTCTGAATCTAACTTCAGCTCTAGCAGTTCAAATTGGCACTGGGGTTTTGAATAAACTCATCGCCCTCTCCTTCCCTCTCACTCATGGTGCAGAAAGAATTAAACAAATCCGCCCAGACAGGATAAGGGAACGGTATCCCACAATTCCTTGCGCTGCCAGTCTAACATCAGCACCAAAGTTACACCTACTCAATTGAATTAATTTGAATAACACGACAGTTTTTGGGCCACCCAAAAAAAAGTAAAATTACGAGATTTTACATTTTTTCTTTTGGCATTTCTCTAAATTTGTGCAACACCAACAGCAGAAATCCTCCAAAAAAACTCAATCCTAAAAAAATGGTCTGCGCTCATCCCCCCCTCCCCCTCCCCTTCCCTCTCACACACGCGGCTCCGTCTCTATGACGGGAGGCGCAGCTGCGGCTCAGAGTTGATTGTCAGATAGAAAAAGACTCCCAATCACCTGATAGTGTGATTCAGACAGTCACCGGTGAGCTGCGCTCCCCTCTCGAGTTTTTTGACGTATGTTCCAAAGACTACCGCAAAGAGGTGTGGCCGCAAGCGTCTTGCAGCAGAGGGCGGTGGTCACGTGCGCATTGGGTCTGCTGTGTCGGAGCAAAGAATTGTGGGAAATGATCTCCATTGCCTGCTTTTTCGAAATTGGATTGAGCACGGATGTTTGTTCTGCGTAATTCCTTTTCATGTGCCTGTTTTACGTTGTTTCACTCTGAGGTATTCTTTTTTTTTTTTTTTTTTTTTTTTTGCACCATAAGTGTGAAGAGGAAATAGGAGGAAGACATTCTTAACAGTCTGATGTGTCCAAATAACAACATTAAGTGTCGGCTGCTGAAGCAATTTCAAATTAAAAGCTCCAAGCTTCCTCTTTGAATATAGTATGTGGCACATTATGTGTAACGCCTAAAGCACAGCAAGTGCCGCCCTGGGCGTCCGCCCACATTGCCCACATCAAAAACCCCTGCTGGTTTTATGTTGAAATGGGAAGTTTCATCTGGAGGAGTGGGCGTATGTAACACTGTTTACTTCATTGGTGTTCAGATGACAGGTTCATGACGTAAGGTGACAAATGAACTTCAGGGTTTGTGAATGCAAAGGAAAATAAAGGCTGCAGTGGTCCTCTACACCCAAACGTGTCTCTGAGCAGCTTATTTTACATATGAAACTGCTTTACCGACACCAAACCCTGGAAAGCCGGCTCCACTGAAAATAATCTGTTTTTGAGTCACCAAAAGGTTAAGAATCTCTTTGTTTTTGAAACCTATCTGGAAATAAAGCTTCACAAAAGCCTCAACATATTTCATCTTCATGCTAGGCTCTTAATCTATGATCTTTTTTCTTGTAAATTTACGAGTTTTTATCTTGTAAATATACAACTTAAAATCTCGTAATTTAACAGTTGTGACTTTTTTCTTGTCAATTTACGACTTAAAAGTATTGATATACACTTTTTTTTTCTTATTTGTAAACTGGCCCTAATACTCTGTCATAAAACAACTATGTCTGATAACTATGTTATTTTTAGGTTGACTGAACTAAATTATTTATCTTAACTGAAGCAAATAATTAAGTTAGAATAATGTAAAAGGTTTATCTTTCCAACATCCATATGTGGTCTTATCATCCTCTCACGGAGGAAAAAGTATTATCTGAACTTCTTCATCCACTAAATCATCTTCAAATGGACACGCCATGCTCATTCACATCTCTGAAACCAACTAACCTTCAACTAAACCTGCTCCAGACCAGGTTATGTTCAGAGCATGAGTTTCTATGGCAACTTGACATACCCTGAAACATACCTCCATTTTTGGAACTGAAAACTGAGGTTATCCACTTCCTTGGTGTCAAACTTACTGTGGGAGCTAGCATAACCTGCTTTCTGGAATACCCCCCTGGACCACCGTCCTCACAAACAAGAACAGATAAACACAACAAAGAAAAAACTGATATTGTCAAGTAACAAGGTCCACTTTACTTGTCTGTTTGTCCTATTTTAAGTCAGATTGTTCAAAAAATAGTGCAAAAATAAAGTAAAAACTGAGTTCTCTTGTTTACCACGGATGCATGTTTTCTCTAATAACCTGGTGTTTGTGTCGTGATGTTCTGTCTTCACTCGTAACTTTGCGAAGGAAAAAAAACGATCATTATTACTCATGTCACTGAGAAAAGGACACCTTTCTTTATCACTTTGTTTCTGAAAGCTGGGCTTTTTCCTTGAAATTGGCTGTAAAGATAATGAAAATGTTAAGATAAAAACAGCACATCAACAGAAGTGTCCAAACACTGTATGTAATGCAGAAAAACATGACGGACATCAAAAAAACAAAAAACAACAAAAAAAGAAAAAGGTCCTGACGGAAGGTTTCATGTGTGTCTTTCTGTTCATTTGGCATTTCCCTTTTCAGCATTTAGTCTGTTACAAAAGTATTGTGATAAACTGTCTAAATAATGTTCGAATAAATTCATCAAATGTGTTTTTACCAGAGAAAAAGATCAGGTTCTAACAGTAATGTGTGGAAAAAGAAAGAGATTTTACTTCCTGTCTTTGATTCCTAAATGTCTTTTAAAATATTTTTTTAACTTTGTTGCCACTTTATTCCCACTTTATTTGGTTTCGGTTTGAAACTGTCACTTCATTCATCCAAACACCATTGGATCAATACGAGCTCCAATCAGCAAGCTCCAAATAAGCATGAAAGAATATCACACTGCGTTCCAAGTGTCCAGCTTTCACAGTTCGATGCTTTACGCTCCACACTCGAAGCTAAAGTAAATATAGTCAACCCCGTAAAAGAGTGTAAAAGCTGTTGAAAGAGTGAAGTGGAGCATCGTAAGTTCTGTTCAGTTCACTTCCATCAAAGGGGCGTCCGTTCTCTGCCGCAGAAATAACTAGTTCTTTTGCTATTAAAAACTTGTAGACTGACCTTTTTATCTCCTCATTTGTTTGTGTTTTTATTCCATTTTCAAATAACACTTTTTCTATGTAACACTTGTGCTATCCTAGGCACTTTAACATTGGGAGTTGGGTCATATAGACCCACTAGACAGTGCACTGAACCTCTTTTCTTCAATGATTTGTGATCTTCACTGGTGTCCATGGATTACATGAAATCTTTCCACCTTTATCCACCTTTGTCATGTTAGGGAGAACACGTCAATGCAAGGGTGGGGTCATCTAAGATAGCACAAGGGTTAATTACATGAAAATTGATTCATTTTTGCCCAACAATCCTTCAGCAGTAAAAGAGCTCACAACTTTAACTCTAACATATCTATTCTGATTGTTCCATTAGATTAAAAAAAGTTACCAGTACGTTAAAAATGTATAGTACATAATCTGCAGTTGGAAATATGTTAGGATTCAATTTTAGACATTTTTGTTGCTTACTTATTCACACATTAAAGCAGTCCATGCATAAAAAAGAACTTAAGTCAAGGTTATTCCTAAAGAAGGAGACATTTTTGCTTTGTTTGTTGTTTAAACAGATGAATAAATTATTTTATCCCTTGGAGTGTATAATTAAGGTAATCAGCAGGTACTTTTATCCAAATATACTTATAGGAGAGCCAAGAGAACCAAAATCAAAGTCAGATTATTTGTTGAACGCTGAGATAATGAGATGTTAAGAGGGAAATTAGTTTTTTTTTTCAAAAGAATGGATGAATGATGAATCGAATCCCACCCCTCATTCAGGCCACACCCGGGATAGGCTCCCGGCAGCCCTGTGACCCTGAAAGAGACAAAACAGGTTTAGAAGATGAATGAATCAGGTTTTCCAGAATAAAGTCAAACCTGCTATTTCTGGAGGGGGTGAGAAAATTCTGTCGTGTGATCTAATAAATGTTCTGCTCAAGTAGTGCTCAGACCGACTAATGACACCCTTGACGGCATCGAGCCAATGAGCTAACCAACAGAGAAAAATATCCCTCACATGGATTAATGACGATCGGTGAGCTTTTTTGCTCTATTTAATCAATCGGAGTGCTATTGTAAGAAACTTTCAAAGAAATAAAATTATGTTTGCTCTTAAGCATCTATGCCTCAATGTGCACATCTTAAAAAAATCCACTAAAGCTCTGACAAGGACAGGCTTGACTCAAAAAGGTGAAAAAGAAAAACGTCTTTGTGCAGGAACAGGAAGTAGTGCTGACGACAGGACGCCACAACAAATGACTGCAGATGTTGTTGGTTGTAGCACCAAACATGAAGGCATGGTGGAATTTGACTCCACCTGCATAAAAGATGCAACAGCAGGTAGATGTGATGTCACTTCAGTTAAACTACAGTCGTACTAAAACACATAAATAGGAGTTTACAAAAGTACAAAAGTGTACTCATGGAGAAATAAATTAAAATAGATTCCTGGACAACAGGAATTGCAAAAAACTGTGTCAAAAAAGCTTGAATGAAAGAAAGAAGAAAATTCAAGGTTAGCTCAGTTCTACTGTTTATGACTTTACAAAAAACAATTACAATCTTTGTCCATCCATCCAACCCACTAAAAACCCTTTTGGAGTTCCCTGCCAGAGCTGCTGGTGTTGGGCCACAAAACCAAACGCTCACATGCATATTTAGGGGTGTTTTAGAGTCACTAATTAACCTTAAAACATTTTTTTGGACTGTAGGGGGAAGCCAGAGTGACCAGAAAAAAACCCCAAATGTACTATGAGAATGTGCAAAGAACCTAGTTGGGATTTGAACTGAGGCCTTCTCACTGCGAGGCAAGAGAGCTGACCACTAGAACACTGTGCAGCCACCATGTTTATCCTTACAGCAATAATCTGCCTGCATTTGATTATATTATGTTTCTTAGATGTAGTATCGGAGATTTAGTTTTATGTCGGATGCTTTTCCTGACACAACCCTGTGCGCATTGGTCCGGACTTGGGACTGGCACACCGAAGTGGTAAATTGAAATTAAAATTGTAAATGTAAATTTAAATTCTGAATAGGATGATTTAAATTCAAAATTTTCAGATTCAAGTTCTTTTTGTTTGTTTCTCTCTATTTTTTCAAATTCAAATTCAACAACTTTATCTATACCCATGGGACTATCCTTTGCAGAGACAGCTTGAAAAAGTTCACATCACACAGATGCATTAAAAAATGCAATATTTTACAGCAGGGGTTGGGAACCCATGGCTCGCGAGCCTTATCTGGCCACATCTGGCTCGCAGACAAATCTTTAATTTAAAAAAAAAAAAAAAGTTTCATCAGACCAGTCCTCGGGTGTGATGCAATGCCAGTTTGTAACGGGCTGAAACCTGTGAATTTCCGTCCCGGCAGATGCGCTCTACCATCTTTGAGAAGGAAATGGGGAGGGGTAGTGGGCACAGGCAGCAAGGTGAAGCGGCGCACTGATTAGGACACGCTGCCCATCATATACCGCAGACTGCAGCGTGTGAGTATTGCTGTATTAACAATGTTTGGCTCCACATCTGCATGTGAGCAGGCTTTCTCACATCTAAAGAACATTCAGACCAAACTACGATCACGTTTTATGGATGAAAGTCCCAACGGCCGCATGAAGCTTAAACTCACCACGTATCAACCAGACAAGACCACCATGCAGCATTAGAAGTCGCATTGATGGTAAGAAATACTCATTATTTATTAGCAACAGCACATTGTAGCGTCCCCTTTCCCACACTGAGGCACGGAGACTTAACCTCTTTTAGGGTTCTTGATTCTGGTTACTGTAGGCCGTAACCAACATCGCACAACTTATCCAGCAACCCCTAAATCTCTCCCATGAGAGCGCTCCCCCCAACTTTTTATTCCCTTTGCTCACGTACCAGCCCTCCTATTTCTCTTTTTTGGACCATAGCTGAACCCCATTGGTCCAAACTACCCAACAACAGGCAGAGCGACAGAACTGAGGCCAACCAGTGTCTCTGCTTGATGCGTTCAATGAACTCCGGAACTTAGAATGTGACCAAACAGCCACCTAGTCCAACCAAGTCTGCTACAATAACAATGATATTAAAAAAAATCCTCGGACTTATTGTACTTTAAAAATGTTAAAATTACATTGCAATGCACACATTCAATTGTATTTTTTGTTTTAAACAGATTGTATGGCTCTCATGAAATTACATTTAGAAATATGTGGTGTTCAAGGCTCTCTCGGCCAAAAAGGTTCCCGACCCTTGGAATAATATGTAAAAATTACATTAATTAGTCAGATTAATGGACACATTTATTTTAAAATAAGTATATATCTCATTGTGGCAGGTGAGGAGGATGACTGATGAGCTGACTGGGTGTCTGCAGTTAAAACATCTTTCAATAAGGAACCAAAAACCAACAAATCGGCCTAAATCACGACCACTCGCATACAGACAATTTTACCCAAAAAATCAAAACCACCCAATTAGGTGCGAAACTACCCAATCTGTCATCACTGGCTCTCAGAAACATGCTGTGATGTTGTATTGATTTTACTTCCCAGCTTTCCTGCCTGGATGTGTATAAAGTTGCATTGATGCAAAACTGGATTCTTGAATGCAACAGCAGAAGAAGCCAACAAATACATTATCTTCGGATATAATGTCATATAAGGCCCATCTCTATTAACTTGCTCACTTCCTGAGTGATTCACTCTGTGGCCTCTTACTCACACTTTCAGAGCGCAGAAGCCACTTGGACCATTAGACTCTGTGGAGACGGAAGCTGTAATCAGCACAGCAGCATCTTCTGGAGCCGAGGGGGGAATTGAAATCAGTGGTCTTCTGTGGCTCACTGTAACATCTGTTCAAAGGTAAATGTGTGAGACGTGACTCACAGACTCCATCATCCAGGCAAGAATTCCTCACCTGCAAATGAGACGAGTCCAAACCAACTGGATTAATCATAAAGAACGTCTCTGATGTATAGCAAGTTTGAAATTTGTGAATGACGTCCACCAACATTTACCCTAATAAAAGGATCAACAACATTAAAAGTTGGTGTTATAGATATTTATGCTAATAGAAAAAACTTCCAAAATAAGATTAAGTGGTTAAAAAGACTCAATTCTGTATTTACACATCATCACCTAACAAAGTCATTAAAAAAAGCAAGAGAAACTTGGAGCTAATTAAACCCGCCTGCCGTTACCACTTTTTCTCCCTTTTCTAATTGAGCTACTTATAATTCAGTTTCCTTTAATTTCTGATGGATGTGTGAGCAGACCTGTCCTAAAAAACAAATACTCTAACCCCTTGTTATCCTTTTTTTTTTTTTAGCATTTAAAGGCTCATTTTCCTGTCAAATTTCTTGAATATTTTACCAAAAATGGATGAAAACCGTAAAGACATTCTGTTGACTCCTATTTCTAGTCATCTTTTAAAATGGGCTTTCATATTAAGATCCGCACACTTCTGCTCTTATTGTTATTTTGTCCCTGCAGCAGATCTGGCTGGAGGACCAGATTGTTTTGACAATTCTTCTTCTTTACAAAAGAAGAATGTCAAAATGTCAACATCTCTAAAACTATCCAAGACCTGCACACATTAAGTACCTGGTGGAACCACAATGCGGCTTGTGTCTTTAATTTATTGTTATTTTGTAATTGTTTTATATGCCATACTGACTGTGCAAGATAAATACAGGGATGTTAACTGAACAACATTCCCATTAAGCCACATTTGGGCCAGAGGAGCATGCAATTTTCAAATTTATTTTCTCTTTTAACTAGGTTAAGGGTGGTTGGCAAAAAGAAAATTAGATTGTTATGTGAAAGTTAATCTGATCAACTAAAAAGCAAAAAACAGAACAAAACAACCAAACAAAAAAAATCAAATTCTCTGTAAATACAAATGCAAAGAGTTTATTTTCCTATTTTTTCTGCCTGAATTTGTAGAAATCTGTCAGGCAGAACCGGTTTGGGCATCTTTGTAAACATGGTGCCAGCCCATGTGCAAACAGAGGATCCAAAGCAGTTTGCTTTACTGGAAGTGTCCTTTATTTTATTATTTTTTTTGTTTTCTTTTTTTACAACTTAAGAAAACTTTCCTCGCTTTTACTTTGTAATAGTTTTTCCATCCCGTGTTTCTTCTCACTCTGTCCTCTGTTCCAAAAGCTGAGAGCTGCTGCCTGACAGAACAAAGGGAAAAACCTAACAGAGCTTTGGCTGTTGGAGGATTTGCAGACTGGCTTTGTGCTTTTGGACTCTCTGCACAGACACGGCTCTCAGCATGTCTGCACATTGTGATAATATGTTTTGTATGTCACAAGTACAAGGAAGTATCAGCGACAAATCAGACAGGAAATGAAGATGAGCACTCAAACCTGCTGTAATATGAACAAGCAGCAGGAGTTACCTAAACACACAGATCCTCAGATCAGTTTTATCTGTCTGGGCAGAATTAGGATATTATGAAGAAAAAAAAAAGAAAGTCAGAATATTACTAATTTCCTGCAGGTTCTTCTTGCATTTATATTTTAAAACTGTTTGAGTATTAAAGACCAGAGTGTGAGATTGACAGGTGGGTCGGAGCAGCGACCGTAGTTATGCGGTCGCTGTATCGGTCCGTTCTAGTGAAGATAGAGCTGAGCCAAAAAGCAAAGCTCTTAATTTACCGGTTGATCTTCGTTCCAACAGTCACCTATGGTCATGAGCAATGGGTCATGACCGAAAGAACGAGGTCCAGAATACAAGCGGCTGAAATGAGGGTGGCTGGGCGCTCCCTTAGAGATTGGGTGAGAAGCTCAGTCACCCGCAGAGAGCTTGGAGTAGAACCGCTTCTCTTCCACATTGAGAGGAGCCAGTTGAGGTGGCTCGGGCATCTAGTCCGGATGCCCTGGAGAGGTGTTCCGGGCATGTCCCACTGGACGGAGGCCCCGGGGAAGACCCAGGACACGTTGGAAAGAATATGTCTGTCGGCTGGCCTGGGAATGCTTCGGGGTCTCCCCAGAGGAGCTGCAGGAAGTGGCTGGGGCGAGGGAAGTCAGGGCATCTTAGCTTAGACTGCTGCCCCTGCGAGCCGGTCCTGGATAAGAGGAGGAAGATGGATGGATGGATGGATGGATGGATGGATGGATGGATGGATGGATGGATGGATGGATGGAACTGTTTGAGTGATTTTTTCATTTTGGCATGACTAAAAATTGGTCATCAAAGGCGATAAAAAATGCTTTGAGGTTGATGGAATTTTCTAATTAGCCAACAGAATCAAAAGAATTAATTTAAACAGTGCATATATACAGACCATTTTATACCCCTGATGTACCTTTTAACTTTGGATGTGCAATTGTCCCGGTTTGTATGAAAGGCTTGACATTAAATACGAAATACAGGTTTTTCCAATTAACTCAAATTTCACTCTGACAAAGAAACAGCTCTGATAGCAAATCGTATTTAGCATAAGCTGTCAGGAACTAGTAGTTCAGGACTCGGTAGACCAGAAATGTAAACATTTCACTGCAAAATGTTTCTTAAAATGGGAATTTTTTTTTATTAAATAAGTAAAGAAATCTGCCAATGGGATGAGAAAGTGATCTCAGCAAGAACATTTCAAGAAAAAAATGGATGTGATATATGATAAAAACTTATTAGGAATGTTCTTGAATTTAATAAAAAACTTCAGTTGCCAAGGAAATCAAAAACGTGGTGTGATGGGGCATGGCATGAACCAATGGAGAACCAAAAATAGTGACCAACAGATGACCTGATAAAGATGAACTGAAAACCAGACTCTGAAGGCCGTGTCACACAGCTGCTAGGTACATTTTATGCATTTTCCACGTATTAAATGTCGGTCTTACATAATTCATGAATGTGAATTCTGTAAATCACATGCGCGATGTACGTCATTCACGAGTGTTTCTTACCTTTTGTCAATGTGCGCAAATGTCTGTCGAGGGTTTTTACGTCGTTACGTGAATTCGGTTTTGAGCTGGTCAGAAAATTGGTCTGTTGAAAATAATGCAGTTTACGTGTATTTTACATAGTTTATTGTTGGTGATTTTTGCAAGACGCATATGCAAATTTGTGGCTTTCTACGACCGTTCCACGTATGTCTAATGGACTTTTCCCGCATGTACCACCGATGTATAACTTTTATATTGGGTATACGGTGTACATATCATGCTAAAATGACTGACACACTAATCACTAATCAATTGCATATAAACAGCACAATAATCACTCACGTTTCATGTTCTACGTTGATTTATGTGTTCTTTATATCGTTCATAATACATCTGTTAAAATTTCACGTGAAGACATCAACTTTTTTATAACTTTTCTACGTAGATTCACATATGACCAATTTTCATCTGTGCAAAATGTTTAAATACATTAACTGAAATGAGGATGTGGATGATCAACCTGAACCAGAACATGACAAAAACCAAAGAAACATTCAGAACATAAGGAAATTCAAAGTTTGTTTCATTATAATCCCTTTTGCACGTTTAGATTTTCTGATATTTCTTCATGTTTTTGTTTGTGACGTATGTAAATGGAATATCCTTCTGCCACAGCCTAAAAAAAACCACATGCCCATGCTGGGAGATGTTTTTCAGAGGTGCAATGACGAAAGCGTCTGCCCCGAGAGGCTGTGTTGTGATGAAACACCACAGCAGGGAGTTAATGACGCTTTGGTTTACACCTCTTCCCACATGGTCTGAGGCTCGGGCCGAACCATTGCTGTCCGTCGCATTTACAACATCACTGCGATGACACATTGCATGGCCCCCTCCTGCCCGTACACATTCTACTTGACAGATAGCTCGGCTGGCTGCCCAGAACAGGCTCCTGATGGCTGGCAGGTCTCCTGTGCGAGGGACATCTCTTAACTTAGTCTTCTTGCTCAGAAGGATTGAATCACCCATGGGATTGGCACACAGTGGCAGGGCCTGCCACCCACTCAGCCACTGTGAGTGGATCCAATATGGAGCTATTCAAGTAGGAATGATGTCACATTGCGCTTCCAACTGTAGTTTCAATGGTACACCATGCTGTTGTTGGTATTCGTCACCCTTTAAGACAGAAGACGAGGAAACATGCAGATGGGACGTGATTTCCTCTGAAAGTCTCAGAGATCCATGGAGCTCACACTGATCTGCACTCTGGGTAAACATGCTTTAGAACAATGGATAGACGTGTTTTATGATCAATCACAGTCGGATTAGGTGAAGTGATGGACGGAACACCTTTACTGTTTGACATGATTTCAATCTGCCCTTTAGCACTGATAGTACAGAACGCCGAGGCCGAAGCCCTGAAGTATATTTTAGACTTTACTCAGCCACTGAGTTGGGGGACCCCTAAATGTCAGGGCTTCCTCAAAACTTCAAAAGACATAAATTAAAGCAACTGATCTGTAAAAACATTTGGAGTGTGAGTTTACTTGACGGAAACTTGTTATTGTCAGACTTTACACTTTCCTCAACTCACAGACTTTTCATCCGTCTTCTGAACCTGCTGAATCGCTTTTGGGGTCCCTGGGTTGCTGGAGCCTATCCCAGTTACCGTCGTCCAAAGATGGGGTTCACCCTGAACAGACCAACAGTCAGTTGCAGTCTCACATGCAAACTTACAGGGGAAATTAGAACTCACTAATTAACCCATTAATGAAGTATGTTTTTGGACTGTGGTCCATACATGGACCAGAAGAGCTTGCAAACCCCACACAGCACGGTCCTAGCCGCATTTTGAACCGGGACCAGTAGCGGTTCTACACTAACTTAAAGGGGCCCATGGGTGTAAAAAGGGGTAAAACCTACAATGGCTTTTTTAATTTCTTTCTATTTTAGTTTTTAATTTTGACAGATTTTACAGATGAGGAGCAGTTTTGGCAGATGAATGTTTTTTTGAACAAAACTCATCTGCACCCAACTCACCTGTAGTTGTACTTTTACCTGTTCCTGTACGTGTACGCCTAGCTCTATGCAGGATTCATACATCCATCAGTCCAAAAAATTCAAATCAACAAAGTGAGTAAAGAGAAAGAGATTCTGTGACAAAAATCTGAAAGGCGTCCCAAAAGCAGCTTATCTTCCTGTGGTTGTTTTCACTGTGCGAGGAACCAGTTGGACTCATCTTAACAGCGTAATCTGTTTAATCCAGGGAGGCTTCTCCTGCATCTTGCGACTCTTATTTGTTCTGTCTGCTTTCTGTTCTTCAGTCTGTTATGCTTTCGTTCTCAGCACTCAGAAGTGGATTTTGCTGACTGTTGTTTGAACATCAGGTCAGGCAACATTTGCTGGAATGATGGATGCAGATAAATGTAAAGGTTGCTGGGTAAAAAACAGCTTCTTCAAATGTGTTACAGCTTTGAACTTCTTCACCTCATTTTTTTATAGGTAGACTCTAAATGATGCAGAAATTCTCTTCAACAAACATCCTTTCAATAATAACTCTTATTAGACATAGAGTTTGGATCAAAAGATGTATGGTTTGGTGGATTTGCGACTACCTGGGCTTTGTGGTTTGATTGCCTGTAATGATCACGCCTTTGTGTGTTTGAATTACAGGTGATATTAGAACCCTTCCTATTAGGAGTCCCATGTTCCTTTTTTCAGGGACTCGTGACTTCTGCCTTATTGTGATGCCCACACTCCTTTTGTAATGGTTTTGTTTATTTCAGAGCAGGATCACGATTCTCTTTCCAACAGTAAACTGATGTCCGAAAACAGCCAGATGGTTCACCAAAGCGTTTGCAAACAGGACTTGAGCTGAGACAAGAGCGCCACCATGCAGACCCAATTACATGCAAAATTTAAGTGGATGAGCGCCAGGGGCGGAGCTAGAACATTTTACATGGACTTTAGAAGGGTGGCAAAAAACTCAGAATGGAAGGTCATTACAAATGAAAAGATCAAAAATATGTATTTCAAACAGTTTTATTATTTATTGTTGCTTTTATTTAATTTAAAAGTGTTATTGTTGTTGTTTTTACAATGCTTACAGAAGCTTGTATTGATGACTTCTTAATATTTGTCAATGGTGACTCAAAAATTGGCAAGGCCTCTTGCCCTCCTTGCCCCAGTTTCGCTCCAATCCTGAACTGCATAGCTACAGTTTGAAGTAAAACTTGACGGTCGGAAGAAATGACATTAAACACAACGTCATAACATGGTTAGCTCCTGAAAGAACAGGCATAAAAAGCTGTCAGACACGTCATCTCGGAACTGCATGCACGTTATGGCGCAGTCTGGGTACGGGTTGCACACAGGGGTTTGTGCTGATTTGGTTGCACTAAGATGGGTTTTGGCGGTACCTCGAGATGTGGCACAACACAAAGCATAGGCCAATAAAGATGTAAATAAAGGAAAAGAAAGATACAATATTTACACAGATATTTGCAGTGGGATGTTTTGATTTTCATGTGAGTGATAGTTGCTAAGGTACAGGTGTGCTGCACAGGTGCAGTGTTTGGACAGTAGTGGTGGAACATCCCAGCGGAGTTTTCCATCCATCCTGGGTTTTTTCCACTTTCTGGTGCCCCATAAAATCGAACATCCAATCCTGAAACGTGACGTACGGTTCAGTCTCTATGCCATGACGTCTTCTCCTTTCTTTAACAAGTTCTAACGGCAAATAATGAAAAAGCCAAATGCAGTGTCAGATATTTTGATAAGGTGACTAAGTCATTCCCTACTGCTGTCACTTTGACTCCATTTTCAATGACCAGATGATATTAAAGCTGTTCAGTCCTCCCACTCAAAATAAAGTTTCAGTGTGATCAGAGTTTAAAATAGACAATTGAACTTAACTTTCTTTTGCCGAAAAATGTTCCAACTTATTTTCCCTTTAAAAAAAAAAGCCAGACGTTGGATGACAGTCCGCAGGACGCCATCTGCCTCCAACCTCACAGCTATGAAATGCAGGCGGAGGGGTTCTCGGTTTGTTTGCTGAGGCTGAGTCGAGGGTCGCATGAGGGGGTGATGAAGTGTTACATTGACTCCGTCCCTCCAGGTGTGTCTGGTCATGTCCTCCAGAGCCCTGTGAAAAGAAATGCATGAACATTTTCTCTTTATGGGTTCACCAAGCGACCTACGACCTTTCCTGCGGCTCACCTGTGTCCCCCACAGACAGCCCGTATCCTCCCATAAGGACTGTTGGGACTACACTTTCATCTATAAGCCGAGGTCATGCAGCACTCGACTTGAGGAACTACACCACAGTGAGATGATAAATTTGTTTTCCATGCAGGTGTTGCCAAACACGTCACCCTAAGTCGCACTGATGCAATAATCTATAATGGAGCTCACTTTCCATTTCTGTCATTTCATTTTCATGGTGTTTTCATTTCAGAAAGGAGGATTAACAGTTGGTGTGTGGGCAGAAGAAAACAGTTCCGACTATTGTTTTATTTTCAAAGTCAAAGTGAGCTGAACAGCTGTATGCATCTCTAACATTTAAATGGTTTTAATTCACACTTCTTGAGGAGTGCAACTTGTTGCAAAAAAGCAAGATGCGTGGCCGAAATCTACACAGATTGCCAAACGTTGGGGTGTTGTATACAGCCTGGCCAAACTGAGGCTAATTGCGTCACACACAACGTCAGCAAATTCTGATGGAGAGATAAAAATATATAGAAAAAACACTATGGAAACCAGGGGTAGATAATAATTCATAAATAATATCTCGATGTCCCGAGCACCGTTCCACTGCTTTCACATTTGCAAAACGGCGCAGAAATCCTTTCCTGCTAATGCTGCTCTCTCTGAAATATCTGTTTGGAATAAGTAAGATGACCCTGTGGCTCTGAAGGTTGCAAAATGCACACGTCACATTTCTGTTGATGAAAAGGATCAAATTCTGTCCATGATTCCTCAGCCTTACAAATGCTCCTGCCCAAAAAGTGCAGTCTCCATTTGGCATCGCACTCCAGTAGTTAAGGTTTGAAAAGTTGGTCAGCTGGTTCTGTGGGAAGGTGCACTATGCACCTGTAGGCCCATTAAAGCTTTTACCAGTCGGGCTTTTCAACAGAAAGGTATTAATATCCAAACACATGCATCGAATTATTATTAATGCAAAAAATTGGATCTATATTAAATCTTTATTTGTGCATTTCATATTTGATCTTGGTGGCGTTTGAATCTTGGAGTTTGGTCCTGTATAAACTCCTTTTATCATCATCTGATCACCTGGCGAAGTTCTTCTACGTTTTCTGCTACTCTTGGGCAGTTTTGCTGCATGGGAACGTGGCGAGCGCATCTTCACAACGAGGCCGACGGGCGTTCAAAAGCATAACCGCCACAGTTTGAGAGCTACTTTCTCCATCTGCTCCAACCAACCGTAAGCCACAGACTGCAGCATAATGAGGCCGGGATGTGTCACTCCTCACATGAATGCGGGGCGCTCAGATAATTTGTGACGGTCAAATAGACATCTGATGCTTCTGTGACTGACTAATCCCTCCATTGTGTCCATCTATACGTGACACGGAACAAATGACTGATCAGGTGTTTGCTCAATCGGTTTAGGGAGAAGTATTCTGCCGAGAATTTTACCTTTTGAAAGAAGGGGTCAGAGCTTTTTATTTATTTATATATTTTCCTCATCAGGCCGAAGCCCATTGATAGGAATTCACAAATGTCAAGGTTTCCCAAACCTTTGATAGGTCTAAACCAGGGGTGTCAGAATCCAGGTCTCGAGGGCTCTTGTCCATCATGTTTTTCAACCAACCTGATCAGGGTAATCAGAAGCAATTCTGGAAAACCATCAGGAGGCCGGCCCTCCAGGCCTGGAGTTTGAGATTCCCTGGTCTTAATATGAAAAGACAAGATTTAAGAGTGCAGTCAGCAGTGAAAAAGACAAGGCGATGACAGGAAAAGATTAAAGCAGTTACCAAAATAAAATATGACAAAATGTGCCAAGTTTACCAGTAAAATTGAATCAAATGGAACATGGAATGAAACAATAGCCAATCTGGTCGAGTCCAAAGCAACTTAACAGAAGTGAGGAGTTAATTTTGTTGATCAAAACACTGAAATCCATTTGAAAGTGGTGTGATTCAAGTGCTGGGATGTTGAATAATAATTGTTCGTCTTGTTCAACCAGCAAGATTTTAATGTGAGCAGGAAACCCCAGACCACATGCTGCTGCTGTATACCAAAGGGGCGAATGGTGGCGTAGAATTTGCAGATAGAGAGTTTTAGTCATATAATTTCAGACTCCTCCAACATAATCCTGTTTAAAACCGTTTTTTTCTAGAAATAAGTTACTCCTGTTCTCCCATAGAGTGCTGTATTAGTTTTTTGACACCTGCATGTCAATTTTCTGGATTATAAGTTGCAGGAGTCATAACAGAAAACGCATAATAAAGAAGAAAAACCGCCTGGACAAGCTACAAAATACATGACTTATACTCCCCCCCAAAACATTTTTTTGTGTGTGTGATTAATCTGACGCCTAAAATATTCAGTTAGGATTCCCTCCCCACACACAGACATGAGAGTCATTCTGTTTTCAGAAGCAGAATGTGTGTAGGAGACACAGAAAAACTCATTCAAAGAGATTTCCGGCTCATAAAAATTCTCCTCTCGGCCGAAGTGATCCATTCTTTTCTTTGGAGTTCTCACTCCTCCGTACGAGTGTTTCAGAGAATTATGTGTCTTTGGGTATGTTGTGTGATTCATCAGAATCTAAATCTGGGCAAAGTGTGGGCCCTCCATCATGCCATTCCAGTCCGCAGCGAGGGCAGGCTGAAGCGTGCCGCGTTCGAGTGAGGGGTAGGTGTGGGAGAGGACGGCGTCGGAGGCAGCTTTAGGTCTGTTTCCCACGAACCAAAGACAGGGAAAGAATTTTTAACAAACTACTGATAAAAAATATTATTTTAGCTCATTTGTTTCTCCATGTAAACTGCCACATATTTACTGCAGCATCTTTTGGGACAATTAGAGAGACATTTATCTCGGTTATGTTAAACACACAAACTTAAAACATCAACATAAACATTGACACTAAACAATGTCAACAGAACAAAATTAACCGAAAAAGGAGTCGGGTGAAGCCAAGGCTTATTTTCCCGACCATGATTTACAAACATCACATCTACTAACAAATTGATCAAACCTTAAAAAAACACACCAAATAAAGTAGAGGAAAAACAAAACAACAAAAACACCTCTTAAAATTACCTCACAACCACAAGAGTCTGTGGCTCCATGAATTAGGCTCCAGACAGGCAGGAATGGTGGCGGGGGAGTAAAAAACCCTGTCATGGATTCACTTAGCAACGCCAATGACATCACCATGCCCCACCACCACCACATACTGGAACAGAACAGAACAGGGGCCTCCTCATGATTCATTCATTCTTAATAACCTCTTTAAGCGTGCTCTGTTTATTTTAAGCACATTTGTCAGTGATCATAATGTAGTTTTTTTTTTTTCTCGACTGTCGTCTCTTCGCCCCAACATCCCTGTGCGCCATGTCTTTTGGGGGCTGACGGGCTCACACTCTGAATAAGTGACGCCTGCTTTCTTCTGACAGCTTGTGGTGAGAAAATGCCAGAATACAGAATAAATAGCTTTATTTATGGGAGGTAGAGTGCATGTGAATCATGGCTTTGCTGTTAATGCTCACAGCAGTGGCGTCCTGTCTGCCATTTGTTCCTTAAGTGAGGATGTATGTCTCATCATAGCAACTGTCACTTCTTTTTTAACCATTAAAGGTATTCTATCACACCTGTCAGGTAATAACGGGTTTTAAAAATTCAGTTTAGCCCTTAATAACTACATCTTAAGTGGGGAGCTCCAAAAGTTGTGAATCTTCTGCGTTTCACTCATTCTGACCTTTTCTGTCAATCATAATAAAGCACAAATGAGGTTAACGTCACGCTTACGAAGGGTTTTCCATACATAGACTTTACACACTTCCTCAAACACAAAAAAAGATTCATCAATTGGGAGCATCAGACTCTTGAAAGATCTCATTTTGTGAGTAAAAATGATTTGCAGGTCCCTTTATAAAACATCGCCAAGCAACATGATAATACCATCAGGGTAAGTCCATTAAAAATTTCCGCCAGGATCTTATTCATAATCCAGTTGCCAAGCCAACTAGTACAAAAATATTGCAAAAATAAAACTCCATGACGAAGTGGATCAGCAGGAGAGCTTCCTGGAATAGCAAAGTTTGCCGGAACAAACAGAAATGGTTTACGAGGTCATAATTAAGGATCCTGTATGTAGAATAAACAAACACAAGATATGAAAAGATTAAAGAGCACAAACTGCAAAAAATAAATAAATTAATATAAATAAAAAAAAAACTTGCTCCTTTCACCCTTTCGTGGGTGGTTTCTCACTCCAGCTCGGGTCCTTTACCAGAGGCCTGGGAGCTTGAGGGTCCTGCGCAGTATCTTAGCTGTTCCTGGCACTGCGCTTTTCTGGATTGAGATGTCTGAGATCTTTCCAGGTATCTGTTGTAGCCACTCCTCCAGCTTGGGGGTTACTGCCCCGAGTGCTCCAATTACCACAGGCACCACTGTCACCTTCACTTTCCAGGCTTTCTCCAGTTCTTCTCTGAGTCCCTGGTATTTCTCCAGTTTCTTAAGTTCCTTCTTCCTGATGTTCCCATCGCTTGGCACTGCCACATCCACCACAACGGCTTTCCTCTGTTCTTTATCCACCACTACAATGTCTGGTTGGTTCGCCATTACCATCCTATCAGTCTGGATCTGGAAGTCCCACAGGATTTTTGCCCTTTCATTCTCTACCACCTTCGGGGGTGTTTCCCATTTTGACCTTGGGGTTTCCAGTCCATATTCTGCACACATGTTCCTGTATATTATTCCAGCCACTTGATTGTGGCGCAGCATGTATGCTTTACCTGCCAGCATCTTACATCCTGCAGTTATGTGCTGGATTGTTTCAGGTGCCTCTTTGCACAGCCTACACCTTGGGTCTTGTCTGGTGTGGTAGATCTGAGCCTCTATCGCTCTGGTGCTCAAGGCTTGTTCCTGAGCTGCCAGGATGAGCGCTTCAGTGCTGTCCTGTAGGCCAGCCCTTTCTAGCCATTGGTAGGACTTCTTGATATCAGCCACTTCAGTTATGGTTTGGTGGTACATACCATGCAGGGGTTTGTCCTCCCATGAGGATCTGTCCTCCAGCACTGTATCCTCTGCTCTCCATTGCCAGAGACATTCACTGAGCACACTGTCAGTTGGGGCCTTGAGCTTGATGTACTCATGGATCTTGGATGTTTCATCCTGGATAGTGGCTTCTACGCTCACTAGTCCTCGGCTTCCTTCCTTGCGGCTAGCATACAGTCTCAGGGTGCTGGATTTGGGGTGGAACCCTCCATGCATGGTGAGGAGCTTTCGTGTTTTAACATCCGTGGTCTGTATCTCTTCCTTTGGCCATCTTATTATTCCTGCAGGGTATCTGATAACTGGCAGTGCGTGTGCACTTCTGTGCACTTCTGTGTGTTGCTCATGAATTGATCCATGTGCTTATTTATCTTGGTTGCAATGATGCCAGACATGAGCTTCCATGTTGTGGAGAGACAGGTTATTGGCCGGTAGTTGGATGGGACTGCACCCTTTGAGGGTTCATTTGTGCTGCCAGGCGCTTGTGGAGTGCGGTAAGCTTCTTTAGCCAGTAGGCATGTATCATGTCAGGGCCCGGTGCTGTCCAGTTCTTCATACCTGAGACTCTTTCTTGGATGTCTGCCACTGTGATGGTTACTGGATTCTGTTCAGGGAGGTTGCTATGTTCTTTTCTCAGAGAGACCAGCCACTGGGCATTGCTGTTATGTGCTGTCTCTTTCTCCCATATACTTTTCCAGTACTGTTCAGTTTCCAGCCTTGGTGGGTCTGCTCGGCTGTTTTGACCCTGCCACTGAGCGTACACTTTTGCAGGTTGACTTGCGAAGAGCCTGTTTATTCGTCTGGCTTCATTGTCTCCTGTGTACCTCTTTAGGCGGCTGCTCAAGGCTAGGAGCCTTTGTTTGGCAGTTTCCAGTGCTTCAGGTATGGGCATCTGGCTGTATCTCTTAGGTACTTGCTTTCTCATTGTACCTCTTTGAGCCTCTGTCAGCCTACTCACATCCTTCCGAGTTGCCTTGATTTTGGCCTCTAACCGTTGCTTCCATGGTGGGTACTGTTTTCTTCCATGGTTGCTCTTATAGCCAAGCATCTCAAGGATCACTGCTGCTGAAGTGTAAACCAGTTCATTGGTTTCTGTGATGGTTGTGGTAGGAATTGCCCTTAATGCTTCATTCACAGTTTCCAGTAGACTTTCAGGCGGTACATCACTTAACCGTTGTAGCTGGTGTCGGGGTTGCCTAGTGTTCATTGTAGACATGATCTTGTCTTTCAGGTCAGTTGCTGCCTCGCTCAGCGGAATTGTGGTTGTTGGGACTGTGTACACAATCTCAGGGTGGGAGTGTGATATAACCTCCTCTCTGACCTGTTGTTCTGGCTCTCCCGTGGCATTGTATTGTATCGCTTCAATCTCAAGTTGTGATAGGAGTTGCCGTTTGTGGATGTTAGAGCACTGGGCTACCAGTTGTTTGGCAGTTAGCCTTGATTGTGGGTTTCGAAGCATCCATTCATTCTGCATGTAACCCCTCTGGGTGGGATTACTCTAGTAGTAGCATTCTAACAGAACCTTGTTCTCACATCTAGTCCGTTTCCGTCTTGTTCCAGTAGCCCACTTTCCATCAGGGTGCTCTGGTCCCTCAGCACCTGACGCAGACCTTGTTTGGCCGGGCGACGTCTGAGCCGGCATGACGTGTGGTACATTGTCTCTCATGTTGTGAGGTAGGCATTAGCGTTAAGGGTCTTGCCCAAGGACCCTCACTGGGTGATGTTAATTGCCCGTCATTGTTATGGTAATTGCCCCATTTCCATGGTAATTGCCCCATTTCCATTGCCATTTTTCCATTACCATTAATTGTTCATTCCGCCCTGGGAATCGAACTTTATTCAGGTTCAAAAAGGAGGGAAATGACATTTAATTGTTTTTCTACACATGCAACCAGTGTAATCTGACATGAGGTGAACAGCACAGGTGTTAGATCAGGTGTTGTTGGAAAAACCCACCTGATCCAGGTAACCGAGGCAAGGAGTCTGAAAAACCAGCTGGACTCGACTTTTCTTTACATGTTACATAAAAACGGCACTGCAATGGTTACTTTAGTTTACCAACAATAAATATGCAATTTAAAAAAGGTATCAAGTCAAATGAGAAAAATCTAATTTCAAAATAAAAGCTGTCTAATTAAACAACTGACCTTTTGTTGGTGCCATGCTCATGGGCTCTGCGAACAGCTCAGGTTTTGGCATTTTTAACATTCTCTGATGTAATGTCAGACTTGTTTACTCTCCCTCTATTCTTGTCTTTTGAAAAGTTTTGGTTTGGTTTATGTTATGGAGCAAATCATAAATAAAATGCAGCTTCTAACCTATAACTGAATAATACTAGTGTTGTATTTCTCTATACAAACTAATTTTGACTTTACTTTTGACAGTACAGTACTACACAAAGGTTTCTTTCAAAATAAAATATGCCAATAATATATGTCAATAAAAGACCTCAAACATGGAATTTTTGGTTTTGGTGCTCATTCATCCTTTTCTCCTTTAACTTTTGAATATAAACCACACTGATGTAAATACATTTTAATTAAAAATCAGTACCTCTAAAAGCAACTTTAAGTATAATTTAAGTAAACAACTACAAACTGCTGTGCAGCAGAAGATCAGAATCTGTCCTTTGAGCTTATTCTAATAATGAACCTCTCTGACAGTGGATTAAACCTTCTAGCATAATCTTACACAGTTTTCTGACATAACTACAAACCCATTGTTTATGTAAATTTTTAACATTTTTTAAAGCAAAAAAGCCACAATGGATGGATAGAAGAGCCACATGTTGCAGATCTCTGGTATACATGGTAATGGTAAATGCTGTCATACATGAGGCCAACCTGTAACCACCAGGAGGAATGTGGGGCTCAGTGTTTTATCCTTTAATCACAGGTTGACCGCTCCACACTCTGGACCACAGCCGTCCGCATCAATATTATGGTAATATATTACCCGGTTTAGACAACAACAACTAGGTTTAAACACCAGATCCGTAGGAACCATTATTTAAAAACTGGATTGAGTTACCCCGCCCTCCTTGGCGTTCCAAACAGGAAGTACCAAGAAGACAAAACCCCATAGAATTCTATTGAGAAATAAACAGCTGTTACTCAGTCCTTCTATTGGTCAAAAGAACCATTCTGGCTCTGAAATGTTTTTATTTAACGTTATTTGTTACTCAAGTTATAAACTGGCCAATCAAATGCCTCTATAAAAGTAGGTGGAGCTGGTTCGCCTTCTCGTCCAACGTTCAAAACGTTTGACAGATTTCGCGTGGCCTGCTTTCAAGCGGGAGGGGTGTGGCCTTCCAACAAGCTCACTCCTGATGCGTGAGAGTGGTTGCCATAGAAACCCCGACTTAGTCTGACCAGGACCAATCACTGCTTGATGACCGCATCTGCATCTGTATCATAAAAAATGGCTACGGAATTGTTTTCGTTAGGTAGGAGCAGGAAGTTAACGTCACACTCACTTACTCCAGTTCTCACATACGGTCAATGGTAGAACAGATCATGAGACCAGGTCGGAGGCGCATGTTTATCCCCATTAGCGGTTCGCTTTTTACAGTAGTCCAGGTTGATTCAATGAAGTTCATTGTGTCTATAAGTTCTATTAGCACTTAAATTATTTTTTATCAGACACCGGGTTTGTTTTTGTGTAAACGTACCGACATGTTTCGGCGGAATGCCTTCCGCCTTCGTCAGGGTCGTCATCAGATGGTGGCGTGTGACGTCTTTAAAAACAGCTGATTGTGACTGAGGCGGAGTCACCTGTCAAACTTTGACAAGTGACTCCGCCCCTTGATGTCCGTCTTTCTCTGGAGGATGTTGCTCCAGGTGTGAGAGAGCAGGAAGGCCCCCTCATCCCGGTTCATGGAAGTGTGGGCTCGCTTTCTTATTTCCACTGCCTCCATGATCCATCTGCGGTGTCTGTTGTCTTCGGTGCGGAGGACTTTGGCCTTTTCCCAGTCCATGATATGGTTTTCTTGTTTACAGTGATCCGTTATGGCTGATTTCATGTTTTTTTGAACTGCCTGTTGTCGTCTGGCTCTTGTTAGTATTTTGTTTGTTTCCTTTTCGCATTCTTTTTGATGTTCTGTTTTTCTTGTGATGAAGGAGCGTCCTGTTTCTCCGATGTATGTTTTATTGCAGGTGTGACACGGGATTTCATAAATGACATTGCATTTTTTATTTTGTTCAATCTTATCTTTTGGGTGAACCAGTAGTTGCCTGAGTTTTTTATATGGTTTTACTGGGGTGCTGATGTGATGCTTTTTCATGGCTCTTTGGATGCGTTCTGTGATTCCTCTGATGTATGGCAATGTAACCATTCCTTTGTTTTCTGTTTTTTTCCTCAGATTTTTCTTCTCTACTTCCTTGCATTTCCTCTGCTCCACCTGTGTTTGTCCCTTTTTTTATGGCCCATTGCGGATATTGACACCTAGTTAGTGCATTTTTTATGTGTTTCTTCTCCTCCGTTTTGTCCTCCCCGTCCGTTACCAGCTCTGCACGCTCAAATAAGGTTCTTACGACAGATATTTTGTGAGTGGTAGGATGTTCTGAGGTCCATAATAAATATTGGTCTGTGTGAGTTGGTTTCCTGTGTACTTTTATTTTTATGTCTTTGTTTTCCATGTGTCTGATGTTAATGTCTAGAAAGTTGATGGAGTTGTCTTTTTCCTCTTCATGTGTGAATTTGATTTGTCCAGTATCGTCCATGGTGTTCAAGTGGTCTGTGATCTCCTGCGTGTGTCCTGCTTTGATCTTTTCCAGAATGTCGTCGACGTAGCGTTTCCACAAGGTTGGACGGCAGTGCTCTGGTGCGGATGTCATTGCTTTCTTTTCCAGGTCCTCCATGAAAAAGCTGCACATTGTGGCTGATAGTGGGTCGCCCATGGGAAAGCCTTCTTTTTGTCTGTAAATTGTGTTGCGGAATTGGAAATACGTGGATGTGGTAATTAATTGGAGGAGTTGTGTAAGTCGTTAACTGTAAGGTTTGTGCGTTTCCTTAGTGATTTGTCTGCTGATAACTGTTCCTGCACTATTTGTAGTGTGGTTTCTACTGGAGTCGTGGTGAATAATGATATTACGTCATGTGAAATGAATATCTCGTTTGCTTCCATCTTTGTGTTTTTGAGTTCTTCTGCCAACTGTTTTGCATTTTCACAATGGTAATCTGTGTTTCCGAGGAGGGGTTTCAAAATATCGGCGATGAATTTGGATAGGTTGTACGTTACTGATCCCATGCTGTCTATTATGGGCCTTAGTGGTGCTCCAGGTTTGTGTATTTTTGGAGTGCCATAGATTCGGGGGATGGTGCTGGCTGTTGGTATGAGGTGGTTATAGGCTTGTTTGTCTATTTTCTTTTCCTCCTGTAACTGTTTGAGTATAGTCTTGAGTTTTCTCTTCTTTGCTTCTGTGGGATCTCTTTTCAGGACCTCATAGGTGTTCCGGTCTTGAAGCATCTCATTCATTTGTTTTTCATATTGTTCTGTGTCCATGATGACCGTGGTTCTGCCTTTGTCTGCTGGTAGTATTGTGATTTCTCTATTGTTTTTCAGATTGTGGATGGCTGCCATTTCTTCTTTGGATATGTTACTTGGTGGTAGTTTTGCGGTTTTGAGAATGCCTGCTATTTCATTGCGTAGTGCTGCCTTTTCTCCTGGGTCCTGTATTTTTTCACATGCTAATTCGGTGGCTACGATGAACTCCTCATGCGGGATCTGTTTTGGGGTTATGGCGTAGTTTAATCCGTGTGATAATACGCTGCGTTCAGCTTCGGATAGTGTGTGTTTTGATAGGTTGGAAATCCATTTATCATTTATGGTATTTTTTAGTTCTTGCTTTTTTCCTGCTTTGGCTATTAGTTTTTCAAGTTTTTCTATGTGACGTGTTTTTGTTTTTTCGTACTCACTGCTGTGCACGTTGCGTAGATGTCCTCTCAGGTTTTCCTCTGTTTCTTTGTCAAGCGAGTGTCGCTGTGTGAAGTCCTGCAGTTCCCGTTCCAGCTGTGTTTCCAAACTGTTGATCTTGTTTGCTGTGCACCGGATTCTTTCTTTGACCAAAGCCCTCCGCACTCTTTTGATCATCCGCTCTGCGTTGTCGGTTCTGATCGGGTTCTTTATGTTGAGACTGGTTGGAATAATCCCTTCATCCCGGCAGCGGAGGTTAAACCGCAAATGGTTCCTCTGGCGCGCCCGTTTACGTTCCAGTTTTTCCAGACGCCGGAGTTCTCTCATGCATAATTGTCCGAAACTTTTTCGTAATGATTCAATGAAGTTCATTGTGTCTATAAGTTCTATTAGCACTTAAATTATTTTTTATCAGACACCGGGTTTGTTTTTGTGTAAACGTACCGACATGTTTCGGCGGAATGCCTTCCGCCTTCGTCAGGGTCGTCGTCAGATGGTGGCGTGTGACGTCTTTAAAAACAGCTGATTGTGACTGAGGCGGAGTCACCTGTCAAACTTTGACAAGTGACTCCGCCCCTTGATGTCCGTCAAATCCCGTGTCACACCTGCAATAAAACATACATCGGAGAAACAGGACGCTCCTTCATCACAAGAAAAACAGAACATCAAAAAGAATGCGAAAAGGAAACAAACAAAATACTAACAAGAGCCAGACGACAACAGGCAGTTCAAGAAAACATGAAATCAGCCATAACGGATCACTGCAAACAAGAAAACCATATCATGGACTGGGAAAAGGCCAAAGTCCTCCGCACCGAAGACAACAGACACCGCAGATGGATCATGGAGGCGGTAGAAATAAGAAAGCGAGCCCACACTTCCATGAACCGGGATGAGGGGGCCTTCCTGCTCTCTCACACCTGGAGCAACATCCTCCAGAGAAAGACGGACATCAAGGGGCGGAGTCACTTGTCAAAGTTTGACAGGTGACTCCGCCTCAGTCACAATCAGCTGTTTTTAAAGACGTCACACGCCACCATCTGATGACGACCCTGACGAAGGCGGAAGGCATTCCGCCGAAACATGTCGGTACGTTTACACAAAAACAAACCCGGTGTCTGATAAAAAATAATTTAAGTGCTAGTAGTCAAGGTTTTAACAGAAAAAATGGTCAAACTGATGTTTTTGTGCCCCTTGTTAAGAGGGTTTGTTTATAAGTGAAACAGCTGATGATGGACTTGTCTGCGTGTTTGCAGCTGCTGCCTCATTGGCTCTCCTCCTGCCAGATGCTCCAACTATCACTGAAAGGAAAAGGTTTTCTTATCATTAAGCAGTTTTAAAGACTAAATCTGAGGGCATTGACTTTATAACAGAGCATTTTCTTTCTGTACATACGTGTATTTGTTCAGTTCTGCACTGGTGTCATGGTGCACACAATCTGATCTACTGCAATTAATGCTGATTCAAGGTAATTTATTATGGCATTTAGTGGTTATGTAAGGTTGCACAAATGCACGGTTGTGTAACACGGTTTCAAAAGGATAAAAAAAAGTGAGGATCAGAAAAGCTGAGGTAATGGGACAAATCTTTTAATGAGAAACCAGCAGACAGATCCAGCCTTGGCCGACTCATTAGCCGCTTGTGTCTTTGTTGTGTTTCATAAAATGGTGTGTTTCTGTGCGAAAGGTTGCAAGAAAATGCTTCATCTTTTAACTTTCATCATTTCGGATTTTCTGGCAGTGAGCATCTTCTACACCCACTCCCCGCCAGGCGTCCTCCTGACCTTCTTCCACGTACTTCTGCAGAACGGGAGCGGACCTTTTTCTCATCTGAGTTACATGTTTTTGAATAATACAAAGAACAGGAGGAAGTCAGGGAACACATGAGATCGGTGTGGCCTTGGTGCCATATGTGACATGTCCCAACAGATGGATTTGAATACTCAATACTGCATGCCTAATATGGGAACTCACAATGACTGCATTAATTTGCAAGTGCAATGAAAATTTGGGACTGGAAGACAGGGCATGCCGAGACTGTCATCGCGCTGCATTGCATGGTAACTGCACTCCTGATACGTTTTATAAGTCATCGTCCGTGAAATAAGAAGCGTATAAAACATCTTTCTCTGGAAAGAGGAAGCTCTCATTAAAAAACACAGTCATCATATTATTAGTTTGATGAACTATTCATAGTCTGGAATTGATTCAGCTGATGAACAGTTCCGCTTCACTTAAGGTCAAAAACGGTGATGTTGGAGACGGTAAACCAAAAATGACATCCATTACTAGATAAAATGTGTGTGTGTTTTTTTTTTAATGAGAATGATAAAAACTCAAACGCTGAAGCTCCTTCTGCAAAATAAGGTCATTCATGTCCTCACATCAGCTTCCCAATATATAAAGAAACTGACTAATAAAACACTCCGGCCTTGCGTAGAAGCGCATAATTAAGCATTTGTTAAGCAACAAACCACTCTTATTTTAATGTAAACTATCTCTGTTCCCAGAGTTCCAACAATAAAAAGCAGCATTTACATTTCATCCTTATTATGGAAGAGCAAAGGGATAAATTGAAATGTATTAATCCATCCATCCATCCATCTTTTTCCACTTATCCATGCCCGGATTGCGGGGGCAGCAGATGCCCAGACTTCCCTCACCCCAGCGAGCTTCCCTTAGGGGGGGGACCCCGTGGCGTTCCCAGGCCAGCCGAGAGACATAGTCTCTCCAGCGTGTCCTGGGTCTTCCCTGGTGCCTCCGCCCAGTGGGACATGCCTGGAACACCTCTCCAGAGAGCGCCCAGCCACCCTACAGAGGACGCTCATTCCAGCCACATAAATTTTTTTTTTAAACTCAAACTAAAATAGTTAAGAAACATGATAAAAAATAATGTGATGAAGTGGTCAAAAAGTGGGGGATCGAAGAAAATTCGTATTAATTCCCACTCCAAATTTTACTGTATTTCATGCATACATTTTCACATAACGTATAATAATTATGAAACTGACTAGTTCCATGGAATTAGGGCGGGGATAAGGTTCCAAGATTTAAAAAATTCAAATAATTGTAGAACTTTCTTACATAATTATGAACCCAACATTGATGGCAAACAATGACAAAACATTCTTCATCGTTTCTCCGGCTTCCGGATGCAAAAGGCAGAGGACACACTGAGATCAGAGCCTTCCTTCGATGGACAGGGTAACCAATCAGGTGCCAGGTCCCACCCATCTGACTTTGACTGGTGAGTTTGACAGATATGATATAATTAATTAATTAATTAATGAAACACAGCAATCATGTAACGTGAAATTAGTTGGTATTTTATTTAATTAACGAAACATTTAATTCCAGTTTTAACACCATTTAATAACTAATTAACAACACAACAATAAATGTTTAATCTAGCATCCATGCAGTTGGGACTAAAGGCAGGCATGAATGGGTTAATGGTTTCATGACCAACTTTGTTTAAAGTCCAAAAACAAAGTTAAGCAAAACCTGCTGCTAAAACAAATTTAATAATTTTTGCTTTTAAAAGTCTGCTCCCCTGAGCAGAAATAAAAAGGTGAGACTTGGACTCACTGGTAAAGCACAAACATGGATGGTGATTGTTCACATGAAGACATTAATCTGTAATCACAGCGCTGCATTTCTGGCTGAGGAAAAGACCTCTCCATTTGCTTTTCTAATGACTGCAATCATGACTGGATTTCTTCTAAATGAAAGTGCAGGTCCAGGTTTCCTAAAATAGAGAGAAAGCATTAAAAGTGCTACAGGATAAGCTTTAAAAAAACAAAAACAAAAATTCGATTTTCTCAATTTTACATTTTCTCAACATGCTTGAGAGTTGAACTAAGACTTTAACTAATATATATATATATTTATTAAACATTTTTTTGGTACATTTGTTGAACCACTGTAAATACATGTTTGCTGACAGTTGCATGTTAATATGATTTAAAGCCTGCATGTTAGAATGACCACAGAACAGAGATTCCATCTTCAGTTTTTACAGATTTTATGTTTTACTCTGACTTTTTTAACCCTTGTGTGACCCCACCCTTACATTGACGTGTTCTCCCTGTCGTGACAAACGTGGATAAAGGTGGAAAGATTTCATGTAATCCATGGACACCAGTGAAGATCACAGATCATTGAAGAAAAAAGGTTCAGCGCACTGTCTAGTGGGTCTAGATGACCCAACTACCAATGTTAAAGTGCCTAGGATAGCACAAGGGTTATTACCACATGACCTAACGTGGAGACTTGAGATGAAGGTTTGATTTCAAATACATTCTTTGAGAGCATTTGTTTTAGCTTGTCAATCACATTTTAGGTTTAAAAAGAACAAATGAAAATAATTTTCATGCAGAATGGGAAAAATGTGTGTCAGATTTTATTTTGAAAGGACCTTGCAAAACACCAATTAAAACTGCGCAGAGATAAAAAAAAAAAAACCCACAACATTTTTTTTCTTTACGTCAGAAAATATCAAGTGATTGTTAATATACAAAAAAGAAAGAAAGTTTAGTTTACTTACTCGGAAAACCATTTTTTATAAGATGTTTTCAAATAATAGTTAGGAATTTCTTTTTTCTTCGAATAAATGCTTAGAGAGCATCTGTTTTTCCATATCATCCAGATGTTAGGTGCAAAAATACACTTGCTTCAACGTGCACATTTTCATGCAACATGACAAAACTGTGAGAAAGATGTACGGTAAAAGTTTACATTTTATTTTGAAGGATCTTGCAAAACGAATGAAAACTGAAGAGAGGTAAAATCAACAATAGAAAAAATGTGTGTTTTTATTAACTACAGAAAATATCAAAATAATTGTTGGTATACAGTAAAAGAAAGATTTAAAAATGCAGACAATTTTATTTAAAAAAAAAAGCTTTTTAAGGATTTTATGTCATTGATGAAAGAAACACTTTGAGAGCATCTGTTTTTGAATTTTGTGTAAAAATAATATTTGCTCGAGATTCTTATGCAACATTGCAAAAATGTGAGGAAGATGCATAAAGTGAGACAAAAAATATTCAATACATTTTCTTTTGAAAAGGCCTTTCAACACACCCATGAAAACTGTGCAGAAAGATAAAAATGATTAAAAAAATCCAACACTAATCAGAAAATTGATGTTTTTGTCTTTTTACCACAGAAAATATTTTACTGATATTTAACATACAAAGAAAAAAAGTTGTGATTTTGTTATTCGTCTTTCACTTTTCCCATCAGGGGTCGCCACCAGTGACGTGCAGTGAGGTTAATGGCTGGTGAGGCACTGACGTCATCAGTCAGATTTACAAACATATTAACCATACTGAGTAACTTATTCACCATTTCATTGACAACAGTTAACGAGTTTTGTTTAAAATATCATTTCACAATGTTTTTTTTTTATATACAAACTGCAGCATAGAAAAAAGCACAAACCTTATTATCGTCTTACCTTTACTTGTAAATAAAGTCCATACGCCGCTCCTTCTGAAGAAAATGACTTGCCGCTTGCTATCACTTATTCTATTATTTTTTTAGCGTCATAATCTCAGGGCTCACCGGCGCCCCCTAACATGAGGCACGAGAACTGCTGGCCTCATCCAGCGGCTTTTTTGCTGGCGTTTAGCGCTCAAGAAACACGTCCCTCACATACAGTTATTTATAAAAACAAACACTGTACATCATATACATCTGCTAAATTTTGTGAACTCAGCTCATATAGTACAAGTGATTGAACCGACACACAGAGAGACAGCAGTACCGTCTGACTGCATAGGTATTGCGCAATCCAAGGTGAGGCTCAGCGGGCTGGTGCCTCATCGCACGTCACTTCTTAGTATCTGCACGGCAAATGCGGAAATTCAGCGATTTTGAAAAGAAAAAAAAAAACAAAAATGGTACATTTAAATGGAAAATGACTGTAAAGCACAAATTACTGATTAATTTATTTTTTCTCTTTTCTTCCCATAATGACAGGCCTCTCTTGACTGCATGTCACTGGTCGCCACAGTGAATGAGTTGCATGGTAAACTTGGCAATGTTTTACGCCGGATGCCCTTCCTGACACAACCCTCTCAAAGCAGCCGGGCCTGGGACTGGCACAGAAGGGAACAGGGAGCAGCCCAGATTCGAACCCTGGTTTCACGGATGGAAGGCACCCCAATGCAGCACGAGCTAAACCGGCTCCCTGATTTTGTCGTTAATACATCAAATTTATATATAAAAGCAGATTTTTGTATGATGTTTAGGATTTGAGATAGTTTATCAAATAAATGCAGAGGACTTTTATAGAAGTAAAGTTGTGACGTTGTGTGTGTTTCCGTGTAGTTGTGTGTGACTTCATTGCACACACACATCAGTTTGTTTTCACCCTTAAAGATGATATCTGAACAGAACTAGCAGCAGAACTGAGAAAGGACTGATATGTTTTTTTTTATTTTTTTATTAATTTAGTGAAGCAAAGCTGTCTTTTACATTAGTGCTGCCAAGCAAGCTGCAGTGGGCGGCTGCAAAACAAATACGCTCTAAAAGCTCGGCATTCTGGGAATGTCCCCACGTTGAGCAGCAGCTGAGTGCAGCCGAAGACGTTTTAGGGATCACCTGTGGAGTTACAGTCATCAGTTGGTGAAGCCATGCTCTTAGTGGCAAACAGGAAAGCCCTTTGTCACCATGACAACGCCATGTACCTGCGTCGGAATGGCGTCAGCCAAGTCCCTGAGCCTCACAACAATACTTCCCTGCTGCAACTCAAAGAAAATCTTGCCTTGAGCTTGAGTCATGTTATGATTCTGCTGTCAGGAACAGGAAGTGACACGGCACAGTCCTTTTGGGCCTCGATTGAACCACTTATGGACACACGGAAACGAGTTCACAACTAGTAGGTTCTGTGAATGCAAAGAAGATTTTCATGCAGAAACCTCGACAGAGAGAGTAGAAACATGACTATGTATCCTTGATATAACAAAAATGACTCTGCAGTGTTTGCCCTGCTTGTAAGTATTATTTTAATGAGACACTCAGCATCTTGTATATCTATTTATGTGTTTGATGCTAAATGCAGCAAAAATAATGGAATTATTTCATTTTTAACTTCCTTTCCAAATTTCACATCCAAACTTTTTAAAATGACCATAACTACTAATGACTTCATAATTTATGTCATAATTAATAAAAGATTTTAACATATATTATTATTCTTATTTAAGTGAGGTTTCAAAATAACGAAGAGGAATATGTTTCTTATTTTTTTAATTATTGACTTTTTATTTCAGTTAAAGTTGGATTTTTAAGGTTATTTCCCAAACAGACTTTTAGCGTCAGTTATTGTTTTTCTAAAGTAAAGTCTCCCTTTACATTCATTTGTCAACCAATTTCCCTCATTTACAATCCAAATAAAGCTTTTAATGCCGTTTAGGAGACGCTTTTCTCAAAGAAAGATGTTTTTTATTTTCTGAAATTTTTGTTTGATTGTTTACATTTTTTTGAACGTTTCTTTATATATGATTATTTTAACGTTTTTATCTGTTTTGTGTAGTTTGATAGAATTTCTGTTATTGTTCTGGTTTCAGTTTAATATCTTGTCTTCATCTCTTAATGCCATTCAGCAATTTCCTTACCTGGAATTTATCCAACACGTCTTCTGTCTTCCTGTATTTTGTTTTTTTCCTTTTTTGATTTATTTCCTATGTCCTTTTTTGTGTTGTTTCTGTCTAATTTACTTAACAAGCAAGATCATTTTCTATCCGTTTGCCTCTGGGCCCCTACATTTAGATTTCTTAGTTTCACTGCAGGGCTTTCTCTCTCCCGTTGAAGCCAATTTGCAATTCCTAATAACTGAATCTGCAGAAAACCATGCAGGCTTTTCTTGACTCGGATTCCAGAAATCCATTCAGGGTTTCTGTTCCCTTTACAAGTGCTTATTGGACCTTGATGAGTCACAGAGACTCATTTTTTAACAGTGCCATTGCAACGAGGAGGTGACATGTGTCTGTGACAGGAACATCTGGAAACTCCCACAAGACCTTCACAGGCTCCCCGCTGACGGCTGGGCTCCATATTCATCCAACTCACCCTCCTTGACACTGACTTGTGGATCCGACACCTTTCCACCCTCATGTTTACACTTCAGGTTCCCTGTCCTTTTGAACCACAGATGACTGAAAATGCCATTAGTCTCTATGAAAAACTCATCATGTTTGCACCTCACATGATTCGCCTGACCTGGTGTGGGACTGTTTGTGTTTGACACAACTGCACGGACTCACTGTGACTCTGTTGCTTGCACAACAACTTGTTTTCTTTTAAGTCCGTGTCAATCAGCCGGTCTCATCCCCAAAAACCCTCTCAGACTGTCGGGATTTGGTGGAGGGGAACACGGAACAGATGGCTGGAGTTGAGGAGCTTTCAGTGTTCATGCAGGTTAAATAAACAAGCAGAAGAAGAACTTCTGTACAGAACGTTCCAACCCACCCGAGTTTCTTCAAAGTCTGAACAGATATTCTATTTATCAAAATAAACCCAAACATTTTGCATTTTGCCTTTTATTTCCAGTGATTGTTCATGCAAACACAAGCCCTGAAGTCCAAATCACATCAACATATCGCTCAACGCAAAGGCGAATCAAAGATAACAACAATTAAAACATTAAAAGGAATAATAGCGAAACATTACATTCATTTAGACAGATAAAGTATAAAAAAACAAACTTAAAAACTAAATTATGGCAACTACGTAAAATATCAGTAAACAATGGGGATGCAATTCTATAATTTTGCTTCCTTTATCTCCCTTTAAAGCAACTAATCAAACTCTATTTGACAATCATTTATTTAATAGATAGATGTGTCACATAATATATGCATAAATGCAAAAATATCCATTTATGATAATGATTCATTTTAACGGCACATGGATGTATACATATGTAAGTGCAATTTTTAATCTTTCATTTCCTTTATTTTTTTCAATGCATGACTAAACAAGTAAATTAGGTTTGATGTATCTAAGTAAATTCTGTCTTTTTGTTTTTGGATTGCTTGAAATAAACTATTTTAAAAAGATTGTGTTGGGATTTGTGGTCTTTGAGGTTGAATCCGTGTCAAGATGACGTCATCCGTTACACAAAATTCTGCTTTGCTTCTTTTTTTTTCCGACACGTGCTCCGGAGAACATAGTTCTTTGTTTTTTAACAAGGATGTTCTCTGAAGCACACTCGGATGATGGATGTCGGCATACTACCATGGCCTCGCAGTGCGGCTAAAATCAAGGCCAGGCGGCGTCACGCCTGCTGGGAGGGAATAAAACAGCCTTCTGGACTGAATGAGCTGTTCCGAGGCGAGCAAAGACACTCCGTGTTAAATCTGGGACTGAGAGTAAAGCGAACACAAAGCTTTTTGATGCATCAAAGGTGATTGCTGAAAATACTTGAGATGCAGGTTTCTTTTTTTATGATTTACTGGGGCTAAACACACCATTCACCCTGTAGTCCATTTGTTTTTGCTGTTATTTCGATTTACTTTCGACATTTTATGTATACAAAGGGTAAACTGTATGCTTGTTTTTCCCGCATTTGAGTCTGCAGAGCAGAGCTTCATAAGATATCCGCTCTTCTCCTCCTCCATTTGTTTAATTTGATGATAAATTTAAATGCCTTTTTCTATATTAGTGGGCACAATAATGAGCACGCAAACGAAAAGCCAGGTCACCGCCGAACATCTCCAAAGGAGACCAGAGGTCAAGGAAACAGTCGTAATCTTGTCATGCCAGCAGGGAAACATTCGGCTCAGAAAACAACCGTTGGGCCAGAAGGTCAGGGAGAGCTCAGGATCTGCAGACAAAGAAACTGGTGTGGAGCTTTTTCCTTCAGTTTCTCTCCTTCCTCCTTTATTTCAACCATTTCAAAAAAGAGGGGAAGCGAAGCAGCTACGGTAATTAAATGACTTCCGGTTCCGAGTTATTATTCTTAATTCTGTCGGACAAAAGCTACAAAAAGAAGAGGCTGATATTGGACCTTTTTTCTGTTGCATAACCCCAAATCTAAATATCAATCTTGAAGAAAGATGAAAGCATTTCCAGAATAATTTTGTTTGTCGATCAGTCACAGGTATCTCTGCTGTCCAGTACTCTCAGGAGTACATTTAAGACGCTGTGTTTAGGTGATGCACTGATCTACAGTCCTAAAACAAATTACGGACACAATCTTTTTGTTTGTGGTGTTAAATGAAGGTGTTTTCGGATAAATGCGGGCGCTCAGGTGGATTTTAATGAGGCTACAATTGATTTATAGCAGCTTTTATTTGCCACTCAATGAACATTGAGAGGTGGTGCAGAGGTGGCTAAATTAGTCTGAAATGAAATGAAGATTATTTATGAATCAAAAGGGCCGGGTTTTTTGAAAGTCCAACTCCCACATCTTCTTACCCATACTGCTCGGCTTCACCAGACAAAGCCATCGAGCGCCACCCTGGTCTTCTATTATTGTCCGCTCCACATTTTCTGCAATGCATTTCCATTCTTTTATTTCTATGTTTAATCAGGATTTTTTTTGGAGGGGGGGGGGGGTGGATAACACTTCAGCCCATTCTGTGCCACTTTCTTGGTTTAAACTCTGAAAAAGACGGAGGCGAATGCTCCGTCTGCTCAAACGTTCTTGGGATTTTGTGAATTTGCTGCCCTTGGGTCAAAAAGGCATCGAATTGTCTGAGAGTGAGCAACCATGTGGACACTGTTGATTTCCCTCTTTACAGACTCTTCACATGCATATACTCTCATCTTCTCGGACACCCGAGTGTGTGATGAGTCAGAGGCGGGGGTAACACAATGTGAGTGATGTGAACAGAGAGTGGGCTGCATGATCAACCACAAGCAGAAAGAAAGGAGATCAAAACAGGAGCGTATGAACTGCTGACACGCGTGTTTCCTCATTAGCACTAGAAAATAGACAAAGGAAGTGTGACAGGTCAGATGCAAGGCATCCTGGGAGGCTTCTGTAAAAGCTGCAGTTCTTCCAGCTCCACTTTGACGTCAAGATTTCCACAAAATTGTTTCGCCCACACACACAATAACATTAATTCCCCCCTACAGCTCTTTTCTCCCAAAAACTAAAATAAAATAATAAAAAAATTGTTTGGTTTTTAGCGGGGTTTTTTTCCATTTTAGCCAAAACAAAAATCTTATCTTTTCATTTCTACTGCATTTTACTTTCCTAAATCTTTTATAAGTGTAGCAAAATTATAACCTCATCTGAACTCTGTAAATGTTCTTTATTTAGCTGAGCGAAAATCTTCAAGAGAACTATAAAAATGTTTTACTTTAAATGTTTTATTGTTGCACACATCTTTCATCTTTGTGTTCACGTCCCACTGTAAAACATAGCATTTTATTCAAAAACATCATTTTATTTAAAGAAAATATAATTTTGGGTATATCTTTTTTCAAAACAATTATTGTTAGAATATTTTGACATTCACTTATAGAAAAATAGTACTTAATACAAGACTTTATGCAGCTATAATGCAGTTCTTCGAATATAAAATTCCTTCTTAACAAATATTTTCCGGAAAATAGAAAAGAAATTGACATATTTTGGCATTTTGTTCTAATCACTCAACAGAATGTTCTGCTTTTAAACACTGGCACAGGTCAGGGTAAAGCGCACAGGAAAAAAGAAGATTGGTAAATGAGCTTGGAACACGTTTTTACAATTTCAAACACACACAGTATGTTGAAGGAAAAAAGACAAATGCAATAAAGTATAAAAAAAAAGAATTACCATTTTTTTAAAATAAACATTTTTACAACCTGGTCACCCTTTTTGGAAAAAAACAACAACATTTTTAGCTCCTTTGAAATCAGAAATGTGGTTTTTAAGTACCGGTAAGTCAAGTCGAAGCTTTGCCCTTAATTCAACTGCATCACAGACAAAATTATATTAATAAAAAAAATATTATTACTAAGATGTCAATAATAGTTAAATGAAATACTTATAAATGCTAATGAATAAGAAAACAAGTATAATAAATAAAGTAAAGAAACCCACTCTACCCTCCTGACTGCTAATCAGCCCCCCTACTCTCACCTTAACCCCACCCAATCCTATATTCATGTTAATACAATTTAAACTGTCCTTGGGGGAAATCACTGTGGTTGATTTAGATTTAGTTGTTGGAGGTGAGACGCCGCTGATGATTCTGGAGGTTCTGCCTTTTATGCTCTGATATAATTAACCAGAAGAAAACAAAATCTGTGCAGAGGAAGTGAAGAGTCCGTCACTAAATGTCTTAAATCAGATACAGACACTAAGGTAAAGGCTAAAGGTTATCAAAAAGTCTAAGTAAGCTTCAAAACTGCTTCCTGTCTGAGTAAACGCAGCAGACAAACTGATTTTCAGTGACGGTTTTGTGCATCCTCCTCAGATTAACCCCTCTGTTTACTATTCAGGGTCTTTTTTTAAATCACCAGCCAAAAGCGTCTTGGCTTTCATTGAGAATATTGAAGCCCACATTTCTGAATCATTTCTCTTAAAAAATGAACATGTTGATGGGTTTGATGACGGTGAATTGTGTTTAAATTTAACCACTTACAGGCTGGCAGCCACCATGACACCCCCACCAAGCTTCTGTGCGTCACAAGAAGTGCTGGCGTTTAACAAGCAAAGTCCGACTCAGGAAAGAGTCAGATTTAACTCATACAGGTTAAAGCAAACATTTGAGGTTTTTGTTCCATAAAAAGTATACTAACTAAATGCTTCTTCAGACAAAATTGGAACAATTTAAGTTTACGATAGTATATAAAAAGTAAACTCCAAGTACACTATCTCACCTTTTGTATAGACTAAGTATAGTAGACTTAAAAAGACTATAGCTTTTTATTAAAGTAACTGAGTTTTTATCTTATGAGTTTACAAGTTAAAATTTTGTCTTCAGATTTCACTAAACAAAACTTTGTAGTGGAACCAGTGATTAAAATAATCGGGCATTTTGTGGTACCAACTTGTCCCCCCCTTCCCCTCCCTCCTGCTGAGAGTTCTTCGTTTACACTCTCTCCTGCAGCCCCTCACACCTCAAATCTAAAATTAGCGGTGCAGCAATATCAGAGCTATCCAGCCGTACAGTTTTAGATTCCGATTCCAGCTCAGACGAGGAAAACAAAGACGTTCATGGATCTATTTGTCTGACAGTGGATGATTCAAAATGATTTTAATCGGGAAATACTTAGAAATGTAATTTTAAGCTTAATTGTCTTTATACATGTCCTTCATCATCAGAAAAATGCTACACAAAGAGGTTAAAAACATTTTTTATTGGAGTGGGTCTTTAAAGCAAGAACTTCTGAGAAATCATTCTATCAAGCTCCCGAACCTTAAACTTTCTCCATCGTCACTCTGAAATCTGCATATCAGCACATCGGCTTTTCCGCACCCGTACATCGTATCTGTACACTTACCTGTCTTTCATTTAAGCTTTTTTGCCTTTTTTTTTCTGTATCCTTCCTTTTTCCAGTTGGGAACTCACAGGTCAGAATTTCATCGCTCAGTGTTGCTACTACACGTCTTGGATCCTAAACTGAAGTTTTCTCTGCAGACTGTGCGACTTCCTGAAAACCTGAAACACAGTTCAACTCTTCATCCTCTGTTCGTCTGTTAACACAGATTTTATTCCTCTTTCCCGTTTGCATAATGCACGTTGCCTCTGCCAACTGTCATTTTACAGCCGGATTTGTGTCTGGGTTCTGTCCCATCACAAATGAAGGTTACATTCAAAACAGTCATCAGATGAGCAACTCTGCTGTGTTTAATGGGATTTCTTTCTCATGCACATGCATGAAAATGTTGGAAACCGCAATTGACCTGTCTTAGGCCACGATTTCCAGAGTGTACAAAGCAGCAGACTTTACAATGCTGGTACCTGAGCTGGTGAAATGTCCCCTTCACAGTTATTATTCCTCCAATAAATGAATTTGTGCTTTATTTGTGCATATTTCAAGAGAACAAAACTTTCAACATAAACAAAGAGTGTTGTTTACGTTGTCTCACGCTGGAGCTTTTGGACGACTGTGTGGGATTGACTGTTCTAGTAAGCCTAAGGCCACTTGAGTCAACAGAGACTTGGTTGTGTATCCAGACGGTTCTTTGTTGCACACTGGAGGAGTTGGCAGGGAGATTATGTCTGCAAAAGCCATCTGGGTCTATTAGAGCAGAATACTTTCTAAAGGTGCATCACACTCCTGTCTGCAAACCTCTTCATGAATGACTAAGATGCTAGCATGAAAAGATTTGAAGAGTTTTTCTTATTTTCTCCCATCCACAAATGCCAGTTGTAGACGGTAATGACTGAATATCTCAGGATATGATACTGGACAGATTTAGTAATACCAGCATGCAATCCTATGATGAAAAGACAGAAAATATCACAGAAAACAGTGCTGAAAAAGGGTTTCTCAGTAAACAAATGTTGCTTGCTTATAAAAAGGACCAAATATGTTATTTATTCAGTACAAACTTTTTCGGTATTTAAATGACTCGTCTTGCAGAAGCTCATTGCTACCATGAGTTATGTGAGGCCGTGTTACACAGCCGCCATGTACAATTTTCGCATATTGCACGGATAAAAACTGGTCATGCAGGAAAATACATGGAAAAAAGTTGTGATCTCTTAAGAGAAATTTTTACACATGTATCATGAAAGAACCACATTCAAACCACAGAAGTACAGATGAACCATGCAAAGCATCCGTAAATCCGATCTTCATTTAATCTCTTCACTTTGACATTCAGAGCACTAAGCAGAAATCACATTGCGTCAGCACCATGGCCAGCGACCGCCGCGGGCCCTCGCGATGCTTTGTTTGAATAAAAGAGTTGTATTCCGCTGATCCACACCAGTTCTACGTCAGCTGCTAGGCATCACCTGAGACAGCCTGCGGCAAGAAGAAGGACCTCAGGCTGGAGCAGCAGTTGGGAAAACTACAAATTTGCATATGCATTTAGCAAAACTCCTGCAGAGATGCGTAAGTTTTTCGTACTAATTGTGAACAAAATATGTGAAATACCCATCAACTGCATAATTCTCAACCGACCAAAACTCTGAACAGCTCAAAACCGATATCATGCAAAGGCCCGTCGGCAGAAACCCTCAACGGACATCTGCGTACATCAACAATTGACAAACACAGAGATCACTCAAGAAATACGTGTATCATGCATGGATTACAAAAGAATGAACGAGAAATACGTAGAAAATGTGCAAAATGTACGTAGTAAATGTACGCAGTAGCTGTGTGACACGACCTTTAGCTAGAATGCAACACAAATCTCTTTTGACTGAGTGAAATCATAAGTAAAGATGTTTTACTTTCCATGATATACATGAATGACTTTTTACTCTGAGCCTGGCTGACAAACCTAAATGATCAGAAGAGCCTCCTTAGTCTCTTTTCTTTTTTTACAGACTAATCAGTTCGAGTATGAAGTGATCCATAAAAGCCTCGGTTATGAGCCTCACATGCACCCTGGAGCTAAACGCTGCTGGCAAATGCATCCTCTCAGAATTTTAACAGAATAAATTCAAAGCTGTGAATTAATCAGCACTCTGTTTATGTGTTTTACGTGTTGATTCTTTCACAAATTATGCTCATATTTAGTAACTCTCAGCAAAATAGAGATTTGTGTTTGTAAGCAGCATATTATACCCGACACCCTCACCTTCTGTTGATGTAACTTTCCCTGCTTTCCTGTTTCCCTTTCCTATTTGATTTGTATTAAAATAAAAACACCAAAACATCCTGTTTGCTCCGTTTCCTGTGACCCCTTTTTCCCTGCATCTCACCCAGAGCAATTCTCTGCTCTTCCGTTTCACTGTGGAGTTGAGTGTGTCGTGGACACACCGAGTGGCAAAACATCGTGGATTTACATGAACATCTGTGATGCTGCCTATAGGATTCAGCACGGCAAAAGTTCACAAATGAGAGCACTTGTGCTTCAAACAATGAAACTAAGTTCAGCAAATAGTAGTTATATACACCAAACCTCATTCAAGCACAAGATTGTAAAATAAAGAAATAAATACAGATGTGACGAATACGAATCAGTATAAAATTAAGCCATGTTGACAAGACAGTATTCCACTAATCCCAATTATTTGTTACTCAAGCAATAAACTGACCAATCAGAGGCTTCCATAAAAGTAGGTGGAGCTATCTGGCCCCCACGTCTAATGTTCAAAACGTTTGACAGATTTCGTGTAGACGGCTTTGAGTGGTAGGGGTGTGGCCTTCCAACAAGCTCCTTCCTGATTGGCGAGAGTGGTTGCCATAGAAAAAATGGACTCAGACGGTCTTGGACCAATCACTGCTAACGGACAACATCCGGTTCCAACATGGCGGCATCCATAACGCAAAAAAAAAAAAAAAAAAGGCAAATGAATTGACTTAATTTGGTTGCAGCTGCAGGTAAACCGTTTTCTAGTGGTCTTTTGTGGAACTGGAACACAACGTCATGTTGCTCCGTCTTTGTTGGGTTTCATGTAAACTGCTAAATGTTGATATTTAGTGTCTAAATTACAACATCTGCACACAAATTGCAAAGGGTTCACGTCCCCGAGTGTAGTTCCTGTTTTTATAGCTTGACTTTTACAAGGGATAATTTGTGTTTAGCAGCATTCTCCTTTTATTCAGCTGTTATGATGGAATAATCATGAATTACGCTTCAAGCTCAGACCCACTTTTCAAACACACCGTTGAGGTCAAAACATCAGCTTGTTTTTCACATTAGTCATCCTCAGCGACAGCTTCATCTCCTCAAAGCAGGAGTTAGTCAGATTGTCAGCTGTCTGTTGAAGTGGGTGTTTGACAAAAACAAATAGATCTTTGACATTTGAACAACCAAACCTTCAGAATGAGCTGTACTGTATCATCCTCCTGACATTTCTGAGCAGTTGATCTTACAAAGACTCACAAAAAAATTGTTAATGTCATTTATTGAGATTGAATTAACATTTTATAAATTTTTAATAAAGATGTGATTTTCATTCACTTCTTCGAAGCTTTTTCATTTTATGACACACAAGGACAGAGGGCTTTTATTTTGTAATGCTGTTATTCTTTCAAGCAAAAAAAGAATAAGAGCATTGATGACAAAATGTGAAACATTTAGAGTATTTGATCAGTTTACATGAAAAAGTCACACAGACTGAAGGTATTTTGAACTAAATCTAAATTTTAAAGTGTGTCAACTGTATCCCTTGATGTCAAAATACCTTACACTAAGTTGGTTGTGTCAGCTTTGAGTTGGTGGTCTCCAAACTCTGTTTTGGTTTTTTGATCATTTCAAGTTTTTTTTTAAACATGGCTTTGGGTCTGAGTATTTTTTCCAGTTTATAAAGTATCTTAATACACTTGAAACAAATAGATCTTAAGAAAAAAACTAAAGAAATTTCAGTAAAATGTAAAACTTGTTTTAAGCCAATATATCATCAATATCTGTAGTCACTTGTTCTCAAAAACCTCTTTTTTAAAGGTTTTTTTTTTTTACTTGACATGGTAATTTTTTTAAACCTTGACATAGTATTCCTACATTTATTTTCTTTACAAAGTATTTTTTCTTTAATCTCACAGTAATTTTAATTATTGCTACTTTTAGTAGTATTTTAACATTTTTTACTTTACATAGTATTTTTATGTATTTGTACTTTACGCAGTCCTTTTTCTACTTTTTAGTGTTTTTAGTCTTATTTACTTTATATAGTATTATAAAGTAGCATTATAAAGTTTTCTTATCGCAATGCATTTTATTTTTTATATAATATGGCACGTTTTTTTTAACTCATATATATGTATATTTACACAGTATTTTTATGTTTTTTTTAACAGTGAGTAGTTTTGTTTTAGGAATCTGATTTAATTGATTGAAAACAAACGACATCCAAAATTTTGCAAAGATGGATGTGCATATTCTGCATAGAAAATGAAAGCGTAATAATGTGAGAACACGCTCAGGAGGAGCTGCTGCTCAGAGAGCAGGTTTTAAGCTTCAGAAATGTGTGAATGGATCTGAAATACCACTTTGGGGTTGTTTTTGGTGAGAAATTGACTTTATAAAACACTTAAAAGCTCAAAAAACGATTTAGCACAGTTAAGGCACTTTAATATACCAATTAATTGAGCAGAACCCAGTTATTTTCATACATATTTCCAATGTCCTTAAAGAATGTACCTAAATATAAGTTTTTATATTTTCAATTCTAAATCTTGTCTTGGAAGGGCAGCACATGACAACTTGTTTCTGGAAATCTAACCAAGACAAATTCTATTAGTTCCAATGTCAGATATTCACCTAAAACAAAAGTAAAACATCTGATATTTTATATTTTGTTACAAGATTTTGAGATGATGATTTCTTTTCAGCGTGTTTGTTAAATTATTTTCAATTTACGTCACGTTTGTAACTTTTTTGTTCACTCATTTTCCGCCAGCTCTACCTCCACAACCTCCAGCTTTTTCATCCTCTGTGATTAACTAAAATTATTTTAGATGCTCAGAAACAAAGAACAAAAAGTGAAGCCACGTTCTGAAAACAGAGAGCATCCAAAAATTAGTTATTTTAAAATGAAGCCTGATAATTAGCCCAGATGTAATTATCCTCAACTGTGTAGAAGATTATGAGTGTGAAATAATTGTGGGTGGGAAACTGTGTGCCAGGTCCTTATAGCTGCTGGATGATGTACTTCCAGGTTTAGAAGGTCTTTGAGTTTTTCCTTTCACCGGCAACGTAAAACAGAATAAAGAAACTAATTTTCCTTACCTATAAAAGGTAGCAGAGATAATTTATCTTGTTTTGCCCTTCAGGGGGTTTTAAGGGATAGAAAATTTTCCGTATTTTCAAATATTTAAGTCCATAAAAATACATATATTGTTTATTTCAGTCTTTCAGCAGGAAGTTGCATTAACATTTTTCCTGTGTGTTAAATCATCTTTATTAAGTATATTTGTCTCTGGTTTCATGTGACGACTTGTTTTCTTCTTATTTTATTTTTTTTGACTGATTTATTTTCAGGATATTTTCTTCCCTTGTTTGCAGAAAAGGATCGTCAAAGATGACTGAAATAGACATGTAATCAAACATGTTGATCAAACAGCATTCCAATCAAAAAGGAACTTTTCTGCCCAGATACTTAACTTACTCATATAATTGAACTGTGTGCGGGTCCTCTTGACCAATAAGAGATTGTTGATTTTATTTCAAAATCTAATTGCTCAATACTTATATAGTGCTTTTCTACCTACAAGGACAAAGTGCTTTACAGTCACAGATGCCAAACACAGGTGCCTGCCTACCACCAGAGGCAAGGTGGGCTTCAGTGTCTTGCCCAACGACACTGCGACTCATGGGCATGCAAGGTGGGAATTGAACCTGCAATTTCATGATCACGGCCGCCCTAAGTGACAATACAAGAAAGAAATCACACAGATTTATCAAACCTATTAGAGAAATAATGAAATGCTTTGATAAAAAAGACACACTTAAGTCACATTTGATTCGTTAAATGTAGTGATTATTAATTAAGTAGAGCTTCACTTGTTGCTCGAAAAGGAGCAAATTTTGTGTTTCTGATGAACGAACCTTGAGGGGATTGATGGTTTGTCAGAGAGAGAGAGAGAGAGAGAGAGAGAGAGAGACACAGACAGACAGACAGACAGACAGACACAGACAGACAGACAGAGAGAGAATTTTCAATTGTCTGTGGTTTAGTTATTAGAGATATTACAGTTCAATCCATCAACAATCGTCGTCTCATTGGCACTCATGGAGCGGGTTGTCCTGGAGAGATATATAGAATTTTGTTTGTTGTTATCACCATTGTCATGGTTATAAATAAGAATTTGTTCTCAACTGATCATCCTGGTAAAATAAAGAAACAAATAATTGAATCCCTGGTACAATGACATTTAGGGCTCTTTGGTCAGTGAATTATTCATTTAAACAACAATTTACCATAACATCATTTATGACAACATATTTAAAAAAAAGTGAATCCTTCAGTCACTGAAAAAAAGAAATGATAAATAATTAACAAAAAGTGCCTCAATCATGAGAAAGAATGATATACGATCATTTAAAAAAGTGTTAAAGTTGTTTAAACTACAATAAATAGTTATTTACATAAAAATATTGATATGTTTTCATATCATATACTTCTAACTTGCAGATCTTTGGTACCAACCATGTGACATCAGTAAATGAAACCTCGTCATGTGAAAACTCAGTGCAGAACGCTGCAGTGAGTCCATGCATTCGTTCCGATTTCCCTTTCAGGGTTTGGGATGAAAGTCATCGTGTTGAGCACGCTTCTGCATGAACCAACCATCTTCTGCACTCTGCTGTGAACATGTGAGGGGCCCTGCTTCCCACCCCCTCTCACCCCCACCAGGAGCCACCTGCAGGGCGAGCTCGCTCTGTGTCACTGTCACTCGACGTGGTCACACCAACAGGTCAGTGTATTTGTGTCACAATGATGAATGTTTTTACACTTCAGGCGTGTACAGTAGAAAAAGTGAAAAGAATGTGTGAAATATTCTAAATAAAAGAATCCCATTTTGTCTAACTTTTGTCTCACTTCATGCTCTCTGAATATCTATTTAAGATAAACAAATATTTTTATCAATTGAATGTTCAGACGTGCGGTTAGCTGCACAGAAATAGAGGCGCAAATCCTATTGACGTCAACACGGCTTGTGAACACTCACAGGAACACAATTCAAGTTTTGTTCTTGTGGAGAAAGTGCGAAGCAACAGATGAAGACATGTACAGTAAACAACAATCAGGAGGTGGCACTGAGACCTGACTCATATTCAGAAGTATTAAAAATACGATCACACGACTTACTTTAGTCGCACATGCATGCAAAAGACCTACAGATGTAAATAAAGGAGAATGTTGCGAATTCAGCCTTGTCTTCCGTCCTCTTCATGTTGAAGATAGAACGGGTCAAACAAGCAGCTCCATTACACATTTTTAGCTCTCGTCTGCCCCAGCTCCATTTAGTGCCCTGGAAGAGTGGTATTTGTGGCACAACAGTATAAATGTTCACATTGTTGAGATCCATTAGGACATGGCAGCATAAAAATAGTTCAGAGCACAGAGTTACTGGGGGAGAGACCACGCTGAAGATGTTTTTTAACAAAAAATGATGGAAAAATATGACACCAACTCTCCTCTCTGCATACGCTTAATTACTTTCGTAGTTTTTCCATTCGTCTTCTGATTTAAATTTTTGGATAATGAAAATGTAAAAATCTAAATCTTGACAGTAATTTGGTTTAGAGCTGATGTGGGGATACATCTTTAAGTTAACTCAGTAACTGAACGTTTAAAACTGCTTTGTCGCGTATCTGGCATTGACTGAAGGGTTAGAAACTGCACATACATAAAACACGACATTGATAGGAACAAAAGTGGTTTGTGTCATGAATGACTGGTTGGAGAACCGGACTGCAAGAGACGAGCTTGTAAACAGAAACTTGATTTAAAGACCCATGCTGATGAAAAGGTGTTTTTGGTGTTTTTACAATGGTCTTGTGGCATCTTTTTCATGATGGAGGACATATATAAAGAAAATTAATATTAAAATTGCATTTATGAGTATTACGTTACTAAAATCGCTGTGAATCAGGAGTAGAAATGACAATGCCACTGGAAGAAGATCATAGTTGTGATGTCTAAGCTACAATCAGTGAGCCCTGCACTGCTCCATTCTGATCATCCAGACTAGGGGTCCGCCCCTAATGAAAAGAAAGCACCCGGAGCCGTAACCCGTTTTTACATCATTATATGTATTATGCATGTATATATTATTCAAGGGAGATCATTACGTCGATCTTCAAGGACATGAGTGTAGTTCGTGGGCCAGAAAAGATTAAAAAAATAAAGTACTTCTTAAAAATCCACCAGCCAATCAAAATCCTCACTGAGAAGTACGGGGGCTGAAGTTATGGTCTGATTGCTGTATGGAGCGATGTGTTTATCAAAGCATGGTAGACACTGAGAATGTGGAGAGATCAGGTTTATTATTTTGAAGAGTTCTACTTGGTAATCATGTTTCCATGTTTGAGTTCATAAAATCATTCCAGAGAAAGTCTCTGCTTCAACTCCCGCAGGGAAAGCTGCGTCTGAATCTGACGCCCGTGTTTGCATCTCTCTGACAGAGTTTGAAGCCAAAGCCCCTCCTCCGCCTCTTCACCTGCTTTTCCTCTCTACCTGTTCACCTGTTCACATCCTCTGCAGCTGTTTCCCCTGCGCTCCTCGGTGTATTCTACACAGAGAGCGCAAAATACGGTCATAGCAGGATGACACGGTAGTCGGGGCGCTCCAGCGCAGCACAAGGATGAAAGAGCAGGACGTAGGTTATAGCAGGCATAGAGCGGGTTAAGCAAATGAATGGAAGAAGGCGCTCCGCTGAAGAAATATTCAATAGTGTACACATTTTATTATTAGTCTGAACTATATTTTTTTAGAAAAATATTTTATTTTGCTAAATCAGTCCAGTACGAAAAAAAAACCATCAACAAAAGCTGTTTTGGGCGGTTTTTGGCTGGGTCTGGCTGTTTTCAGATGACTTTTGGGCTGGAAAACTGTGACTATCTGGCGAACTCTCAGTCTGTCATCAGAGAGTTGGTCTCTGATCACATTAGTCCTGTGCTCAGGTCTCTGCACTGGCTCCCTGTACCTCAAAGAATAGACTTCAAAGCAACTCTGCTTGTCTACAAGTCTCTCCATGGCCATGCATTAAAGTACATCTCTGACATGTTAGTGCCATATGAACCATCTCGTACTCTGAGGACCTCAGGGGCCGGCCTCCTGTTGATTCCCAGAGTCAGAACTAAACAAGGGGAATCAGCGTTTCAATATTCTGCAGCTAAAATCTGGAACAGCCTCCCTGAAGGTGTAAGACAGGCCTCTTCTGTGTTCATGTTCAAATCTAGACTTAAAACATTTCTGTTTAGCCGTGTATATGACTGAAAGGTCCTATCTGCACTTTTCTTTCCTTCCTTTCTTTTTAAATCTTTTCTTTTCTTTTCTTTTAAAGTAAATTTTATGTTGATTATTTCTAAGATGTATTGTGATTTTAATGCATTTTTCTGTTTTGTGAAGCACCTTGAATTACTTTGTGTACGAATTGTGCTATACAAATAAACTTGCCTTGCCTCTGCCCCGCAGCACGTCAAGTTCCCGGCAGAAGATCGGAGTGTTTATTGAAGCCGCCCCGCGTGCCTCTCCCTGCCATCAGCTCTGCAGGTCTCGCCCGATAAATACGAGCTCATCAAGGAAGCTGCTTCGTATGTGGCACGCGCTTCGTACCTGTACGTGGCATGCGCTTCGTACCAGCAGCGCCTTTGAAATGCCATGAAAAATGAACAAACTAAAATAAAATGTAATTATTATAAAAAACTCATTATTTTCCAAAGTCACAGGGAGCCACAACAGAAGGATGAAAGAGCCACATGTGGCTCCGGAGCCATGGGTTGCTGACCCCTGATCCAGACAAACCATGAACGTCTTTGTTTTCCTATGTAGTTCAATGGAGACAATATGGCTCCCATAATGCTTGTTGTTTTTGATGTACCACAAACGTTAGGTTGGGGGTGTGAGGAGCTAAACGTTAGAAGGAGAGAGTGTAAACAGATGGATGATGGGAAATGTAGACAGGCTTACTCCACGGCAACAGTCCCGCCCACATCTCAGAGGTGAATTTCTAATAAACTCCTGCCGATCTGCAGAGACTATGTCCTCCTAGAAAACAGCACAGGGTTTTAGATTTTGTCTAAAAACGACTTGATCACAATTAATAGACCACTGGGAACGCTTTTAAAAAAGATCAAAGGATACTTGGAGAAGGGACTTTCAGATGTCGAAAATATTCAGGAAAAACAGAGATTTTTATTTTTTTTAAAATCTCTTTGATTGTGGATTTATTGTTTTTCTTTTTAGCGCTGAACTGGTTTGATTTTTATTTATTTCCTCCTAGTAAATAATTAAAATAAGGAAGCATCACTTCAAAAGTTTAGAAATATGATCCTGAATCAGTTTATAGGCTTTGTCTTTAGCCCTGTTTTTTTTTTCTAGTGGAATATTTTGCCATCAAAACAATTTGTGTGCAAACAGTTCGCTTCAGCAGATGAAAGCAATCAAAGGAAGCTTCTGCAAAAAGGGGGAATCCTTGCTGTTGTTTTTTCTCTGAGCTTGTGTTAGAACAGAAGCTGATGAGCAGCTCCACATGCATGTGAGCCTGTCTGTGCAACCTGCAAATGCTGTAACACCCTCTTTACATTGTTGATTACTTTGCTGGACTGTATATTGTTGAGAAGGCCTTTGGAAAAAGACATCTTTGTTTTTATTTTATATTCATGACACAAATATAAAACATGAACATTTGTTATAAATAAGAAATACAGATAAATGTTTAGTTCATAAAATCCAGACGTTTGCTTCTGCCTGGATAAATGAGTGTTGATAACCCAAACATCAGACATTTCCTATAATACCTTTTCATTTCCTTCTCTTCATGAATATCCTTGTGTCATCTGAGAGACTATCAGAGAGAAAGAGTCAGAAGAAACCACAGAGGGAGATAAAAGACGACAACAAACCCTGGCATGATGCTGACGTGAACCTGGATGTGAGACAGCAGCCAAAGGATAAAGAGCGAGATACAAGGACGGGTGACGGAGGGGTGGGGGGTGGGGGTGGGGGGCGCGAGCGGAAGTGGTGGGCGAGGCAGAGACAGACAATAAGATGTGCAGGACTGATTGAAAAGCAGTGATAAGAGAAACTGAGAGCTGCTGCAGATCTGATGAAAGAGCTGTGGGAATCTTTCATCAAGGACGTGAGAGGAGAGCACTGCAGAGGTCACATGCATTAAACATAAACATGAAGTAAATGAAGATGTCCCTCTGAGGGAGGGGCTGTTGTTGCTGACACACAACTCGAGGGTCCAAAGAACCCAAACATGTTGGTTTGAAATTCATAAATCAAATCACAGACTGCTGTCTGCATAAACCTGAACAGGAAGTGATGTCATACAGGTCTGTTATACTCTGTTGGTCCCACATGTGTTTGCATTACTGCCTCATTTTGGTGTATGAATGTTATTTGTCGAGAGCTTGTGGATTTTCAGTCACTGCTATTTTTTTAGTCAGTAATAATAAAAAGCATAGCTGAACTGATGCACATTTTTAAAATTCCTACAAAAAATGTAATGAAACTGCCATAATTTGAATTAGAACATCTACAGAATAACTTCATGCAATGTTTTTTTAAAAGAAAGCACCATAAATTCTACCTTTTTTGCAAACTCTATCACATTACTGTCATTTTCCATAGGTAGTCCCTCCAAGAATGGTTGTCTTGGAAAATATAAAATTGAATTTAAAGTTGGGCTGCAGTGAAAAAGTGCAGATGATTCAGTCCCAGATTTGGCCTGCCCCCCTCTATGGGGTGTAGGTAGAATATTGGTGGCGGGGTGGGTCTAGGTGTGCTAAAAGTTTGGGGAGTTCTTTGCCTCTAAGCCCTAAAATGCATAGAAAACCATGTTATACTATATCATTGTATCTATCCATACATCTACTGTATGTATAATTTTTTTCCGTATGTATAATTTTTTGCTGAATGCTCTGCCTGACGCTATCTTCTCCTCTTTACCTGGCTTGGGACAGGCACAAGCAGGACACTCGTTTGTGTCCTGTTGAGGCTGCATTTATACTTTTGTGTGTCTATTTGTCCATCTGTTAGTCCATTGATCCATACATTTTATTTTTGTCTTTAATTGAATTTAAATAAAATGTAAGTCTTTTTTTCTGGGGTTTTTGTTGTTGTTGGTAGTTTTAACTTATTTTGCTAGAAAGAGGTCAAATCATGCAAGTTTGCAAAAATGCAATTAAGAAAAGGCAGTCTTGCTTCTCATTTGTTTTTTTGTTTTTTTCATGTGGCAAACTGCAAGATAATGCATTCATAAAGTGACTTTATGATTCTCATTATCAGTCACAAATGAAATGCTTTTTCATTTGATGTGCACTTTTTTCGTTCCCAAGAAAGACAATCCGACTTAATTTTCTTCCTTTAATGAACTGATGGAGTGATAATTGAGGTAACAGAACTGAGGATAAATTCATTCTGTCTTTCACCTTGTGTAGTCTCAGCTTCTACATTCTGTCACTCTCCCTCTCAGCTGATTAGGTTTCCATGGAGACAGAGAATCACTCTGCAGGCAGGTGGTGGATTCTCAAGGACCGGTTAAGCAATGGGTTTTTCTACTTCCGAGAGCTTAATCACGTCTTACAGGAAACAAAAGAGACGGATTTGATGGGAAGTTCCTGCAGCAGTTCGTTCATTCATTTGTTCTCAAGCTGTACGGCCTTTTATTATGGTAATCACCAGACTGTGCCCAGCATTTGCTGCTTTTTAGCTGATATTAGCAAAGTTTGATGTAACGTCTGTCATTATTCAAGCTTTCCAACCTGCACTGCTCTTATGAACCACGTTAGGAACTACTTCCTTCAAGCTGAAACTGCAGCTTCAAACCATGACGGCCGACATTAGAAACAATCCTATTGAACCGACTGGAAACTTAAGGTTTGATTGGCACTTTATTTGATTTTCCTTTTGAATGCAGGTCCCAGATTTCAATTCAACTGAACTTTCTGGGGAGTCAGACCCAGTCGAGTTTTTAACAAAATCATAATACAGTAAATGGTAAAAAAAAATAAAAAAAATATAATCAAAGATAATTCCACCAGATTGTGAGCACTTTTGTATCCCTTTTTTTTTTTTTACTAGTGGCTTTAAAAGCCTTAAAAATGGTGCCGTTCGATTCCTGGTGGCGAATCTGAAACCCACAGTGAGAAATTATTGAGCTCTGCAGAAAAGCTGTCCAGCATTTTGTATCAGACAGTGTGAAGCCTGCAGCTTGTATTCATGTGAAAGGGTAATAAGTCCTGTTTCAGCCATCCAGTGTTGCTTTCAGTGTTTGCCCCTGTCCTGTCACAGTATTTGCCCTTTACATTTTATTCTTCGAGAAGCAAACCTTTCAGCTGCAGCACAATCACACAACCTGCAGCCTTTCACCACCGTCAGTGGAGAAGTGAGGGCTGCACTGTGGTGTGGTCAGCTTACTGCTGGAAAAAGGTTCTGGTTTTAATCCCAGCAGGTGAGATTTAAGTCGGTTGGGGGGTTTCAGGGCTCTTTGACCCCCTCCCACAGCCCAAAAAAACACAAGTTCCCCTCAAAAGAAAACCTTAAAAAACACAAAATCCCACCAAGAACATATTTGGAGGAAAAGTATAAAAACTTTAAAGATAAAGTATTTTTTGAGCAATCCACGTTTGTTTTAAATCATACTTTTAAGTACCAGGGCAATAGTATAAGTGTTTCAAGCTACAATTTTGTCTTAAAAGCATTTTTTACAGTGCACCAGCACACCTTTACAGCAATAAAGGGCTCCAGACAGACAGGTTGAGAAGTCAAACTGATTTAACATCATCGTCATGCATTTTGTAATGCACTTATTTAACACTGAGAGAGTGCATATGGAGACTTTTCATTTGGGTGTAAAGTACAGCAAATATGAACGCTCTTACATCTTTGCTTTTTACTCTGAAGAACCAGCCAGTGCTGATAAAACCAAACTTCACTGACGAAGAAGAAGTGCAGACAAATGAAATAAAAGCATACAAAGCGCAAACTATAGGAGTTTTCCTTCATTCACCGTCATATCCAAATATATTGTTCTCAGTTTAAAATAAAGGGAGGAATAAACATCCATAAAAACAAAAACATACACACCTTTGTAAGCAAGAACAGTTGCCAACACAACACATTCTTCTTTTTACAAAAATTCAGGCAAAATAAACACATCCTAATACATTAATTCAATATTTACACATTTTTTGCAGGGGGCCCTAAATTTATACTGTTGAATTTTTAACGATAAGATGGTTGAGCTGTTTAAAGGCCCACTCTGATAAAAATTGTGTTTTTTTTGGTGTTTTTAACATTATCTCATGGTGTTTTTCTGACAATAATGAAGCAAGAAATTGTATTTTTGAGTATTTCTTTTTTCAAATCGCTGCGAATCTGGAGCAGATCTGGCTCCAAACTGTAAAGATGGGGAGCTCCGATTTTGCTCTCCATTTTTGGTTTTACTGCTAATGTACAGTTGGTGTTGTGATTTACCGTAAGCTAGTGGGAGAGAGTGTTAACAAAGGGATGATGGGAAATGAAGGCAGGCTTACTCTGCACAAACAACAGTCCCACGGCCCACAACTCAGGGGTGAATTTCTAATGAACTCCTGCCGCTCTGCAGAAACTATGTCCTAAAAAATGACATGTTGTTGGGTTTCAGCTAAAAACGGCATCATCATAATGAAAAGTCCGCTTTGGAAATAGATCAAAAGATGATCAAAATGGGTCTTTAATGGATCTATGTGTCATTAAAGCTAAGCTTTAGATGACAAAAATGGTTGAGGCCCCCAAAATAACAACCATTACTTAAAGTAATGCCACAGAGAGAGAGAAAAAAAACAGTAGTTATTTACTAAAACTAGGCTTTTGGTTTTTTGTCATATTTGTAGCTTCCAATTACCAGCGCTCTTATTTAAAGAAAGTAGTCTGTATATATCCTCACTAAACAACTTTTGAAAATAGATTACTCGAGACATTTGCTGAACCTTCGCCTGACTCACATGTGGATTTATTTTCATTTAGCATCAAGCAGTCTCGGTCAGGATAACATAATTGATTGCGCCTGAAAATTGAAATACAAAGTGGTACCTGTAATATGAAAGCTATTTTAGCTTCAGCAGCCATTATAACTTAAATCAGCAAAAACAAGGAGACAGAGTATTTGCAGCAGTTTACAGGCTCAGTAAATAGACATTAAATGGGCCAGTGCTGAATCAGATGACTTATTTCTGCTTCCTTTTATATTTTTTTATTTTATATTATATGTGGCAACAAAAGGTTTTCGCTTTGCTTAAATGATCAGGATGTTATTACAAAACAAAAAAAGAAAACCTTTCATTTAATTTAAAATATTTCAGGGCGCCAACATGCTACTGTTTCAAAACAACTGAAGCAGGGCAGTAAAGAAAACTACTCTGTGACATGCCTATAAAACCAAAGAAAATCTGCAGAAAATCTAGAGCTTTTCGTCAGTAAAACACTAATCTCTTTAGTTTCATTTCAGTTCATTTGCATTGAAACACTGTGTTATATTTCCCAGCTGATCAGCACTTTGACACTGAGCTGATACAATATGAGGCTGCAGCTCGAGCATTGATGCTTGTGTCTGATGAGAAAACAAGAATGCAGCGAAAAATAAAAGAAATAAGACTTTTGTTGGTAAAACTACAAACTCAGAAAAATTAGTTTTTAACCCTGAAAACCCCACAGGGGGAAACTTGGCATATTTTTTGTGCTTATGGTTTTATTCTGTGCTAACGATGCTTTAGCTTTAGTTTAAGCCTTACACTGGTGTCTATTGGATTTGTGTCTATTGGTGCCCGAACTGAAGGCCTACCAGGGCTACGCAGACCTCTGTGGAAGAGGAGAGGGAAAAGCGCCTTAATTTTATTCAACGTGCGTCTGGGTCTTCACATGTTAAAGGTGTATTTTAGTATTTTTTCTTTCAACAGGGCTGTTAGTGATGCAAGGGCAACATACTTCTCCTATCTAATTCATAAAAGCTGAGGTAATCCTAAGGTGCTAGCTACCACCATTTGTGATATTATTATTCCTAGTCTACCTATCGTTCCTGTCCATAGTTTCAGTCAGGTTTTCGTCATGCAGACTCCACTCAAACAGCCCTTCTTAGAGTCACCAACGACATCCTGATGCAGAGAGATGCTGGACACTGTTCCGTGTTGCCGTTATTGGACTTGACTGCAGTTTTTGACACTGTCGACCACCATATCCTCTTGGACAGGTTGAAACACTGGGTTTTGGTATCTGGATCTGCTCTAAACTGGTTTTCCTCATATGTGACTTGTAGATCCTTTTTTGTAGCATCTTCTAAATTTAAGTCCTCCTCTGCTCCCTCACTTCTGGTGAACCGCAAGGGTCTGTTTTAGGACCTCTATTGTTCATTTTATATCTGCTGCCTTTGCACCACATTTGAAGCTCTTTTAAAGATATTTGTTTAAAAGTTTCTCTTTCTGTTCAGCTATAAGTGTATTTTAAACCTCAGGATGTTTTTAAAATTCAAGGACATTAAGGCCCTCCATATTGTGCGTTTGTCTGGGAGATCGGGTGGCAGGTCGAGGCTGAGGGTGTTGTACTGTGTCTCAACCCTCTGTGATAAGCGCAATATAAATTAAAATTTACTTACGTAATTACTAATTTAGAGAAACCAATTTCCCTACGAATCATGTGTCGGTGAAGGTTCTTACTCATCCAGGTGACGTCTTGCCATGGCTCAACTTCAAGATACCTATGCAGCATGTTTTTTGCCTGTGGGAGAACAACAGCGCGCCTGCAGAAAACCCATGCATGCACGAGGAGAACTCCACACAGAAAAGACCCAGCTGGGATTTGAACCAGGACCTTCTTACTGTGAGGCAGGAGTGCTGACCACTGTGCAGCCCACTGTATTTAGATTACATTGTTATACTTAGGGCCGTGGCCTTCATTGTGTGAGTCCTGGGAGTTAAGCACTTCTTCTCACCTTTCATGAGTCAGTCACAATTTAATCCAAAAATATGTTTCTTCAAAAGGTATCAATGACATTTTATTTCCCAGCCTCATGACCACTTCATGAACAAGTGGTTCTGACTGAACCTTGGTAACAAATTCTCAAGCACTTCACTCCTGTGACCCACTTACCCCACTTTTACCATCATCAAAACTTTTGTTTTCCCTCCTATTGTCATGTAAAAAGGAACAGTTTGGTTTCTTCAGCCATGCAGCTGCATCTCTTCCACCAGCCCACCGTGACGTCTCCCATCAGTGGGAAACCAAACACAAGTCAAATATGTGCGACTGTGGATTCACCACTACAAGCTAGTGATGTGAGTAATTCCTGACACAGTCCACTCCTACCTTCAGCCCAGGCTGTGGGCTGAGAGCTGGGCCTGCCTGGAGAACTTGGGTTCTGGGCTAAAAATGACTTCAAGCTGCCGTGGAACGTGGGAGTCCCCCCCCACACACACACACACAACAGAGGAGGCCTGCACAGTCAGCGCTATACAAACTCCCTCCCACTTACGTTCTCCTCCTGCAGGTGAAGCTGCGTCGTTTACACCAGGTGAAGATGGAGGCTGCAGGTGAACAGCGCCAGGAGGTCCGGGTGGTTTCAGATGACAGTTCAGGAGCTCTGGTGTCTGCAGTGATGCAGCAGAAAAAAAAATAATTAACCGTAGTTCAGAAAAAAATCACAATCACAAAAAAATAAAAAATAAAACCATCATGTTTCCTTTTTCTAATCTAAGATCAAAGATTCCAGATGATGGAGCAATAAGAAAACCCCTGACATCCAAAACCTGAATTTTTATTTTGCCATCAGTACAAAAACTGAGTTTTAAGTAAAAAGATACTTTAATTTTTTTTTAAATGTCTTGTTTTCTGTCTTGCAAGAACAAGAAAAAAATCTTGGTAGGACCATTGGCAGATTTATTTACATATTTAAAGAAAATTTAATGATTTTTGACTTAAAGTAATAAACTTAAACTGCAAACTAATATTTATGATACACTTAAATCACATCATAAAAGGGAAATATTTAGAAAAACCTGATTATAAATGCAAATTAATTGGAAGCTAAAAATGTACAATAAAATTTTCAAAACATCAATGTTGGGGGGCAAGAAGGTGCAATGACATTTTGTAGGAATGCATAAATTAATATAAATAATAATTTGATTTAATTTCTAGACAAAAAAATCTTAATCTTAATAAACACAACTTAACCAGTAATAATTAATAAAAATAAACCTGTATTCATTTATCAGCTACATGTAAATAGTGCTCAGAGATAACTTGTTCTCAAGGATTTACATTGCAAAGGGTAAAATGAAGAAATAACTTTTTCTAGTGAAGGAACATAGCATTTAATGACATTTTGTTAATTATCCTGCCATATGCACGCTGTGACTCAAATCTATAGTGTAATTATGGGTTAAACGTCATTACTTTATGTGCAATCTTGCTGTGGAAACTTCTGGAAATGCTGCTTGTCATGAAACTGTATGACTTGGCAGTAGAGACTATCCTGCAGTAACATCACAGCCTGAACTTTCCAAAGTCTGAGTTCTGAGGAGCCATCTTCAGCTCTCTCCTGCCCCTCTCTGGCTGAAGTGGAAACAGCAGCATTTCCGGTTGTCCTTGTGTTTTGTGCAGCAGCCCCCCCTACCATCAATTTTCTAGTGTCTGTGTTGAAGAGGGGATGTGCACACAGAGGCAAACTTGATCGAATTGTGTTGTGCTGCAAAGCCAATGGAGACAGGGACACAATCACAGAAAATATCTGCAACAATGTAATCATATTAATAAAAGCCTGAATAAAATGCATTCAAAATCAATTTTTTATCACAAAATTAAGCTGGAAGTGGCATAAAAAGCACACAAATGTCAAAGAAAACTATTGCAATTAGCCTCAAACATAAGGATGTTGTTTTTCCCCCCCTTTTAACTTCAACCTTAAACTTAAAAATTAAAATTACGTGGATTATGCCAGTTTTAAAAAATGTTTATTTGATTAAAAATAAGTCTTTCCTGGACCTCTCCATTCATAAAAACCTGTTTTTTAAGATCATTCTATAAACTATGGACGTCTGCACAATCTGGAAATAAAAATAATGAAGCGTCATGAAGCACGAAGGGAAAACCAGGAGTTGTTTGCAGCTGTGAAGTGAGCAGCTTTCCTTCCTGTCTGCCTTATTTATTTCAACTCTGCATCACTGGAAACCGCTTCAAACGGAAACTACAGCAAGGCCATAGTTCCCGTGTCAAATGTTTACATGCAGCTTTTTCTCCTGTAATCCCTCATTTGCATTTAGAGCACCTCTTCTTTCCCCTCTTTTCTCTCTCAGTGTCAGACGTGCACAGTCATCCCTTTGGTTCTGCTGAAAGCCAGCAGCACATGAGTCTTTGCAGCACGTGCCGACACCGTCAACATTCCTCTCCCACACTGATGTGGCTTCGGTTGGAGAAATCTCATATCTGCTTTGTGGACTGTACACACAGGTTACAGGAGTGGGAGGACATCGTCCAGAGAAAAGAGATGAAATGAAACCAACAGGAACTCCATATATTGTAAGAAAACCTCCTCATCAGGAAACAGATTCGCGAAATGAATCAGTAGAAGTGATGGAACCAACATTCCTGGGGGTGAAAATGTGACTTCAGGCTGAAAAATGAACCTTCTTGACAGGATTCTGTGGGTCCAATCGGTGCTTTTTAGCAGAAGTGTGCTCTGGCTGTGACCACAGTGACTCATTCAGAGCAAAAGAGCACTGCCTGAACGGCCCATTGAAGCAGGAGTGCATTTAGGGTGCTGTGCGCATTCTATTTAATGAATAATACCATCCTAATTAATCAATTTCTTCAACATTTTAAGTAGTTTTCATAAAAAATAATGAATGTTCTGTTCATTCTTTTTGCTGCAAATCACAACACAGTCATTCCATCCATTGAAAGAGCAGTTAAGATTATTGATCACATATTTATCATCAGTTTAAACAGTTTATTTTAGATGTATAAATAACTTTAATGTCCACAGGTGGAAAACTGTACATCAGGCTGCTTCCAAAGACACAGACTTTCTGTTTAATGAATTCCAGCCCCATAGAATCAGAGGAAAAGACACAAACTGGATCAGTACTGTAATGTGATGTCCTATTCTGAAGGGCAGAAATGAATTTAGTGGGACGCTCGTATGTAGCAGAGTTTAGTCTCACCAACTGTACAAAGTCATCTGTTACAGACCATCTGTTAACTCAGGAAAGTGTTTTTGTGGTCAAGCGGCCGCATCAAAGCTCTGCATGTGCGACGCTACACGTCAGATGTAACAAGTAAATAAATTAATAAAAAAAACACACCTGTACTGCAGGAAAAATCCACTTTCTGATTGACATCACATTGTTTTAACAATAAGCTTTTTAAAAACGTAAGTTTTACAGTTTCACAAACTTAAATGCTTAAAATAAAAAATGACAAAACACATCATGAGACAAACATGCAGCATGATTATTTGCTTTGGTCTGAAGCCAGACGATGATCATGTACCTTTGTTGAAACACAGTTTTAGGAAAACAGTTTCAACCAAATAGTTGAAAAATTGATCTAAAACATGGAAGAAAAACTTGAATAACAAAAGAAGCCATACAAATAAAAATCTCTGAGAACGATTTCTGATAACCAAAAGAAGTTCTGAAAATATATATGGGACCAACAGCTTTGTGTGAAACATGTTGATTTCAACACGTCCCCATATGAAATTTGAATATTGAAAAAGAATGGTTAAGTGATCTTGACGAAAATTAAGTCTACAACCACAACTAAAATTTTGTTGACCTTTGACCTCAGGAAGAGGCTGCCATCTAGAATTTTCCACACAAAAGCAAAACAAACAAAACACCTTTGTTACCTTCTTGTAAATTTTAACTCCTATGGATTTCGATCTGTCACCTCTTGACCTGTCGAGCATCATTGAGGATCTACTTTGGAAAAATTTTTGGTTCTAAAGTTTGTAGATTTTCAACAGCGTCAGCTCACATAAGTGGCGTTCCCCTGTTGCTCGCACAGTTTTTACTGGAATTTGTGAACATCTTATACATGAACGTTGGCTGAAGCTGATGGGACATACACTATTAGGAATGTGGGTTAACAACAAAAAAAAATCCTGATTGCCAAGGAAATCCAACTTTTGCAAATTCTTCTAAAAATCACATCGACCCGATGTCACCTGCAGGTGACCAAAAAATAAAATGAATTTGTCACATGCAGCTCTGACAAAGCAAGAGCGAGGGGCGTGTAGCAGCCGTCCAGCCAGCTCCTGCAGGCTACAAAACGTCGCTCGTGCCTCCATTTTAATTTTTATTCTATTACTTTTCTTTTTTCTTTAGAACCCACTAAATCTTTTAACAAGTTTGTTCTGTCTTAAAAATACAATTGAAAAATTATGAGTAATTATTTTACTTAACACGCCATGTATTTTCCTGTTTATCTTTAGGTTCCCTAATTTGTTCCTTGACTGTATGTTATTGTTCTAGCTATTGTCACATTTCATTGTTACATGTTCTGCTGTCTCAGCGTTGACTGAGAGCAGCCGAATCCGTGTACTTGTAACGTCTGAAGAAGCAATCAGAGAGATTAGAAGCAGCTGCTGGAGTGGAAACCAGCTGTGACAGCAAAAAAGACAGACTGCAGGACTTCATACAAATAACTAAAATATTGAAAACAGAACAAAACTAAGAAAAGACTCAGATTGGGTTTTGGAAACTTTGTTTTGATGCGTCTGTCAAAAACAAAACAGTAAAGGGAAAGACTAAAACCTGTGATACAACCGTATCATTTTACTGCAGGTTATGATCAACACGTAGCAGAAACCCTGAAACCCTCACAGACTGGAGAAGAGCTGACCCAGACAAAGCCACAGGGTCATGTTTTGTCTGGGTTTTCAGTTTACTTTACAAAAGCAACAAACACATATTTGTGCAAGTCTATATACCCATCGGGGCATTCCACTCACTCCAAACTCCAAACAAAAATGGAACAACAAACTCATAAAATTGCAAACAGACGTGCATCCAAATTCATTTATTTCCCTTAAATCGATCGGGATGCAGCTTGTCAAAAGAGCACTCATCTGCTGCAGACGCTAATGTGTGACCGTTTAATTAGTCCATGTGCAGGTGTTATGAAATATTCCCAACGTAACATTATTAAAGCGATGAATCTGAAAATCCCTGCTTTTAGTGCAGCTCACAGCAGCTCTCCCTGTCAGTGCAGCAGTTCATCATAGAAAGAAATAATGCACAAAAGGCCAAAGGTAGTGGGAGGTCTGCCTTTCTCTCTGCTGCTGCAAAAAAAAAGACGAGGCATCACCGAAAGCTACTGATGGAGTTTGAAAAACTGCTTTTTCAGCTTCAGGTTCATTTCAGTCTACCTGACAGGAACTCATTAAACAGATAACATCAGGAAGAGGAAGCGGTCTGACCACAATCTGTGTTTTCTTTCTGGGAGGGAAAACTGTACCGTCAAGGAAAGGAAGCATTCGTCTGTCCCGGCACTGAAGAGGCTCTCGGGCTTCACCAAAGACTTTCCTCTTCCTGTGCGGACAAGCCTGTAATTAAAGTCAAGAGGTACAACAGCTCAGACAAAACTCCCCAATTAATTAGGCTGTTGCTCTCTGTGATCAACAAGGGCTTTCAGCTTCACACATAATTGATGCAAGGGCTTCATCCTCATTCACCCGAGGTCTTCGTCTTGTCTCCACCTGACAGTTCCCTAGCCCCACCTCAGCACTGCCTCAGATTTCAGCTGCTATGCCCCTAAACTTTGGGTTGGAACACAGACTGTTCCATTCCCAATCAGAACTGTTTAAAGCATCATATTCTACCCTCCTTTCATTTGAATTTATTGTTTTTACTGTGTCTTATCTTGACAGTCGTCCTGCGTGTCTTTGAAAGGCACTTTTGAAATAAAATGGATAATAATAATAACCATTATTAATAATATTATAATTATTATTTTTACAAATTATAAGCACGGTTTGTGCCAGCAAGCCTATTATAATAGGTATACAATTCAAAGATTGTATGCAAGAAACTTAATAACCTTAGAAGGGTTTTCTGTTTTGATTATTAGTTATGTTTAACCGACTGCCGTTTAGGCCAGTGCTATAATATAGAACATTTGATCGGAATTTCTTGTATAGTTGTTCATTATCACTTTTTATCGGACATCCTGCAGCCAATCAGAATGAATATTCATCCAAGTATATGGTATGGATATAAAACACATTTAGAATACATATCATGACGGCCAAAACAGTTAAATAGTGACAGGAAACAACAAATTGAGTCTTAATAAAATGGAATTGAATTGGTTCAAACAAAAATTAATGAGAATAATATTAAATAATAAAGGTTCATGATTTCAGTAAGGACTTTGCCACTTATCTTTTTTTTTTTTTTAAAACCAATGGAAGTTGAATAAAACTGTTGTGATTTGGTCAAACTTTGAAGCTCCAGATGAAATCAACTGAGCTTCACCGGGACAGAATGATCCGAAATCTGACAATTGAGTCTCACAGTCAGGCGGCCTCTGTGGACCATAAGCTGAAGCGCTCGTCATTAAATTAATTAATCTCAGAGCGCCGGTAAATGAGAGAGATCCAATTACGCAAAAGTTGTACTGACGCATTAGCTCATAATTGCTGTGCAATGCTAAACAAATGTCAAACTCCTGAAATGTGAGTCTATTTTACTACTTTGTTATTTTGTTTATTCCTCCCTATTCATTTCTCCTTTTGTTCCAGTCACAGAGGTTCCTACAAAATTCGTGTTGATGTTGTTTTACTCAAACATCCAAATGGGTTTGGGGTCACAGGGCAGCTGTGGATCTGAGGATCCTGGACGTCTGCTCAGTGCTCAGAGATGGCTTTAGCATGCAGAACTTTAACCGCGCTACTGTCATTGACCATGACAAAACAAACGGAAGTTCAAAAAACTTTAATGATTTGTAAAAATTACATGCTCAGACACAAACTTTTACTTTAAGACAACTATATATCAGTTTGAAGCCCATTGAGATAACCATTGTGGTAAAATTGGGCTATATAAATAAAATTGAATTGAAATTCAATTGAATCAGGAATTATCATTAACAGCCTATAATTGAAAATTTATACATTTTTAAAAAGTTTTAACAAAGCCACAAGTAGAGTTGTTTGGCAAGCTTTCTCTCCCCCTCTGCCGCCCTGGTCACATGAAAAATTCACGCAAAAACACTTTTCAAAATGGTGGCTTTTCTGTTGGTTTAATCTCCATAGCAACCATATTATCTAATGGTCACCTTTAAAACTTCTTTTGGATTTGTATGTTTTGGTATTGCTACTTGATTTTTAACTATTCTCTTTGAAACCCATAAGAGATTTTGACCCCTATTCAATTTTTTTGACGGTTTCTCCCACTGTGATGTCATAATTTTTTTGGCGGGTTTCGTTCACTATGTCAACCATTCATTTTCAATGGCTACTAGTTATGTGCCAATTTTGAGGAGTTTTTGAATATTTGACAGGAGTGAAGTTTTCCCTCAAAGGCACACCAAGACAGAAGAATTGTGAAAACAATCTGGTCCGTCAGTTTAGGACTATTGCTGGCACTACCACTGCAGCTGCAGGACAGAATGACATGTATACCTCAGTTAAGGTAATTAAAATGGAAATTTTGGCCTAATTGTGTTTGTTTTTTTGTGTTTTTCGGAAGGCTACAGATGATAAACTAAGTAAAATAGAGGCGTTTTCTTCACTGCTCCTCCATCTCTGCCTACGTTTTCAGACTTTTCATCTTCATGTTTACTTCTGTCAGCCTGTCAGTCACTGTAATAAGTCTTCAGTGAATGAAATGTGATTCATGGAGGACTATTTCCAGACTGCGGAGGACGAGATGCTCCATTTGTCGCTTCTCTGTGGAGAGAAAAAATATTTTTTGACTAAATAATGCCAAATTTAGACTTGGAGTAGTGACAGATGATGGACTAATGATTCACCACACACCACAAACTTCGTCTGGAGTATTTCTGACTTGACGTTTAACCTTTCTGTTTGACATTTTACCGCCGGTCAAAGATCTCTTCCGGTTCAGTCCATCCTTATGTCGGAACAGACGGACTCACAACAAATGACTATAAATTGCGTTAATTCTTTGGTGGATTTTTTTCTTCTTTTGTTGAAACAGACGCAAACTGGAGCAACAAACTGAATATTTTGGATGTAATACGAAGAACGTTGAATGTTTTGTCTTAGTTTGTGCCGCAGAAAGTGAAAAAAATAAAAAAATAAAATATTAAATAATTATTATTATTTTGATTAATTAATCATTTATTTAAATAAATATATTTATTTATTTTTACATCCATCCATCCATCCATCCATCCATCCATGCATGCATTCATACATAGATACGTCATCGCTTAGTATTACCACATCCCACAACGGCTTGTCTCTGTTCTTTGTCTATCCAGATCTATCTATCTATCTATCTATCTATCTATCTATCTATCTATCTATCTATCTATCTATCTCCCATCTTCTCATCACTTAGCACTGCCACATCCACCACAACAGCTTTCCTGTGTTCTTTATCCACCACTACAATGTCTAGTTGGTTTGCCAATATCATCCTGTAAATCTGTATTTGGAAGTCCCACAGGATCTCTGCTCTCTCATTCTCTACCACTTTCTGAGTTGTTTCTCATTTTGACCTTGGGGTTTCCAGTTGATATTCTTCACAGATGTTCCTGTATATTATTCCATCCATTAATTGTGGCGCTCCATGTATGCTTTCCATGCCAGCATCTTCCACGCTGCTGCACAGTCTACTCCTTGGGGCTTGTCTGGTGTGGTAGATCTGAGTCTCTATCGCTTTGGTGCTCAGGGCTTGTTCCTGAGCTGCCAGGATGAGTTGTCCTGTAGGCCGGCCCTTTCTAGCCATTGGTAGGACTTCTTGATATCAGCCACTTCAGTTATGGTCCGGTGGTACATCCCATGCAGGGGTTTGTCCTCCCATGAGGATTTGTCCTCCAGCACTGTATCCTCTGCTCTCCATTGCCAGAGACATTCACTGAGCACACTGTCAGTTGGGGCCTTGAGCTTGATTTACTCAGGCATCTTGGATGTTTCATCCTGGATAGTGGCTTCTACGCTCACTAGTCCTCTGCCTCCTTCCTTGCGGCTAGCATACAGTCTCAAGGTGCTGGATTTGGGGTGGAACCTTCCATGCATGGTGAGGAGCTTTCGTGTTTTAACATCCGTGGTCTGTATCTTTTCCTTTGGCCATCTTATTATTCCTGCAGGGTATCTGATAACTGGCAGTGCGTAGTTGTTTATTGCCCAGGTCTTATTTTTGCCATTGAGTTGGCTTCTCAGGACTTGCCTCACTCGTTGGAGGTATTTAGCTGTTGCAGCTTTCCTTGTTGCCTGCTCGAGGTTACCATTTGCCTGCGGAATTCCAAGGTACTTGTAACTGTCCTCGATGTCTGCTATTGTTCCTTCTGGTAGTGAGACCCCTCCTGTGTGGACTACCTTGCCTCTCTTTGTCACCATCCGGCTGCATTTCTCGAGCCCGAATGACAGTACTGTAGATCCTGGTGGTGTGGATCAGGGAGTCAATGTCACGCTCGCTCTTAGCATATAGCTTGATGTCATCCATGTAGAGGAGGTGACTGATGTTGGCCCCATTTCTGAGTCGGTATCCATAGCCAGTCTTGTTGATTATTTGGCTGAGGGGGTTCAGACCTATGCAGAACAGCAGTGGGGACAGAGCATCACCTTGGTATATCCCACATTTGATGGACACTTGTGCAAGTGGCTTCCCATTGGCTTCAAGGGTGGTTTTCCACAGCTTCATTGAGTTTCCTATGAAGGCTCTTAGAGTCCTGTTGATGTTGTACAGCTCCAAGCATTCAGTTATCCATGTGTGTGGCATTAGGTCATAGGCCTTCTTGTAATCAATCCAGGCTGTGCACAGGTTGGTGTGTCGTGACTTGCAGTCTTGAGCGACTGTTCTGTCGACCAGTACTTGGTGTTTGGCTCCTCTGGAGTCTCTACCAATGCCCTTCTGTGTGTTTCTCATGAATTGATGCATGTGCCTATTTATCTTGGTTGCAATGATGCCAGACATGAGCTTCCATGTTGTGGAGAGACAGGTTATTGGCCGGTAGTTGGATGGGACTGCACCCTTTGAGGTATCCTTCTGGATCATGATCGTTCGCCCTTCCGTTAGCCATTCGGGGTGAGTCCCATCTCTTAGCAGCTGGTTCATTTGTGCTGCCAGGTGCTCGTGGGGTGCGGTAAGCTTCTTTAGCCAGTAGGCATGTATCATGTCAGGGGCCGGTGCTGTCCAGTTCTTCATACCTGAGACTCTTTCTTGGATGTCTGCCACTGTGATGGTTACTGGATTCTGTTCAGGGAGGTTGCTATGTTCTTTTCTCAGAGAGACCAGCCACTGGGCATTGCTGTTATGTGCTGTCTCTTTCTCCCATATACTTTTCCAGTACTGTTAAGTTTCCAGCCTTGGTGGGTCTGCTCGGCTGTTTTGACCCTGCCACTGAGCGTACACTTTTGCAGGTTGAGTTGCGAAGAGCCTGTTTATTCGTCTGTCTTCATTGTCTCCTGTGTACCTCTTTAGGCGGCTGCTCAAGGCTAGGAGCCTTTGTTTGGCAGTTTCCAGTGCTTCAGGTATGGGCATCTGGCTGTATCTCTTAGGTACTTGCTTTCTCATTGTACCTCTTTGAGCCTCTGTCAGCCTACTCACATCCTTCCGAGTTGCCTTGATTTTGGCCTCTAACTGTTGCTTCCATGGTGGGTACTGTTTTCTTCCATGGTTGCTCTTATAGCCAAGCATCTCAAGGATCACTGCTGCTGAAGTGTAAACCAGTTCATTGGTTTCTATGATGGTTGTGGTAGGAATTGCCCTCAATGCTTCATTCATAGTTTCAAGTAGACTTTCAGGCGGTACATCACTTAACCGTTGTAGCTGGTGTCGGGGTTGCCTAGTGTTCATTGTAGACATGATCTTGTCTTTCAGGTCAGTGCTGCCTCGCTCAGCGGAATTGTGGTTGTTGGGGCTGTGTACCCAATCTCAGGGTGGGAGTGTGGTATAACCTCCTCTCTGACCTGTTGTTCTGGCTCTCCCGTGGCATTGTATTGTATCACTTTAATCTCAAGTTGTGATAGGAGTTGCCGTTTGTGGATGTTAGAGCACTGGGCTACCAGTTGTTTGACAGTTAGCCTTGATTGTGGGTTTCGAAGCATCCATTCATTCTGCATGTAACCGCCCTGGGTGGGATTACTTTAGTAGTAGCAGTCTAACAGAACCTTGTTCTCACATCTAGTCCATATATATACATACACATACAAATATGGACATATATATATTCACACACACACACACACACACACACACACACACACACACACACACATATACACATAGATACACAAACACACACACACACGCACACACACATATATATATATATATATATAGCTATATACATAGCAAATTTGAAAACAAATATATATATTTGTTTTCAAATTTGCATTTACTAGCTGCTTGACATGTATGTGTAATGACATGTTCAGTGAATGTCTGTCTTCTATCAGCAGAAAAATGCCACAAATATGTTTTAAGGAGAAACCATGCACCTCTAGTTATTCTGGATTTGGTGATTGATTACAAAAGCTCTAAGAAATTAAAAGTGTTGAAAATGTTGGCAAGAATATCAATATCATGCGCATACAAGCTGCAATAAATGAACAAAACTTTATTGACAGCTTCTGGCAAACACAAAGAAATCTTTGGATTGTTGTAGCAAAATTAACTTAACTGTCTTCTTTGAGCAGAAAATAATCAATAACTTCTTCTGCAACCACTTAAGCCTGACAGAAAATCTGTGTCTTGGGAAACCATGCTGTCCATCAACTGTGGGTCATTTCTGTCATATACAAATATTTTTCTCTATTTTTCCCACACCTTGAAAGTCACTTGGTACATACACACAGTAGATTTTATTTTTACAACTTTTTTAACTTATTTATTAAATTTTGTCCCTGCTGTCTGAGCTTTGTGTGAACCACAATAAAACCACAGTACAACCACCAAGGGTATTTTTTTTTATTGCTGCTGAAAGTGCGTCAAACGTCCTCCTGCTCTGTTAAATTCTACTTTGCAATGATGTAAACTGAAAAACTAATAGTTATCATCCCTCCTCTTTATTTTTAATTCATCTGGTAGGAAATGACACACAAAATGACTTCAGAACTCCCACATGAAGACCCTTCAAAGCTCAGATTCTCTGTGGTTGAATCATCTTTTTGCTTTGATTTTCCTTTTTTTTTCCAGACCTGTTCTTGCATTTTAATTACTTAAACTGCTATCACAGGAGCAATAACTTCATACAATTACCCATTTAAAAAAAATTGTTTTATTGTTCTTGCAGAGTGTATTGACGCTGCCGCATTCCAAAAATAAAGGCATTTTATAACTTAAAAGAAGTAAACACTTATTTTATGTGCCATTTACTCTACTTACCTCAAAAAATGTTTCTGTTAAATTAAAGAAAAAAGGGATCTTGTTTGTGGGACATTCAGCAAAAATAATGTGAAGGATTTTGGTTTCAGCCACAGCAGCTGTAAAACACAACCAGCAGCTTCAGAAGAATTTTCTGCCTGTCATAGTGTTTGCTTTTATTTCATTTTCTATAGCTGCTTCAACCCATCCTGTAAGCGATCACATGTCACATGACTCTAGAATGAACCGCAAAGTAATTACAAAGCAGGTCCGAGCGATGACCCCTCCATGGCGAGCCCGAAACTTCACCTAAACGGGCCTAAAACCTGTGAAACCTGCCCTTAACCTACTTGGCCTAAACCTGACATAATCCTGACACAATCCTTACATAAACCTGGCCTAAACCTTACATGAACTTTACATAAACCTGACCTAAACATGCCCTTAACCTGGCCTAAACCTGGCGGAATCTGGCCTTAACCTGGTCTAAATCATTCCAAAACCGGGCTTAAACCTGTCCTGTGCCAGTCTTAAATCTGGTAAAATCTGCCCTATACCTGGCTAAACCTGACAGCTGGGTTTGACTCAGAGGACACCCTGTTGCCTCCAGACGAGACATGGACTACAAATTGAAGTTTTTGTGAAAGCTCCTTCAGATGGATGCTTCAATATCCTGACTTGACAGTTATATTAAAAGAGACTGGGTAAAACCTTCATGAAAGATGGATTTCTGAGCAACATTTTCAACTTTTACAGCAAATAGGAAATGTGGTTTTAAGAAGAAAGACAAAAGAAAAAACGAATAAGTGTGACAGTTTTATATTGCTGTAACATAAAAGTAGAAGTCCAACTTAGATGACTAATACAAGAAAACGACATACCATGTCAAAAACATATAAGTCATAATGAAAAAATTATGTAAGCTTCTTTATTGCTTATTGTGTGAGGATGGTGTTGTTTGGTTTCCTTTCTTGGTTCATGTTGTGTCTTCAGGTTTTGTGTTCCTCTGGTCAGATTCCGATTCAGATTCAAGTTTTATTGCCGTTTGCACATGCAGTACATCGGAATTTGTCTTTGGCATCTCTCATGTCAGGGTAGGTTAAAAAAGGACAAAAGAAAAATTTGAAGAAGAAATAATAAAGAAAATAAAAATAAATAGAATAAAGTTAAAAGTCAAAATTATACAACAAATTTACATGGTGTATAAAAAAATATAAATATCAGTAAAATATGATAATGAATATTGCAGAGACCCAATCTGTACAGAAGCATTATTGCACATAGAATTATTGCACATATTATTGTTTATTGCACTTAGTAATTTAGTCCAGTCTTCCCTCTCTGATGTCCTTTGCCAGCATTCTGATTGCTGTTGGGAAGAAGCTGTCGTGGAAGCGTGTGGTGTGTGCTTGGATGCTTTCAGGCCTGCGACGCCTGAGGTTGTGGCCTGAGTCCACACATTGGATCAGTCCATGAGCAGGGTGGTGTCTGTCTCTGATGATTTTAGTCACTCTCCTCCTGCAGCGCTGTTCGTAGATAGTGTCCATGGATGGTAGGTTGCAACCTATAATTTTGCCAGCTGTGTTGATGACCCTCTGCAGCATCTTCTTCTCTTTTATGGTGGTGTTACCGAACCAGGCTGTTAGTCCGCTTGTGAGGATGCTTTCCACAAGCCCCCTGTAGGCTTGGGTGAGGGTCCGGCGCTTGAGACCGGCCTTCTTCAGCATCCTGATGAAGTACAGCCTCTGCTGGGCTTTCTTCACTGTGGCAACAGTGTTTTTTTCCCAGCTGAGGCTGTTTGTGATCTGCAGACCAAGGAACCTGGTCACACCAGGTTCTTCAAGCTGCTAATTCTCCACAGCTGTCCTAATTTGAGTTAATCATCCTCAGTGTTTTTAAGTGTCTGGTTGTCACATGTGCTGTTTGTTTCAAAGTCTGTGTGAGTTTCTTTAAAAAACAAAACGTGTTGTAAATTCTTTCCTTAAGTGGAAACTGCTCAACGGAAACCATAAGCTAGCAAAGCTAACCAAAAAAACCCTATTTAGAGAGTTTGTTTTGGCTGAAAAGATCCAGAGAGGAACCAGAAGAGCCTTTGATGTAAAAAAAAATTAATTTAATTTAAATAACACACAGTCCACACAGTCCACTCCTTTTTAAAATATTCGAATGAGTTTTTAGTGGAAATTGTTTTTTGGCATGATTACCTGCTTGTAAACTCAGTTTCTGGCTGGTGTGATAGTTTCTGTAGAGAAAAGGTTAATCGCCAACAAGAACAAGCCAAGGAGACTGGGAACGTGCTTCTAATGTAATTATAAACCTGCTCTATTTAGACCATGTGGGAGAGGTAATTCAGCATGGAAGCACTTGGCTTGGCTTCGGCTCGTGCTGACGTACGCTCTGATGCAAATGCATTCTGCAGTAGGGTTCAGACTACCCGTACGTAAACTGAGTCATGGTGGAGCGCACGCCCACGTACGGACACCCAGGACTCTGGGTCTGCGAGCTGTGAGGTGCAGACATTCCCTAACTCCACTTCCATCCACCGACACCCGCACAGACTCGCACCATTTGGTTAATGGTGCACTAACGCCTGCTTGCAAAGACAAACGGCAGCGCGTCAACGCACAAACACAATTTCCAGCCTACGCCAACGTGCACTCATTGTTGTGCTGGGGGATGTGGTTTCTCTCTGTGTGACGTACTCCCTGACCGTTGCTCACCGAAGGCCACAGACGGAGGAGCTCTTCAATGTTGAAGAAGGGGATCAAGGGTGATTATGAATCACTATTTTCCTCAGTGGTCCGTCATTATTGACTTTGGTTTTTAGAAGTGGAGGGGAAGTAGATAATTGCTTTTTGTCTGTTGGCAAACAGCGGGCTTTTAGGAGAATAAGGCAGGTGAATCCAACTTGATTCACTAAATACAACCAGTTAAAAAAACAAAACAAAATAAAAAGTCTGTTTTAATCATTAAAAAGAAAATATCTGGTCAGAATCAGAAATGTTGTTTATCAGTGGTGAACAGACAACATAATAAATAATCAAAGGAGTAACAGACATTTTTGATTTATCCTGCTGATGGAGGTTTGTCTTTCATTTTAAAATAAAAAAACTGAAAAAATAGGCAGAAGGTGAGATTCAAAGACCAAACACTGAGGCTGTTTCCACTGTAATTAGGAAGATTAGATTATCAGCATGACTGCTGTCCTTGATGGCTTTTTGCAAGTTAACGTATTTATAAAGACAATACCAGGTGAACAATCTCTAAAGGATTAAAAAAAAATAGTCCTTTATTCTCAGAAAACATGTTCTGCTACATTTACACTGGCACGTTCAGGCGGCCACCTCTTCGCTAATGCACGTTTTGGTTTACCGCGTTCAAAACTCTGGTTTTCAGGTGTCACTACAGAAGTTTTTTAGTCCATTAGCTGGCTGCATGTACAAAACCTGCGGTCACTGAACGTGTATTGAAGATTAATGGGCATTTTTCCTGCTTTTCTTGAGCCTTTCGGAGAAAACTATATTGATGTATATGATCAAATATTTCCTTTGGCACACTAAAGAACGATAAAACAAAAAAAAGTTATTATCACTGTTAGTCTTCTTACCTCTGGGTAGGAAAATTATCTCTAAGGCTCCGCCTTTCTCTCCTTGTGGGTTCCGCCTACTTCATGATGTCAATGCAGAGCCGGCCTCCCTGCGTTTCACCCACAAAAACAAACATCTGAACTTTTGCAAAGATGGATGTGCATATTGTGCATATAAAATTAAAGTGTTTAGCCGATCACCGCTAGCTCCACAGATAAAGTGGGTTGGTCAGCCTGGTGGCAGAGCAGACTCTTCCTGGAAGGGGCTGTTCCTCACTTTGTGACATCACAATGTGAGAATCCACTCATTTTCGTGGATTGAGAGGGGCTGGTGTTCAGAGAGCTTGTTTTTAAAGAAATACTCAGAAATGTGTGAAAGGATCAAAGTACCACTTTGGGGTTGTTTTTTGTGAGGAATGAACATTGTAGTACACTTAAAAGCTCAAAAAATATTATTTTTTATCATATAGGCTCTTTAAATCACTTGATCTTTGACCAGTCAGACTGATTTGGTAGTGACGTATGGATGGCGTCCCTTTTAATTTCAATTTCAATTTTATTAACTAATTAAAATATTACTTTCATTCAGAGGTCAGATTGTAGGAAAACAAAGTTTACCTCCACCTCCACAGTAAAAGGTCAAAGTTCGTTAAAGTAAAGCTGCACAGGTACAGCTGGTTTACGGCCGGTATCAGACCATTGAGGCCACTTGAATGAGCAGCAAAACGTTTCAAGAAGAGAAGACATCAAGTCCAGATGTCATGACTCCACTTTAGACGTCACCTCTATATAAATGAGAATCTTCAACTACAGAAACCAGATAATAGCTTTTACTTTCATTCTAGATGGCACAGCTCAGGTTTGCAGGTTTGAACAAACTGGAAAACTTCTAGAATAATGTGGATTTAAATGGTTCACGGTAAAAGTTTGGCCATGACTGTATAGTGTAGGTGTCCATTATTAGCACAAATGCTACTAAAGCCGTCAGACTTGGCATTGGCTTTGCAGAGTTTACTCAGTATCCATCAATAATATGTAAAATATAAAAGCCATCTGGGTTGTGTCACAGAAGTTGGTCCCCATTACAACATTTGTGAATCAGGAGTTTTCAAAGATTGTCTGAGGGTAATACAAAAAAGAGGTCAAACCTGTACGGAGCAGCAGTTGACTGCATCAACAGCCAAATAAAATCCAAAGTTCTATATTTGCAATGAATTTTTGACCTTTTTACGTTTATTTTGATAGTTTGAGAAAACTGCAGAACCAGTTCATGTCAGGCGGTGATACACAAAGCAAAGCTGCTCCATGTTCCTCGAAAATGGTCTTTCTACATAATTGCATACAAATGAACATTTATGAACTAATAAAGATGCTACTTTGAGTTTTGGACAACAATGACCCTTTTTTTTACTGAAAGTCATGAAAGGTTTAATAAATTCATTTGAATTCTAATTTTTCTGCAGAAAATAGCTCTAGTTTGTCTGCTTTAATGGACCACAAGCAAAGATATGGAACCAGGACATCATTTGAAAATCCTTTGAAGACCAGATAATAAATATTTTGACGACATAAGGGGACTAGAAGTCACACCAGTGAGAGAATGGACATCGGACCAGAGGAGCATGAAGGGGATCCTTCTATGTGAGGAATATTTATTATAATATTCAATAATAATAATATTCAAATCAAAGAGTTTGCTGTCGAGATGGACTCTTTTTCTGTCTTTATGTACTGTAAAATTGCTTTCTCTAAGCCTCTTTCTGCTTTTGCTCCCTTCTGGCTGAACAGGCCAAAACGTCTTCCTGTCCTCAGTCCCTCCAATTAGATTTCAGTTTGCGTCAAAGGCACCAGCCTGATCTCATTGTGCTCATAAAAAGTGAAAGTTTCTGCTCAGCTCAAGACGGGAACTACTTTTAAATGACGCACACATCAAATATCTGACAAAGGATTTATTGTAAGTTAATTACTTTAAAGCTTTTAATCTGGAGCTGGTTCAAGCTCTTGAGAGAGAAATAACAAAGTTGCTGTGCTTTATACTTGAGTTTCACACGAAGACCCACAGCTAGGAGTCAAGAGGAAATTTTGACGGCTCTGGATGTGTGAGAAGGGTTCAGTGCATGAATTTATGGCGCAAAAACGGGCAATTCCAAAAAAGAAACTTTAAACATGGAGCTTCCACTGCATAAAAACAGCTAAAGTAACTCATTATAAGACACTAATTTTGCAGAGAACAGTATCTGTCGTCGTTTTTCATCAAGTTTAATGTGGCATTATGAAACAAATGAAACTGAGAATGACTGAATGATGCTAAGATTATTTATGAATGTTAACATGAAGAAGAATGCCGGAAAGAATTTGAATCACAACATCGTTTTCATCTGACGTCTGTGATGGAAAAAAGTTTTTTTTTCCCATGATGGAAACATTAGTTCTGACAAACATAACGCACAAAAGCTGTCAATGTGTTAAATCTTGTGTAAACTTTTGTTTTTTGTTGTCAAATTAGCAAATCTGCAGACTTTTATTTCTTTTAAAGTGATATCTTAAATAACAGTGTCTCAAAAGGCATTCTTTTGAAATTATTATTATTATTATTTGCCTTCCTTACTGAGAGTCATATCTGGTCTCCTGGTCTCCTGACCCTGTTTGCCTGTCACCTGCCCCGACCTTCGCCTGCATGTCCACCTGTAAGGACAGTTAGGATTTATCATGAAAAAGATCAAAGCTCTTTTTTTGGTTTGTTTCTGGAGAGTGATGGGGTTACGTTTTTTTGGGTTTTTTATGGCCAATTTACCTATTGCTTGTGGTCAAGGTAACGGGTCAAAGGAAAATGATCCTCAAAGAGTTTTTTATGAAAACAGAAAAATAGAAATCAGATTTCTTCTTCTTACCACTGCACCACATTATTTCAAGCAAAATAACTCAGCACTATTTTTTTTTTCTTGTAGCGCACTGATTAGAACCTTTATACCTGGTTGGATACATTAAATGTAATTACACATTGCAAGATGTCACAATAAATATGGATTACACGGTGTTGGGGAAGATCTGTGCGTCATCATCTTCTTGAGACTGTTGGGCTCAAATTGAGGACTTGTGAGGCTACAATTATTTGTACAGATTCCATCACTGACACAACGCCCACTTCATGACGTGTCTGTAGCTGCCTGCACTCATTTTTGCGCAGAAATAAATTGAGACTTATTTTTAAGGGTGGTTGCACATATGCACACCTATAAAAAGACAATAAAAGCCATACATGTTGATACAAGCTGGTGGGGAAATGCAAATTTTGTGATTCACTAAAAATATTGCTACTGTAGGCGCATATAAGGCCTTCCACAAGAGGATCATAGTCATAGTTTCATCTTTTTTTGCATTTACTGACATAATCAATTGCTTCTCATTTATGTTAGTTTTTTACGTTTTTAAGGGAGTGTTTTAATTTTTGGTGTTTGATATTGATCCATATTTAGTGTCACAGTAGGGAAGGAATAATGGAACCTTTTTCTAAAGGATGTGTCTATAAGGGACAGACAGTATTGTCATTTTATTAAGCAGAACGAAACATGCTAACAGTAAACAGAACAACCTAATGTAAAATCCTGCTACTGTAGAAAGATTTAGGTCATTCTAGCCTAAGCATTCTTTAAACTAGCAGGTCGTGTGTGTGGTGATCACAAAAGCAAAAATGGGATTTCTCAAACAAAAGCCCTACAATGCTAAGGTTCTTTTGATGGACTGTGCAAAAGATTGCTGTTTTTGTGTGAACCATGTTGACAGGACGTTAAAAGAAAAATAGGGTGATTGGTGGCAGACGGCACTTTAGTCTCTGAAATCCACTTTATTTTATTCTCTTGGAGCAAACTACTATCAAATTCTGGAATAAACTAGTTTTTACTTCCCAACATCAGTAAACCTTTCAACGTCTTAAAATGTCGTGTCAAGGCAGGACTCAGTAGCCTGACCATGACGCCATGCCTGACTCCATGCCTGACCATGACGCCGACTGCTGGCCTGACCCGCCGGCCAACTGCTGGCCTGATCTAAACTTGGCCATGCTTGCCCCAGACTTTATGCCAGATCTGCCTCGTCTGCCACGCCGGACAGCTCGGCCTCCTCGCCGTCCTCCGGACCTGCCTCCTCCGGACCGTCCTCCGGACCTGCCACGCCGCACTGCGCGGCCTCCCGGCCGTCCTCGGGACCTACCACGCCGGACTGCGCGGCCTCCTGGCTGTCCCTTGGACTCATTTACTCAGCCTCACTGGTGTGCCAAGCCCGGCCTCCTAGGACTCGGTTGCCTGTCAAAGGTTGTCTTACAGGCCCCCTCCTCCTTGTTTGACTTTTGGAACCTCAGTGCGGTTCCTTGAGGGGGGGGTACTGTCATGGTTTGATTTTCTTTTGTCTTGGTTTTTGCTTTAATTCTTGTTCTGTCATGTTTGGTTCTGTTTCCTGTTTTATTTTGAAAGGTGTTCTGTTTTGTCATGTTCCTGAGTTTTACTTCCTTGTCCCCATCTGTCCTGATCTTGTTCACCTGTGTCTTGTCTGCCCTGTCTGTATTTAAGTCTCGTCTCTCCCTTCCTCTTGTGCTGGTCCATTAACGTCGCTAACGTCTCGTCCCTGACTCCCTTCATGCCATCTTTCATGTTTTGCTCACAGTAAGTTTAGTTTTACTTTCGTTATCCTGCTCTGCAGCGCTTTTTGTCTGTGATTAAATCCCCTTGCCCTTGAACCGTGTGCCTCCGCCTCTGCATTTTGGGTCCTTCATGCTCCCCAGCCTTCCCAACCCTGACATCTCATATATTTTATGTAAAAAATAAAGTAGCTAAGAGCCTTTTTTGTTCTGAACAAATCCAAATATATTTTACCATGTCATATTATGCACACGTTATATTGCTCTTTGGTTTTACCTTATTTTACATATTGTATTGAAGTGTAGGGAAATACATTCAGGACCATAAATATTTGGACAGAGACGCATTCTTTCTAATTTTGTTTCTGTACATTAGCCCAGTGAATTTTAAATAAAACAACTCAGATGCCAATGAAATGCAGACTTTCTGTCATGGTGGCCTGTCAGACTCCTCCCCCTCCCAGCTCTGCTCCAGACTCGCAGCTGTGACTACTCATCTCATCGCCTCACCTGCTATTTAAGGAGACTCACCTCAAGCATTCTTCGCCAGTTAGTTAACCCTGATGGTGCTTACCTCACCTCATGCCACGGCTGGCCCTCTATGTCAAGTTTTGCTTCGCTTACCTTGTTTTGCTGTGCTTCAGGTCTGCCTTTCCCACAAGAGTCACCCGAGTCCTCATCCACCTCGAGCAGAAGCTGAATCCCTCAACGCTCCTCAAGAACTCCAGCCACACCACCGTCTAGAGCTCCAGCCACGCCACCGTCAAGAACTCCAGTCACGCCACTGCCGAGCACTCCGGTCACGCCACAACTAAGATCTCCGTACTCACCTTTGCCAAGAATCCTCTGCCAACAACCAAACCAAACCACATCCCACTCCAAGATCCGCTGGCTCCTACAAAATAAAACTACTTACTTACCTGTCTCTTCCTTCCGGGTTACAGCATCTGGGTCCTCACGTGATCAGGACATAATACTTTCAGCTTTTATTCCATGGGTTGAACAGAAAGATTGCATACGAATGTGAAAAACTAAAGCATTTTTTAAACACAATCCCTTCATTTCATGGGCTCCTAAGTAATTGGACAATTGACTTCCATGCTATTGCATGGGCAGGTGTGGGCAATTCCCTTAGTTCATTATGAGTGAAGCGTTACTAACGCTTACCACTCAATGACATCATGAATGGTCATCTGCGAAAAAACACATTCGTTTATCATAACAAAGATCATGCAAAAAATAAAAACTCAAAACTGAACTTCTGTGGTTCAGAGTAATGGTGGGTGATACTGGGAATTTGAGCCTGTATCGCCTGTATCGCCTATAACAATACAAATAATTTTTCTTGAAATGTTTGATTATGGAAGATTTTTTGAAATACATGTTTTTATTTATTAACTGTACAATAAAACACTGGACAGACTTCTGGGGGGTATATGCTGTTTATGCCAACAGTGTTGCCAGATTGGGCAGTTTTTCTGCTGAAATCGTGCGTGTTTTTGATTAAATTAGGCTGTTTTTTCTCTCCAATCTGGCAACCCTTGAGACAGACTGATGTTGCTCTTGCATGAACTCAGAAGTAAATTCCAGTTCTTTACTGTATGTAATGAAGAAACTGACGAAAGTATTGATCTCATCACGCTACTATCAATACTTCACCTTGGTATGGATACTATCCACACTCTGATCTATCCGCCCACCCCTAGTTCAGAGGACACCCATGTGAAAAAATGTGTTTCTCCTCTGCACCACAAGCGCTACGCATTTCACCCCACTGGCGGATATTGATATTTTTTAGTAGTATTGAAAAAATTCCAGCTTTATTCTCTGTTTACCTGCAAAATATGTTTTAAACTCAACAGATGAAGAAAATCCATCATAAATGAAAACTTCCGGTGATTTTTCTTGCTTGAGTTTGCAAACATTTGGCACCAAAAGCTGTCCAGACGGTGGGGTTTCTGAGCTGGCAGCAGTCCACATCAGAGTCCACTCAAACCCAAACACACATCTAATGAGGCTGCTGACGTAAATGCTCAGGTTCAGAAGGCACAGTAGATTTAATCAGCGAGGTTTCTCCATAATGAATGCAGAGCCTGTGTTTAATGGGAGCCTTTTGTTGTGACAATGACTCAGGTTGCTGCACCTCTTGGCTTCAGTCACATTTAAGTAGGGCAAACTACGCTGAGAGTATCTCTGTAAATGATCCAGGAGATGTCCTGAATCAAACAGTGAATATAACCTGGGGATGTCCACTTCCTAAAGAAATAAAAAAAAATAATGAAAGAGGGATTAGATTCTGTTGCTAAGCATCAGGAACAAATAAGGACTGCACTTCAATAAAGAATGGGATTTCTCCCTTTTCCGGATGTAATAAATACAGTGACGCTCTTTGGTGGCAGGATGACTTGTTTTTGTTTTCCTTTATTAAATATGAGTTTTTCCACTGAGGGGGGAAAAGCAGTGCCAAGTTGCGTCATTATTACCCTAAAGACATTCATGCTTTCTGACAGGAACACTTTAGTTGCTTTTGGAGTTAAAATTCCTGCCGATAAAAGAGTATACCGTTTGGTTACAAACAGCTCAGAGTTTCTCTTAACGATTTATTAAGGTCATTTCCATAACCTGAGAGGGTATTAGGCAAACTGTGGGCTTCTTTTCCTGTCATTTAGACAGTTGGCTGGGAGTTGACTGTCTGAAGACAGTCAAAAGACTAACCTAAACATGATTGTGTGTAGAATCCCTAAACCCCTCATGAATAGAAGGAACAAACATGCAGAATGAAATGTTTTCAAGGCCGGAGCTCCTCCGTGACTCAGAAATTCTTGCATGCAGAGATTCGGTGACTCAACTGGAGTTACTTTAAATTCTGATCAACAGCTTTGATCTGCTGCCAGCGGCTCTTTTGTTTGAGCAATGAGATTCTGTTTACAAGCACAAACGGTCCCGTTTCTCTGAGCCTCACTTCCGCTGTGAAAAAGCAACCACTTTACCTCTGAGGATACCTTTATCATCTGTGTATAGTCTATAACCCTCACCTCTGCAACCTGAAGAGATGTTAAATGTACTGAGCAATAGATTATGTGCTTCCACATTATCTCTAACTCTGATGAAAATTGTGTTTTTGGCATTTTTAACATGTTTTTCTAGCATTTTCTGCTGATGGAGGATGTACAATAGGAAAATGAAGCTTAAAATTGCATTTCTGAGTATTCAAATTTATGTGAATCAAGAAAAAAATGCTGTCTATAACATATTGTATTTATGATGTAGAAAATACGCTGGTTGGGGCCACAAGTTCCTTGCTCCGCCCCATTCTGATGCATCCACTGTCAGACAAATAGATCCATGAACATCTTCGTTTTCCTCATCTGAGCTGGAATCTGGATCTAAACTGTATAGCTGGATATCTCTATTACTCGCCATTTTTGTTGCACCGCTAATGTCCGGTTGGGGGTGTGAGGGGCCAGGTATAAACGAAGAGCTCTCAGCAACAGCTATCAGCAGCTCTTCATCCAACTATGTCTTAGAAAACGACACTTTTTTTTTTGTCTAAAAGACCTCTGGAAACACTTTAGAGTTGCACTTTTAAGCCTGTGGCAAATTTCAGCTGTAAAATGCAAATATTGAAAAATACCTTCGATTTTGTTTCAGTTTTATCATTTTGAGCCGAGATTTAAAAGGCAAACACAATGGAAACTGTATTTCCATCGACAACTAATGGAAACACGACAATTTTGAAAAAAATGTACGTTTGACGGAAAAAAGTGTTTGCGCTTGTGGGAGATGGTTTTTGAGGCGAATCCAAATTGAAATATTTGGTAAAACTGAAATGGAAACACTTTTTTCCCAATTAAATGAGTCATGTGACCAACAACCGGATGGCGATGCACTTCTTGGTAGAAACTAGCTGCCTTGGGCACTGCACAGCGGGCGACTCCAGAGGTCACACGGCATCACACACCTCATTAAAAGTTGAGCGTGTCATCTGGAATTGTTGGATCCACAGCTCCTCTGTTAAACCTCCATTTCCCAAAATGGGTTCATTCATAGCCGCTCCCACGTCTAAGGAGCTCATTGCTCAACGGCCTGAAGAAGACGCTGACGTCTCCGTTGATAGATGATGATGAGCGCTAGTGCCGTGGCAGAAATTTACATGTATCTGCTGTCAATCAAAGTATAGTTCACATCCATCACCATGTTTCTGACTGACTTATCGTCTGGATTGGTTTGTGTTTATTCGCATAGTTATGATTTAATGGAAATGGTGTCATTGTGAAACTGTTTTTTGGACATTTCTAGAATTTCAATCAAGTTTTGCGTATATGTGTTATGGAAACACAGCCAGTGTTTTGTGAAATGTTTTCATCTGTTTGGTCAGCGAGGCGCCAGCTTAATGAAATGTTTGTGAAATAATAATGCAGAACTTTCAAAGTACGATCATCAGATACAGCTTTTAAATGCAGCTTTTAAATGCTTTTGGACGGTATTGCAACAACAACCCTCCAGAACTGGTTCACAGTCCGTTTGAATGTTCACACAGGTCAACGTCCAGAAAAGTCTCCTAGCAGCTGAACTGAAGAAAAAAAATCAAATATTTCTTCAGAGGTCTGCTCCGAGCACTCAACATTTCATTCTAGTTGCCTTGGTGAGCTGGTGTTTCCAAGTAAGTGATTGCTGTAAGTGTTAATTTTCAGTAGTTGCAGCCTCCCCTTAAAATGTCATTGACGTCAATAGAGAGAGAAAAAAAACTAGCCTCAACTATTTCTCATACACCCTTTTATTGCAATTCAGACAGAAATTAACTGCGCACACATGCGCCGGTTCTCACATCCAGCACACAGAGAGAAAGCCAAACGAGTGGGATGAGTGTGGTTATTGAACACAATGACAACATGAATGATGAGTGACAGCACTTCAAGAGCTTAAGCTGAAACACACGTCATTTAGACCCAATGATAAAAGGACACACAGCTGAAAGAAGACAAGGGGGGGGGGAAGCTGAAAAGAGTGTTTTAAATATCAAAAGGTGCAGTTAAAATTTGAAATGCACTCTGAGATGTGAACAATAAAAACGCAAAAACATCTTTCTTAATTGTGAGCTCATCAAAAAGTGTTTCAGTTGTTTGGCTTCATTGTGTTTGCAGTAATTGAAATGATATTCATGCATCTTTGCACAAGATAGATGCAGAAATGATAAATGTGAACGTTTTGCACAAACATTTCAAAGTTGTGTTTTTCCCATCCACCTGCAATTACAGGGTATTTTGCTGCACTGATTTCAGGAATCGGGAATAATGTGACTGGACATAATGCTTGTAAATCTGGTGTTCATACCTGCTTCTTTTTGCACAGGTTTTTGCACAGGATTCCATGTCTCTAACTGACTCTTGGCAGGTTTGCAGCCATTTTCAACCCTGCATGATCCCTCAAAGTGCTGAATGATTGACTCAGCTTGTTTGATGATGGTCATTACACTTTCCCAGACTGCAAGAAAGAACTAATTCATGTTTTAGGAGACCACTCCGTCAAGTAACGCTTTGCAGTTCGAGTGTAAAAAACAAAAAAAGTACTCATGAATGGATTTCTCAGACATTCTTGTGCAATCTCCACAAATCAAACTTTGTAAAGCAATTTTTCAGTCTTTCCATAGTTTCCTCTGATAGAAGCAATGCTATGGACTCATTAAAATCAATATTTTATGAGTTGAAATCTAACAGCACTGATTTTACCCTAAAGTGGTCTGTGAAACTCTCCAAGGTAGCATCCAATGTGGCTGCAGAGGGCCGGTGAAAATCCATTTTAAAGACCCAATCCAATGACAACTTTTTTTAGTTTTTTTAACATGTTCGTGTAGCATTTTAGCTGATAGAGGATTAGTTAAGCTTAAAATGTCATTTCTAAATATAACTTTATTCAAATCATTGTGAATCAGGAGCAGATGTAAAAATGTATTTAAAAAAGATCGTATTTGTCACGTAGAAAATACGCTCGGTGGGCCACAGGCTCCCTGCTCCACTCGATTCTGATCGGTCCCTCGTAAACAAATATATCCAAGAACGTTTTTGTTTTCCTCGTCGGAGCTGGAATCTGACTTAAATCTCCCATTTTTGTTGGACCAGTAATGTTAAGTATCTCTAAGCAGCTGTCAGCTAGCGGGAGAACATGTAAAATGGGATGATGGGAAATGAGGGAAGGCTTACGGTTCTTCACGCCAATGGTCCTAATGAACTGCAGAAACTCTGCCCTAGAAAAAGGCAATTATTTTAATTTTATTTTTTACATTTTGGCTAACAACAGCACAATCATAATTAAAAGACCACTAAAAATAGATCAGAAGGTGATGGGAGTAAGGACTTTGACGCGTTGATTGTCTTTTGTTGTATTACAGTTGAGAAATGGAGGATTTGTGCATGTGTTACTGCATTACTCTACGTCATTTCTTGATAAACAAGTAATGTAGTTTTCCTCCACCTTCTCTCTGCTCTCCTGTGTTCTTGTTTAATTCTCTTCATCTTTTCATTTCTCCAGGATGCTGTAACTCTTGTTTTCACTGTTTTTATTTTATTATTTTAACTGGAGGTACAGGATCAATGGCTGACTTTAATTTGTCAAAAACTTCCAAACACAAAGATGGAGTTTCTGACATGCAGCTGTTGTCATCTTTATTTATTGCAGACTTCTTTGGTTTAATGTGAGATGACACATACCTTTAAAAAAAAAAAAGATGTTGGCCTGACTTTCTTTCTTTTTTTACCTATTAATTCATATTCTGCTATAGCTTTTCGAGTTAGTCATAAGAAGCTGAAGACTCCATCAGAGATTAAGTGCAGAGTCTGGCCTCACTCGGATCCTATGACGCACATCCTGCTGGAAAAAGAAAAAAACGTGGTGGAGCATAAATCCAGGTGAACAGCAGGAATTTAAACTCATGCTTTGTCAGATCACTGCAGCACTGCAAAGATTTCTGTATATTTCATTCTTGCAAATGCGTTATGGTGCAAGCAAGAACCTCTGTGGTGCAGCAGCGTGTTTTAATCACTGATGCCTTCTGCAAAGTGCACGGAAAGTTAAGAAAAATTGCATGAAATATAAATGAGGCTGCTTCATGTTTTATTGATATCCAGGGTGGGACTGACACACATCTTCCAGCCTTTGACCGGGTCTGTACAAAAGCAGGACCTCCAAAAGCGCATCTGCGTCAGAACTCACCCCTCTTGATTTCTGCAAAACTGCATGCCACACCCGTTCAGACGCATCTGTTCTCAGACCCTGGCTGCAGAAGTTTACCTCCTCAGCCGCTGTGCTTTGCCTGTCACCTCAGGAAGTATAAGCGGTGAGTCAAAATCTCTGTCGGGAGCTCCTCTGTGCCGGAACTTCACCAAAAAAACGTGTTGTCACAGTAACTCGGATTCAGACATGGAGGGAACCCTGTGCAGGTGATAGCTGTGTTGCCATGGAGACGTTATTCCCGACAAACAAGTCAAATGAATCATTGATAAAAAAGCTTGAACCTTGTAGGAACAAACAAACAAAAGCGGGTTTGAAATGTCAGTGTTTTCATAATATCTTTAGGAAGGACAACCGTGCAGAAGCGTCCGTGAACAACCAGATACTTGTGCAGAATGTATGAAGTTGCACCTGATCTGCAGGGATGTGCATTGATTAAAAGTTTTAAGATGGTAACTTCTTATATGCATGATCACTGGGTGCAGGAGGAACATCTGGGACGAGGCGGCTTAGGGTCAGTAGGAAGTAGCGCACGTGTCACCTGTTATGGCAAACAGGAAAATGAAATCAGTTGAAACCGCAGCTCCACAGGTTTGAGCTCAGACAAAAAGTGCAGAGTCTGTCTGTAATTACAAAGGCTTGCAGTGGCCATCGGTGTCTGATGGGTCCTCAGCTTCCGGCTGCCGCTCAAAGCAGAATACTAATGCGGCAATTAGTGTAACCCAGCAACAGGAAGTTGGCTGCCCTTGTGGGGAGACAAGAGAGGGCAGCTGAATACATCACTCTGATACTGACAGGCTCTAGTGGTTTGTGTCAGGTGGAAAAAACTCCCCCCCCTCAGACCAAGGAGGAAAATCTGCTGCAGAGGGCTCCTCTGGCTTCAAGAAAGGAGTGGTTTCCGGGTCATGTCGACTTTGAGTGCTGCACAGCCATTGTGGACAATCCGTGTGATGACAGGGCGGAACGACGGCTTCTGTGAACAGCCCCACAAAAGCCACTGCATTCACAGTTTGCCGAAAAGCTGCTATTACAGACTAAACAAGAGGGATTGGCACATGCAGGAGGTTGTGCATTCACTGGATATGAAGAACGGAGACAGAAAAATGGTCTTCATCTTTCTTCTATCCCTAATTCTGCCATATTTTCTCTTCATGCAAGTGCAAAAAACTCAAAACTCCTTCCAGCGAAAAGTTTGGAAATGCAAGTGATAAGGGATGAGGTTTTCTGTAGGATTAATACTCTGGTTTTTAAAAATCCTAGAACTTCGGCAGAACAGTGAAGCACTAAAGTGATTATGACTCAGAAAATGAACTGACCAGATACTTTAACACCTGAGAATCGCTCTGGGATCCTTCAAACCTTCTCACATGTCAAAGACCACTACGTTTGTCAGAAATCAGCTCATTACCTGCAGGACCAGACCTTCTGCAACACAGTAGTGTTGTAATCTCTCCTGACTTTTGTTTCTTTTGTGTTCCTCACTGTAATTATTCTGCTGTGGAGCTTATTATTTTAAAACAATTCAAACCTAAATCAATTGCATTTTAAATTTTCTCTAGTTTTTTTTTGTACCAAAAGAAAAAAAGTACTTTACAATTGATATAAAAATGACTTTTGAACTGTTTCAGCTTTCATTACCCGGTGTGATGCAATTTTATTTACTAGTCATCACAATTTTTCGGACCCAAAATTCAAACTAAGAATGCCATCTGTCGGTCTCTTCTCAGGGCGGGTCACACCTGCTTGCTTTTTTTAAGTTGGATGGATCTTGAGTTGAGTTTAAGAAAAGAAATGCATTTTTACAATAAATGACCTAATTCAACAATGAATTGTTAATAATTCATTAATTATTGCACCAAACATGTTTTATAATTTTTTTTTAAAATAAAAATCATTCGTTTTCTTTTAAAACGTTAATAAGAAACATGCAAGACTGAATTGTTTTCGGATTAAATTCTGATTTGCCAATTGATTTAATGGCACGCAAGCGCTACCTGCCCCCCTTTTGACCCGGCCTCAGTGGCTTTTGACTGCTCCACACACCCTTCTGTCCCCCCGGTCACATAACAAATTCATTAAAAAAAACTGTTTTCAAACTGGCAGCTTTTTAGTTGATTTTCTCTCTATGCCATCCACTCTGTTTTTTGGTCGCTTGGGATGACGGACAGGTTGAAGTCATTTTCAGAAGAATCAGCAACAGTTCATTTTTGAATTTCCTTATTAACTGAGGGTGAACTGAGGCCCACATTCCTTATATGTTCACATTGAATGTTGTATAATTTCATCCAGCTTTTGCTAAGGTTTAATTCACTTTTCATAAAATTTCTGGTAAAAAATATGCGAGTAACAGGGAAACGGCACTTTTGCGAACACCGTTCAAAGTTTACAACTTTTAATTCCAACATTTTTCTCCTAAGGAGCTTCCGAATGATGTTCAAGAAGTCAGGAGGACAGATTGAATTTCATAGGATATGGGACTCAAAGTGATTGTATTTTTATTTTTGGGGGGGTGGGGCTTAATATGGCTGCCTCTTTCCGAGGGCTGTACATTATGTGCAAAATTCCTTTTCACCGGGTACTAGGTGTGTGCACAATTTAAAGAGTGTTCGAGTTTGTGGTGGGTCGCAAATTTTCCCTCAAAGGCGCAGAAAGAAAGAAGAATTGTAAAAACAGGTCCTTCAGTCCAGCTGCGGCTGCGAGAATAAATATGGGTGAAAAACCCTCCATGTCTTCTGTACCTCCAAAAGTTACATCTTTCCAGAAGATGTCCGTGTACAAGTGGTAACATGTTGTGAGCAATTACAAACTGAAGTGTCACATTTATTTGGCCCAGATCCTGAAGAGCGGCATCATTAATGTGCGGCGTGGATAACGCGTGGATGGATTCAATCAGGCGGCGCGGGGGTCTTCAGTGGAATAAAAACCATTAGCAGAAACAATCCCAGCAGAAGCTTCAAGTCATCAGACAGATGCCGACTAATTGAACCTGATGGCAGCATTTCTGACTCTGCAGACAAAACCAATTCAACCTACTTGTCCCCATCTGGTTTCAAGTGAATTTTAACAGTACGTGTCCTACATTCTGATGAACCTGTAACCATGGAGACCAACTTGTTCAGAGCATCACTCTGGCACTTTCTACTTAAATGTGTGTTTCTTTCTGCTTGACTTGCCTTTGCAAAGGCCATGGACCCGTTATGCCGTGTTGAGTGACAGCAAAATGATAGGCAGCGTTCTTTTGCGTGCGGCGAGACTTTTCCTGAATGAAAGATTCGTGCCCACTGACAGTGCTGACATGTCTGAGACTGCATCTTCATTCATGTTTTCTTCCTTTGCTTGTAGAAGCTCCAACAAAAGAGGGTTTACTCTTTTTGCTCCACGCCACCAACGCATTTCTGCATGTTTTGCTTAATTTAGGCTTCGTGTTTTGCCTGTCAGCGGCTCAACACGGAGCATATTTATGTTTAACCAGCTAGTGGGAGGCTGTCGAGAAACAATTGTTGCAGGCCGTCCATCAAAAGCGTTATAAAACCTTCTCCAAACGACAAGGAGCTCTTTCTGCAGCAAAAGAAAAGATGATTCTTTAGGGGATTGTTAACCTTTCTGAAGGTGGACACCTCTGCAAGCTCACCCCATTTGCAGACGGCAAGAACTAGCAAGAAGCTGTGTGACTAATGCAAAAGTTTGAAACTGTGAAAAAGTAATTTGGGAATTGGTGTGCAGATTCCGGTCTTGGACAATGTGCAAGCTTCATTATGACATCTTTTGCACTTTGTTCCACCTGTAAGAGGACTTTGTTTCACTGACCACGGCGCTGTGAAATGTTGCGCTCTTCAGTGGCTTTATGTCGGTGTCCCCAGAGGTGGTTCTAGAGTTCAGTCGCAGGGCAAAACCACAACAGCAGCCTGATGTGACGGTGGCCGCGCGGCAGCATTTGTAATCAGGAGGCGGCAGGGGCAGTTTTACATCCCAAGATGTTTTAAGAAAAAGTCAAACTTTTATGGCAACCGGACAATTTTTCTCTAAGAGTTGACATCGGCCAGGCGGCTGGTGGTACTCGATATGGACGGCCTGCCGTCTGGAGACGTCTATCCATCCTCCAATCAGAGCTGCTGCCGGACGGCGATCCGACTGCCACCACCCTGTGGCCGCCCAGCTGTTGCCTAATTTCGTAACGGCATCATCTCTGCCTGACTGACTGGTCGCCGTCTACATTCAATGACCACGCCAAAGTCTTGAACATGCCCTCCCTATGGCGTTGTGGCAGTTGTATTTGGGACTGTAACATTAGTTTGTGTTACCGATGGGGTCTATTCAAATATTTAGATCAAAGCTGGATCTGGATTTTCTTATCCTTTCCTCCACAGACTGCTGCAGTGATTGGTCTTTCCTCTGCCAGAGCAGCAGCTAAAACCAAATCTGCCGCTAAAGGGGAGTGAGGAGGGCAATCTTTGTTTCACCTGAAGTGTGATTATAGCCACGACTACGGTAACAAACCCTGATTTGCCTACATTAGACTTGAAAGGAAACCTGTTCAGAGAAATTGCTCCTTTAAAACCATGTCCAGAAATACAGGCGAGGAAGTCCTAGCGACCACCAAAATAACCTCTGCGAACTCTTACAAAGGACTTTCTTTAAGAATTTTTACTGCACTAAAAGAAAAAGGTTAAAGTTTTGTGAAGTAAAAGTGTCTTAAAATTAGAAGCTGAGAAACTCGGAGGTCAGACTATTTTTTTTTTCTTTTAGCAAAACCTCAGATCTTGTTGGTTGTGTGTAATGGTGTGAACTTGTGAGAACACACTAATGTACTGAACTGTCAAAAATAACATAATGCAAAGATTGCTTTTAGACTTTATAGGGAAAAAAATGCACAAAATAAAGGATAAATTCTTATTTATTTACAGTAGAAATCTGATTGATTTCTGATGTATGGCAAAACACGTCAACCTACATTTAACCCGTATTTATTTTTAAAAGAAACAAATACGATGAGCTGAATAACGAGCAGAAAAGAAAATTCTATGAACAGCCAGTGGATAAAACAAGTTAATAAGATGATTTCATCACGGGCCCCTTCAAAATAAAACAAATGGCTGAAACTTTGAAGAAAATCTGCATAAAACCAACAAAACAAAATGGTTACTCCTGAAACTTAGACAGAGAACGGAAATCTTTGTTTCTACTTTCTAAGAACGCCGTCTAAAACCTTTGTCTTTGCTGAACATCCAGAAAAACGCTATACAATTCAAAAAAAGTAACACACAAATATCTTTGTGAATAAAAAATTGTGCATTAGGTCTAAATGCGGGACAAAAAATTAAGTTAAAGATGTTTTTAAAAAAAATTGAATCTCTTTTTAAATAAATGTTCTGGTTTGAATTAAACATTTTGTTTCCTTCATGATTGTTAGATCGTACATTTTTGTGTGGATTTTTATGCAGCGTCTTTGTTGGGTGGGAATTGGAACTCCATCTAACGGTTCAGGCAGACGCAGACAGGAAAGAAAAAATGAATGAAGACAATCTTGGAGACACAAATTTCAAATAAAAGTTTCTGTCTTTGAAACATATCAATGAAAAATAACTTTAAGGGTGTTTTCAGATCGGACACATTTGGTTCGCTTAAAATGAACCGGGGTTAGGGTTGCGTCCAAGCAGACCTTTGTTCAGCATCTCTGCTGTTCTGACTCTCAGACATGAAATACTTCAAACACTATAAAACACAGTAATACACAGTAAAACACAGTGATACACAGTACAACACAGTCATACACAGTAATATTGTTTGATTTGATTTGATTTGATTTGAAATGGTTTATTTCAAGCAATCAAATAGGAATAATACACAAAAACAAAACAATCATCAGTTATACATTCATACAATGACTAATCCAACTTAGTATAATTAAACATAAAATTAAGTATTGCTTGAAAGGGAGTGGAAGGAAGCGAACTTATTTAATCCCACCCCATCCCAACCATTTTATTACATGATTTATCAATATCCAATTCCTAGAAAGCACATTACAAAGATGAATTACTTAACTTAAATTATTTTGTAAAAAATAATTACTTATAAAAGTCATTGATATGATTAAGAAAATAATACTGTATCAGTAAAATGGACAAAACACTGTTTCAGGAATTTTCATAGAATAATTTGGTCAAGTATCAAAAGTTAGAACATAATTCTGTATACAAAATTATGTTTCATTAGGAAAAATTCATGAATCAGCTTATCAATTTTTTTTAAACAAGTGAAGTAATATAATTAAAAGTCAATCAATTTGACAATTTTCAACAGTTGATTAATCATTTGTTTTATTATTTTTTTGTATTTTTTTTTTTATTATTTTTTTATGATAAAGTAATGCTATGAAGTAAAATAAAAAGTAAAAAGGGTCCATATTTGTCGAAAGACCAAGGCTGGTATTTCTTCTTCTTCTGCTGATAAACAGCCAATCTTCTGCTGATTTAAAACAACAGTCATACTTAGTAAAACACAGTAGCTCTGTATTTTCACAATCTTAAAGAACGTTTGTTTGCAAATCATTTTCTCAATATGACAAAGCATTTTCTCTACGGTTATTGTTTTCAATCAAAACTATTAGAATCTTTTAACACTTGCAGGTGATTAATGTTTATACTAGATAATTGATTTCACAACGATTCAAAAGAGTCACTCAAAGCGTTTCCTCGTTTCTTCCACAAATATTCAAACTTGATTTGTAGAATATTCGTACGCTTTTTTAGGTTTCAGCTGAATGATCTAATGTCAGAGCGACTTTCTTTTGCTAAATTCTGAATTTAAAGAATCAACTGTTTCCTAAATGTAGGCGTTTAATTGAGATGCTACTGGTTGGTTGTCTGAACAAAACATCCTCTGATTGCTTTTCTTTTTTTGGTTTCTAATTTCCCAAAAGGGTCTATTTGCAGATATATTCTAGGTCTCTGTGTCCTGTAATGACCTGGTTTCAGGGTGAAGCAGTGGCAGTAAACCAGCCATCATTAGGGCTAATCCTGGAGACAGTATTCTTGGGACTATCTTTAGAGGGAGCAACCACCAATTTAGCAGCATGGAGAACCAATTTTGATCTCCAGTGAACACTAAAGGCCAAGTCTATTCATGGTTCGCCTTGGACTATTTTGAGTTCCTTGGAAATAAACCGAGCACATGCTGGTCTGTGTGTGGCACATGCGTTAAGACCGGCCCATTGTAGAGACAGGGTGTGGGAGTCGTCAAGCTTTTTTTAACCCAATGACCAACAAAAGACGTTTCATAAGGAACTAGTGCTGCCCCCTTTTCCAGTCCTCTTTGTGTTGGAACACCAAATTAAACCAGGGAGGTACGCACACAGGCTGAACAACACAACAAAGCTAAGAAAGGGTTATATAACTGTCTCCAAATAATCCACAGTTATGAAAAAGTACTTCAGATTTTACTATTTGAAAATCTTTTCTTGTCTGAGCATGGAGACGTCTTTGAGTTCATCCTTAAGTTATTTTTCAGACATCGCTGAGCTTTGTACCTTTAATTTTGAGACTGAACTGGAACATCTGGATTCATCCACTACTAAAAAAGATTTCAGACTTTTTTTTGTTTTTTGTTCTGTAGAAAGATGAGTCCAAAGGAGATGTTGTCAGGTGATTAATTATAATTGAGCGTAATTAAACACTCAGTAACTTCTTAAAGCTTTTGGCCCCGGTCTCCGTACTGGTGGATACGCAAGAGATTTTCAGGTCGTAGATCGCTCAGTGAGTGACAATTTTCATGCACGTTTATTCAGTCATGCTGCGGGCGGCGGGTCGCAGAGAACACTTATACAACACGTTAGAGTGACGTAGGAGAGGCTACGTCATAACCCTGTGTTTTTTGCACCAGATTTGTCACCTCCCATGATGCAGCGGACTGTGCAAAGAGCCTGTTAGTGCTGCTCACGTGATACGTGCGCGCTCCTTGCTGCAGCCTGACTTTAAAGATACGTTTAAATAGTAAATGGCATATACTTGTGTGCTATACCTTCCTGGAAGGCCCAAAGTGCTTTACAGTCACAAACACATCCATACACTTATGGCGGCTCCGCTGCCAAACACTGGCGCCAACCTTCCACCAGACAGTGGGGTTCAGTGTCTTGTCCAGGGACACTTCGACACATGGGCAGGCAAGGCGGGAATCGAACCTACAATATTCCTGTCTGAGGTCGACCGCCCTACCACTGCACCACAGCCACATGCATTACACTGAACGAGATTCGTACAGCAGAGGCGGCCGGTTTCAATGTCAAGTGAATGGTACTGATGTGATCAGAGAGGTCCTGCGGTGCCATCTGAGCAGCCCTACGCTCAGATGGCACCGCTGCTAATGCCGGACTACCTCAGTGCAGTAATGGCGGCGCCTCCAGGGTTCAAATGTTTGAACTTTGGCGAGGTCGCCACACTGCGCCAACCAGAGACTCTGCTTAAGGCATTTATGGCTCTTCAGCAAGAAACATCCACAATCAGATTTTAGCAAAAATCAAGGACTGTTGAGGACAGCAGGTTAATCTTGTTTCTCTGCACACCTGAGCGATCCAAAGTGGCCATAAATGTGCCTGCATGACCCCTCAAGCCTGACTAAAGGCTGCTCATGCAACCGGACGGACACATGTGCAAAAGAAAAGCTGAGGAATCCGGGGTTTCTTTGGATGAACATGAACAAAAAGTGTTAAGACTTCATTAGACATGTGCATGAATGCACACCTAAAACTTTAAGAAAAGCAGAAATAAAAAAAAAGTCACACATAAATCTCTCTTTTACAAAAATGGGCAAAGTAGGGATTTAAATATTTTAATTTGTTTCATGGTGAAATTGCAGAAAAATATAATCTAACACTTTAAGGGCTGCATTTGGAAACTGCTGCCTTCCTGTCATTTTTGCAGACAAACCCCAGAATCTAATGGCTTTCACTCCAATGCTTCTACTGCTTCTGCAGATTTGTCGTATATGTAATTTAGCCTTTTGTCTTCTACAGGTGCCAAATCCATCTTCAGCAGCAGGGGGAGGGATTGTTTCAGCCAAATTGCATGCAAATGACCTTGTCTCATTTGCACACTTCCTGTGGACAAATGGAAGTTTTGAACAGAGAAAGTCTGAATCACTCCTGCTGCAAGCGCCCCCCTCTCCTTCACAAACAAATGAAGGGAAAACACCTGAACCCATGAAAGCAGAGACTCACTCACCTCCCCATCCTAAAAAATGTGAATGTTTTTAAACCACTTTTTTCTCTCTCTGTCGGTAAAACATGTCCCAAAAACCTCTGCCAACAGGAAACCCGTTTCCATGGGAACCGCTCTCTTTTAGTGAGAGAGAGGGTCTTGCAGCTCAAACAGAAAGATTTTCAACTACATACTGCTAAGTGCTTCTGCAGGGAGACTTGCAGAGGTGATGTTTAGTTAGTCACTGGCTCGAATGCTAAAGACAATTGTTCAAACAATGACGCTGATTGCAGGGAAACCTTTGTTTAATCAGAGGGAGAGTCGTGCACAACAAGCTGGTGCTGCAGAGACAATAAATTTACCCCCAACTGTCTTTTTTGTTTGCATTTACCTCTTTACACATGCTTTTTTTCCCCCAAACTTATAAGTTGTGATTTGTCATAGTGTATGACAGTGTTTTCTTGCAAAGATGCTGCAGGTTATATTTATTTATTTTTGCACTTTTGTGCGAAAAGAGCAGAACTTTCTGGAACAGTGAAAGTAGATCCAATTGCAGGAGGCAGGACTAAAACTTTAAGAAAAAAAAAGATTTAAAAGAAGAAAGGAAGAACCAATAAGGGTAGCAATAGCTGACCTGGCAACCACACTCCAAAGGATGACGACTAAAATGAGACGGGTGTGGATAATGAACAATTACAACCAGGTGAGGCAGGTGAAATCTGAAAACAGAACAGTTTGCACCAATCCTCACCAAATCCAAAAGAGCTTTTTATTTTGAAAATGTGGTTTTATTAACAAAAAGGAGAACATATGTTAGAAGTTTTTAATTAATTTAAAAAATCACACAGAAAAGAAAAATGTAAGATTACTTTGCAAACAGAGGCTGTGGGGGAAGTCTGTTTGAGCAGATGAGCTGAATGAACACTGCCCCCTAGTGTCAGCCTCAAATGTGTGGTGGGGGGGGGGGCAGAGAATCTCACACACAAGATGTTTTAGATTTAGATTTTTTTGTGTAATTCTGACAAAATGTGCCTCTTAAACTCAAGTAATTATTTTTTTCCTTTGGTAAAAACGAGATGAAAGGAATTCATGTCTCCGCCCCTCAGGTCAAAATGTCTTTCTACCAAATAAACACAAGAAGAAATGTTCTTATGAGTCATCCAGAAAACAGGAAGTCATAAACCAAACAAAAAGGGTCAGAACCTTTTATTTTGAAAAGTCCAAGTTTAGGCGTCCAAAAACACACACCGGTGTGAACGGACAAAGTTTTATCTCTGACTTTAAGAGCCCTGGGCTCTGTCCAAATTCCCACCGTAACCCTTAACTACTAAAAAACTATATAGTGCTGGATTTTAAAGCACCATGCTCACTACCTTTTTTTTTTTCTAACAGCCAAAATGACATCATTGATTTCATGAAGTTAAAATCTAATTGATTTGAGTGTTTTGTGACGATTATTCATGAGTCCACTGTCTTTTGAAGATAAAAACATTGATGGTTTATCAAAAAAAAATGCATTTAAACACATTTTTTGGGAAAAAATTGTTCTGATGCAATGCATTGTGGTCTATATTCTCCAATCTAGTGAGCATCGATGCACACTGGTTTTCGCAGAGACTTTTAAGAAATTTCCAGGGCACCCGATTTTGGAATTGTAGATCTGGACAGCACTACAAAATGGAGAACACACTATATAGTGCACTATGTCATGAGTAGGGAAGGAATTCAGACACAACCCTGGTTAGTGACTGACTAACTCTGAACTTCTCTACTATTTGAAGATGAAACGACTGAATAAAAGTTTCCAAACCGCGATGGATTAATAAAAAACCTCTCACTTAGACTCTGCTTTGCAGAAGAGACTTCCACCAGTGTAGGACTGCTGTCGTATTGACACCTCCAGTGGAGATGATCTCCACACAGACTCCTGAATACGCAGGTCATGACCTCCCTCAAAAGTACCTGCAGGTGACGTACAACTCGCCCAGACCTGCATCGATCTGAGACATTCGAAGGTAGCCGCTGACGACTGCAGACTGAGGAGCTGGACCTGACGGTTGGAATTTTCCAGCTCCTGCGTAAGCGAGCCTTTCTGCTGGACCTGATCTTCTGCAATATTTAAGGATTCCTTTGACTGCAAGGAGAGACTCTGCAGAATTTAAACAGTGGAGAAAGTAGAAACTCTTTATAGGGAACCAAGAAACCTGACGATCAATCCGCGTCATTTTTGAGACAGATCGATCCAGAGGCATTTATTTATGAACTTATGATTAGAAGTGGATAAAAACGAGCTGGCAGCACTCAGCCAGAAGCTTTTTCAGGTAATTTCATGATTCTGTGCAGCAGCAGCAGCAGTCCTGGACTGAGGGACCTGACTGATTAAAAAAAAACAGTGGGAGAAACCATCAAAAACATCAAAGATCAAAATAACGGGTGTCCGAAAGAAGTTTAGAGAATATTATGGGATTGCCACAGTATCTACAGTTGGCAAAGTGTAAAACTTGGCAATTCTCACATATTTCCCACAATATGGAAAAGAAAGCTTTTTGTCTAAGCAATCCATGAAAACTCCCCACACATCACTAGGTTAAGCAACCACAACCACTTGACCTGTGCCCAAGAAGACACAGCCGTCAGTGGCTCAGGCAGGTGAGCGGGTCGGCCAATGATTGACGGGTCAGTGGTTCAATCCCTGATCCTGGCAGCCACGCCCCCGTCAGTCTGCCCCGGGGTAGCTGTGGCTGCATCAGCAGCTTACCATCACCAAGCATCAATGAGGAGTGAATGAATAGTGGACACGCACGCATTCTGAGCGCTTTGAGGGGCGGGAAAAGCGCATTATGAATATTATCTCTAATGTTCCAAAAAAGAAAAAAAGGTTATCCAAATCTAAAATCCTCAAAGGGATTTCTATCACCTCTTAAATCCTCGAGCATCACTGGAAGCTACAAACCAAAAAATTTTGAAATTAAAAGTTTGTAGATCTTGAATCGTTGGCTCAAGCTCAACGAAATCATTTGACACACAATATGAACATATTAAGAATGTGGGCGTTGTTAACCAAAAACCTGCCTTGCAAAGGAAATCCAAAAATTTACTTCAGCTGATTCTTCTGAAAATGACACAAACCTGTTCGTCACCCCCAGGTGATCAATAAAAGGAATGGATTTTGATCATTTTTTAAAAAAATTTAAATTAATTTCTATCATGCCGTTCTGACCAGGGTCCCAAAGGGCCGAAGGGAGAAAGTGAGGGGTCTGAAGCCGGCGCTCGGCCAATGAGGGCAGGTAAAAGGGGTGTGTGGTGAGGATGAAGGCAGGTAGTGGACCCCACAACGCCGCTCACACCTGTATTTACCTGTCAAAATAACAACAACATGGAACTAATTGGAAACTTTTTGAATATTTTAAGGATTTAATGTAATAATTATTCCCCGTCAGGAAGCTGCATCTCTGCTGTGCTGTTTAAGAAACCAAAAACAAACCAGCGTTTTGCATCTCAAATCTGGCCTTTTGCACTCGTATTTATCCTCCCTTTCTAATTTAGTTTCCACATTGATGACATCTTTACATTTTTTACATCTGTAGAGTTTGCAGAAGGTGTAGAATGACAGCTTTTTCCACATACTCATCCTAGTTTTTGTATTCTTAACCTGTTACACCTTCTGGCAGACGTTTCCGGTCCAAACCGACCAGAACAAAAAGACTTAGGGACAGTTTTTTTCCCCAAAGCTGTCACAGAGTTAAACTCCAGTTTCGCACTAAAAATCGCTTTGTTCATTTACATTTTTATCTTTATTTTCATTCTATTTATTTGCCTGTTTTCTGTATCCACTTTGAAGAGAACTGTTTATACCATGTATAATGACAAAAGGCTTTCTATTCTATTCTATTCCAATTCTATTCAATTCTATGGTGGTAAAAATCTGTCCATTAGGAATGCTGTTTTCCAAAACCCAAATGTTTGATTTTGTGGATTTGATGCCAGCATCATTGCTTTCTGCGAACGCAAACATGTGATGCACAATTACATTGAAAACACAATTATTATTATTTTTTTGTCATTTACAAAATCTTCCGTGAAAAGATGTGACTCATTTTTTTTTTTTCTGAAGCAGCATGATGGATAGATTGTACTATGACCTTCAGGGCTGCATGCTTTCCCGCCCCGAGCTGTTAGCGCTTAATTAAAACCTCCTCCAGCCACAGACCTTTTTGCACCAGTGAGTCAGTGATGTAAGGCCTCATTACAGACCGGGGGGGGGTTGCTGGGCCTTGTGAAGCTGTTTAGCACAACAGGAGGAAAAACCCTCGGCATTGTTGCGGAAATAAAAGCTTTTTGTTGATTTTCACTGTGGCTGCAGAGGGAAAGAACAAAAGCTGCAACGGTGACACGTTAGTGACTCAATATTTGACAGAATGAAGAAATGTCTTAATGTCAAACGAATTATTCTGTGAGTTTGGCTGGAAATTCAGGTATTTGTCTTGAATTTTTCATTTCTTCTGATTACACTATGAATGTAAGAACATCCAACCAGTTGCCTTTGGTTGGAATGTTTATTTTAAATTTGCTCTTTTGATGGAAAATATTCAGACAAAGGGAACTCACGGGTTAATGTGGAGAAAGACGGGAAGCTTGACTCTGAAGGTCACTGGGAGATCCGTGAGGCGCCTGAAAGCAGCGTGACATTTACCTGGAGGACACAAATAGATGCTGAAATATAACATGGTGGTTCCAAAGAAGATTAGGAAAACTCTTTTTTTTTAACCTTTAACTTTTCAGTAAAAAGCAAACACAACTTTAAACTAAATTCAAAGACTAACGTTTTTTTAAGCATATTTGATTTTTAATAAAAATACAAAAATGTGTCAGTGTCTCAATAGAGACATTTTACAATATTTTGAATAAGACTGACATTTCACTAAAGGAATATCTTAAAATGAAAAAAATTAATTCCCTTATCTATTATCTATTACATGACTTTTTATAGATTTAATGTCCCTTTTGCTCAGTTTCTAACTTAAATTTGGCACATTTTGTCAAATTTGACAAATGCTTTCATCTCTTCCTGTCCTTACCTTGATTTTTTTATTGCTGATACCTGCTCTTTTTAAATCTTTTTTTTTTTTTTTACATACAGTGGGTAAAAAGTATTGTGCAATTGTGCACGTTTTCCCACAGGTGCCATTAATTCAGGTAACGAGTGGAGGACAGGATCCTCTTACATGTCTGTGACAGCCAGAAATCTGGCTTCTTTTTAGGTGACCAAATCCAAAGAAATTCTTTAAAAAACAGATATTTCTGGTTTTCTTTTATTTGTCTCTCATAGTTGAAGTATACCTATGATAAAAATTACAGGCCTCTCTCAACTTTTTATGAGGCAGAACTTGCACTATTGGTGGCTGCCTAAATACTTGTTTACCACATTGTACATTAAAGGTTTTCAAATAATGAATTTCTCTGTTTTTTTATTTATTATTTTGTTATATTTTCTGTTTTATATATATTTGGTATTTGTAACGACATTTAAACGATTTTTAGTGATTTTAGTTTGTGAATTTGTCTATTAATGGGTTTCAACCTGTCGGCGAACAAGTATAAATAAATACATACATCAATAAATAAAATCTTGATGTAAAAACTGTTTTTGCCCTTTTTGTCTGAAGGCCTCTTATGATTGACAGATATTTCTGTTACAACAAAGGGTTATAAATCTTCTGACACACAAGGTGTATACTTGTATAAACCCCTTTTGTATTTGGAGCTAAACTTTATTTATATCAATCCTGTTTGTAAAAGAAGGGGAGATGAGGTCCAAAAGAAAGGGGAGGGGCAGAAAGGTGGGTAAGGAAGTGGGAGGATGAATAAAGAACATTTATTATTATTATTTGACATTTTTGAAAATAATATGAGGAAACATGACAGGGCAGCAAGCTGTGGTGTGAATATTGGCCCCATTAGGAAGGGAGATGAAAAATGAGATAATAAAAAAATAAAAAACTATTTCACATCTCATTTGGTAAGGAAGTAACCTAAACGGTAAATAAATCTGAGCTTTTTTGTTTGTTGCTATGAGCTGCCGATAATCTGTCATCTAATTTGGATCCATTTGTGTCCAGACAAAAATGTTTGGACACAAACGAAACATAAGAGAGATCAACAAAGATCCAAAATGTTCGTGACCTTTGAAGAAACACAATAGTTGTTTTTTAGACCTGCACTTTAATAACACATCATCAGTATGGGTCTACAGCATGTTGCTGCAGAGCATAATTGACGTCATGCTTGCTGTTCCTGTGGACCTAATTCCAGGCTCTTTTTCTTCTCCGATCTTTCCTGGGGGGAACAGCAGGTTACAAGTGTCCTGTATTTAATGCCCCTCTCTGCTAAATTGAGCTGCAGTGTGAAAAGCATATTTGTGCAACAGAAAAGAAGAAGACACTGGTTCTGAAAGGGAGGTTAAAAAATGAATAAATCTGATGTGGCTCCATTAGAGGCAGAGCTGTTGTTGTGCCTGCAGACATGGTAGAGCCTCTGAAAGTGAGCGGCGTTCTCGCAGCATCAACACGGCGAGCAAACATGAAGGACGTCACAGGAGGAGAGCTTCAGCTCACTCAGGTTTTAGTGCAGGAAGTCCTGGTGTAAAGAACGAGTAGCAGAGGTTTGAAAACCATTCATATGCATGCTGAGAGGACATAAACACAAAATGTTTTAGTTGTTTTTTTCAGAATGGCATTAATTTCAATAAATATACACTAAATCGTTTAACTTTTTAGCCTCTTCTAGCTAATTTGACACATAATGTCTGAAGTTATTTGTGAGAACATGAGTAAACGGCAGAATTCCAGGTCCAGAAGTGATATTTTGATGAAAACTTTACTACATAACAGTTTTTAAAATGAAAGGGCTGTAAAATTAAAAGAAGTGCTTTTGTTTTCCACGTAATCAAGACCATATAACCTCAAATGAAGGCAGTGCCGTCCTCCAACGTCTGGGTTGGAAATGAGAAGGCAGTTAACATTTGTTCAGACCAAATTTGATCCAAATTAAATTGTCTAATGTGTCACATTCAACTCATTCTTGAATTCTTTTTAGCATCTCTGCAAAACGTTCAGATGCAAACTTTTACTGCAAAGTTTGTTTCGTCTTAATTAACAATTCTACTGGCGTTTTTAGAAACAAAAACATGGATTTGCTCAAATGGACAAAACGGTGGACTTATTACTAAAGACCTTTTTTTTTAGGATTTATTTTTCTCTTATTGTATGTGGATGCTGCAAGCAGTGAACCTACATCATCCTTATTTTTCATGTGGAATATCCACCACAGAGAACAAGGCTGTATGCGTTATAACTCACTACCAGCAGATGTCACTATTTGGACTGAACCACCGAGCTCTAAAAATTAGAAGAATTAGCAGATTTTTTTTAATTAATTAAAATTGTCATATTTTGTTTAAAGGTTTTTGATTTTAATGTTTCGCTTATCAGAGTAAACTAACTTTTTTTCAGTTTACATCAGAAGTTTTCTTTTGTTTGCATTTAAAACAAAGGTTATCCATCTGGTAGGATTTTTTTTTTATTTTTTTTTTTACACTTGAGGGTTTGATACTATTGTCCTTAAACATTATGTCTATTTGAGTGTTTTTTCTATTAGTCCAATACTTTGCCATGTTGGATACCTTTCATTGTCAGTCAATCAATCACTTTATTTGTAGAACATCTTTCATCAATGATGTAGAACACAAGGTGCTTGAAAAGAAATACATTGGTCTACATTACCATAGGTTTATCATAAAACACCACAGACTAACATCTAAATATGAACATGTGATGGAAGGAAACACTGCTGCTAAGAATTTAAGACTAGATTAAAAGGTAGAACGGGTAAAAATGTACATATGCACAAAAGCCGTAAAATACTTAAAAGCCCAAAAAGTAAATAGATAAATACATTTTTTAAATATAAATATATTTTCTAAATCGTGTAATGAAAGCCCCACAAACACAACCACACAATATGCCTTTGGTAATTTTTCCAAAGCTACATAATGAGCTGCAGTATTGATTTGTAGTACATACTTTCTGCCGGTAGGTGGCGATCACATAATTTCCAAACGGAACGACCATTTTCACTCTGTATCTCACGAGGAAGAGTAGCTCGAGGCTGGGCTCTGACTTCCGAGCTCGATCAGTGGACATAAACAAGCCAAACAAACAGCGAGTGAGTGAGTTTTGAACTAACGCCGTCGAAGTATGTGGTCGTTTTTTTAATTAAAGCAAAGCATGCTGGGTATTGATTTTTGTTTGCTCGGTATTAGCATAAAAGCTACAGGGCTAATGTTAGCACAGTAGTGCGTTGTTGAAGATACCCGGACAGTTAGAGACCTTCGTTTTATTATTAAAGCTTTTGTGAGCTAAAACCACAATTAACGTCAAACATTTTCAGTTTATACAACCGTGTGAAAACAATATGATTGTTTATGTATCATTTCAATTCAGTAGCTGGGTAATTTTGGTCTAAAAACCTCAAAAAACAAGAATTCTGTCATGAATATTAACCAAACGAAACTTCAGTGATATGTCATTATGTGATCGACCTCGCTCTTCGTTTATTTTTCTCTCATTTCTTTCTCATTTTAGAAGTGAAACCTGTAACCGGGATAACCGCAGATGAGCTGAAGACAAATGGTTTTGAATGATGATGAATCAGGGCGTAATGGACAGTCCTGTTACTCTGGTCATCAAGGCTCCCAACCAGAAGTATGACGATCAGAAGATCAACTGTCATCCCAACTGGACCGTGGAGAAGCTCAAAGCCCACCTGTCAGATGTTTACCCCAGCAAACCTGTGAGGATTCAACACAACTTTATTGACAGCTTCCGTTTACAGACAACAGAGGGATCAAAGCTGGAGGGGAAAATCACAGAAAATTTACATTTAGTTATCCTGACGGCAAGCGGAACAAAAATGGGAGGAATTGTGGTTGGTTGATGGCTAAATTATAATCTGAAAAGTTATGTGTTTGATAATCCAGATTAGTGCACACAGTAAGACTATATGATAGTAAGGATTGTGAGCAGAAACATTCAGTTCCTCTTTAGCTTTGGCGCTTTCTGCTGTTGATTTTCTTTTTTAAATCTCTTAGGAAAATAATGAGTAAAATGAAGGGAACTAGTTTCCCCATGAAAGAGTTTATACATCTAAGTGCAGCTAATCAGCTGTTTCCTTTTATTCTGAGAGCTTTTATTTGTGTAGATGTAGACTATCGGTTTTATTTGAATTGACTCCAGACGGCCTTAGTTTGGAAGAAGGAAACGTTGGGTCTTGAAGGAGGCGCTGAATGAAAGCTAATTAGGACACGCTCTGACCTTGTTGTTGCTAAATCCATTGTTAAGACTGGCTTATACAGATTGAGGTTACTACGATTTCTCTCTTACACAACGAATCTGCTCTTTGATTTGCAGCCATTCACAACTTTTCCATGTAGATTTCAGCATCGAACTGCCATTCCTGGCAATTTTATATCAAACAAGAATAATCTAATTTCTAAGAGGTGTATTTCTCCTTAAAGCTGTTCTAATTCGCACATATTTATTTGTATTGGTGTGTGTTTTTAAGAGTTCAAAGGACCAGAGACTGGTGTATTCTGGGAAACTCCTTCTGGATCACTTCACCTTAAAGGATGTGCTGAGGAAAGTAAGTTTAATGCTCTTAAACAGGAGACATTCAGGGTAATGAAAATGGTGATTTTTGGTGTTTTTAACACGTTCTTGTCTCATTTTTCTGACGATTGAGGACATGTGAGAAAAACATTGATATTCAAATTGTATTTCTTTATTTCCTGCTGATGAACTTCTGCCGCTCAGCAGAATCTGTCCTAGAAAATGACCCAGGTTTTAAGATTTTTGCTAAAAACTCGTATAATTATAATTAAAAGATCACTGAAAGTAGATCAGAAGATCACCAGAGTGGGACTTTAAGATTAAAACAAAAGGATTACGGCAAAGATTTTGTAAGAATGAACTTTTCCGACATAATTTGGCTTTTTTGATGCTGTTTGATGTAGGAACACTGAAAACTGAGCTTTTGCTTTGCTGCTATAAATATACGGAAATTAATATTTTATTGCTTTCAGTGTGACTCATGACATCATCAAAAATAAAGTCACACGATCAGAATCTGGTGTTGATCAGTGCAGGAAATTCTTGTGACACTGTCATTAAAAGTACTCTTCTGTAGAATTGGTTTGAAGTGTGACACCCTGATGCATTCTGGGAGATAACGAGTCGCCTCTCACAGCAGGACGAGTACCACATGCTCCATCTGGTGTGCGCCTCCCGAACGCCTCCCAGCTCCCCGAAGCCGGCCCGCAGTCGCAGTAATAAGCCCCAGGAGAGCGCCGTCGCTCCCGCGGTGAGTCGGTGAAAAGCCGCCGTCGCCTTTCAGGTCGTGTCATCATCGCCGTACTTCCTTTCATCACCGCTCCCATCCCAGAGGTTCACCCAAAGACTTTGTGTTTTTCAGTCCCAGGTTCCTCAGAACGCCGGGGGTCACAGCAGCCATGCGTCTGCAGCAGAGAACGGCGGCGGCGGCGGCAGTTTCAGGCAGGGAGCGGAAGCCTTTCCTTACCACCAGATGTTTATGCAGAGGTAACGCCTGGATAAATCCACGTCCACGCCACACAGATCATGTGACTTCAGGACTCTGTTCTACACAGAGTTAAAGTTCAAATGTTCTTCAGTGGATCATTAGGAGAAAACCGCTTTGAATCATCTGAACATCAAGATTATAGAAGGAGAAATTCTGTGCAGGTGTTTTTACTGCAGTTTCTTTCAAACACGTTTATTGGTAAATCCAAATTCTCCCCCTAAACGTCTGGCTTCTCCCCCTCCCTCCATTGGTTGGGGCATTAGAAGACTCTATTTCTCTATAACTCTCTGTAAATGTAGGGGAACAGTTTGGATTCAGCCTTTCTTTGAAGTTAAAGTGAATGAAAATCCAGATTGGAGAAGTAAAATGTGACAAATAATAATGTATATTTGAAAACATTCTTCATAACCAGGAACTGAAGGTAGTTGTCGTCCTGTGGGGTCACTTGGTCGTCATTTTAAAGCTGCGCCGTGTTTTCCAGTTGGAGTCGTCCTTCGCCGCCAGCACTTTCCACAAACTACTACTACAGCCCCATGAGCCTGGTGTGGTGGCAGCAGCTGTACGCCCGGCAGTACTACATGCACTAGTAAGGTCGTTTCATCCAGCTTTCAGGACGATTTTCAAAATAAAAGCACAGTCCGAACCAGCGTTCTCGGTGTTCACCACAGCCACTTACTGGCCGCCTCCGCCGCCGCCAGGACAGAGCAGTCCTCCGCCCCGCCTCACCACCCCGACCCTCTGAGCCGACGGCCACAAGTGGGTCGCCGCGGCAACCCGGAGGTCCAGATGAACGCGCAAGGCGGGGAGATCCTGAATGAGGAGGAGCTCAACAGGGACTGGCTGGACTGGGTGTACACGTTCTCGCGCGCCGCCGTCTTACTGAGCATCGTCTACTTCTACTCCTCCTTCAGCCGCTTCGTCATGGTGACGATGGCCATGCTGGTGCTCTACCTGTGAGTCGGTTCTGCCTTTCACCGTCTGTGTTTACAGTTGAACTTTTTCACACTACAATGATTCATTCTGCACCTCTGAGCAAAAAATGTCATCCCCGCCACAAACACAAAATTATCACGCAGCCTGTTCCCTGTGACCATGAATGTTGGACATGGATGACATCACAGCGGGAGAAACCATCAAAAAAATAAAATAAATGAATGAGGCCAAAATCTCTTGAGGCTCAAAAAAGTGTATATTTTTCAAAATCCACTAATGAAGACAAAACACGTGTCGGAAACCTTTGAAATGATTATGGGATGGCCACAAGACCTACAGCTTGGTGGACATCCTGTTGGCAAAATGTTAGACATTTTTAACATTTTTGCCCAAACAAGTTTTTACAAAAGTTCCCCCACACAGCTAAAGGTTACCGTTAAGTCTACCACCACTGCGGACGTTTCGTCGACCTTTGACCTCATAAAGAAGCCGCCATCTTAAATGAATAATAAAAAAACCTTTAGTACCCTCTACAGATTTCCTCTTCTAGCAACCTCGATCTGTGGCCTTGAACGTCCAGGTTTGCAGATTCGTGAGCTCGCCACGAAAGTGGCGCTCCCCTGTCGCTTGCATATTTTTTTTTTACCAGAATATTGTGAAAATCTCATCTATGAATCGCTGGCTGAAGATGAACGAAACATGACATACGATGTGAACATCTGAATAGTGGGCGTGATTAACAAACACTTCAGTTGCTAAGGAAATCAATAAATGCTGATTCTTCAGAAAATGATAACGACCTGTTCATCACCTCCAGGAAACCAAAAAATTAAATTGTTGCTATGGAGATGAAACCCAAATAAAAGTAGCTATTTTGGAAACCATGTTTTTTCCGCTATGAAACTGACGAGGGGAGAGTAGCAGCCGCTCAGCCAATGGGTGGTGAGAGCGGATGGCGCATGCTCGTGGTTTTCATTTTCTTCTTAGTTATTTATATTTCTTGTCATCTTGTGTTTATTTGCGGATGTGGAAGGATCAGATCGTATAAGAATTTCCTTTTGATCATGGCTTCTTTTATTTTGAAACACCAGTTTAGACGCCATGAATCAGAAAATTCTAGAAATGACCTAAGAGCACTTAAAACGGTTTGTTAAAATACAAATAACAGTGTATTTTTTTAACGTTTATGTTGAGTTTAGTTCATTATTTGTTTTTCTAAATATCTTAATTAAAAAAACAGGTCCACGAGTTTGCATATTATTTCATTTTTTCTAATAAGCTGCACATTGTTCAGCTTTATAATGGAACAATAAAAAAGCAGAAACAGTTTAGATGCAGAACTTTTTTGGTTTGTTTTCCGCCCGCAGACATCAGGCCGGCTGGTTCCCGTTTAACCTGGACAACGACCTGCAGCTTCCTGGAGACCGAGCCCATCAGGACGACCTGGACGGAGACGTGCAAAACCACGACTTACAGGAAATGGTAGCGCCTTCTTTACCTGAAACGAAACTAAACAAACTACAGATTTTCCCTAAAAAGGTGAATTTCCTAAATTTTGCTTTGAAGAAAACCCAAAACCTGGAGGAGGAAAAGTGTGAAGAGTTCCTGTTTTCCTGTAATCTAATCAATGATTTATTCTATGACTGAAAAGAAAACCTGAACCTTTGCTTCCCTGTGCAGGAAGTGGCGAACGACGAGAACTCTGACGACGACGACGACAGCGGCGAGAGCGGAGAGGAAGGAGCAGAAGACCCCAACAGCGCTCCTCAGGCGGGATTCCTGTCTTCCACCTGGTCGTTCATCATAACCTTCTTCATGTCGCTCATCCCAGAGGGGCCGCAAAACGCCGCCAACTGAGAGGCTGCACGCCCCGGATCCCGTACGGCCGCGAGGGGGCGGGGCATAACCTTCTGTCTGCTCCATGGACTGAACAACAGATTCATCCAAATGTGGATTTGCGTTTCTGCGTTTGTCTGCCGGAAGACAAACGTGTTGTACAGACACGGCCGGTGATGCTCTGCAGAAAAACCGCCGGGAACTTCTAACTAATCCTCCTTCCGGCCTGCTTTTGCAGCCATGTTTGTTCACAGAAGTCTGCTCGAGTGTCATTTCTTTATTGACTGAATATATCAGGCATTTCCACATTTCCTTGTATATTGAAAATAAAGTAGCATTTACTGGAAACTGACAGCAGTTCGCCCCGTTAGTTTTACAAACTGATCTGAACTTTATTTTGTAGGAGCACTTCCTGTTTTCTTTTTGGTTTCTCCCAAAAAGTAGAAATTAATTTGAAGACATTTGTTGTTAAACAAACGTGGGAGCTGCTGTTAACATGATGTGACTCAAGAATTATATTCGTGTCATGAAAACTTCCTCCAGTCTGTTTTCTTGAGTTTGGACCTTTCTGCACTTTTTTGGAAACATGAGCAGTAGCTGCATTTGTTTTAATTAAACAATTGTTTCAATTTTTTTTAGCCAGGTATTTAAAAACTTTTTATTTATTAAAAACTTTTTTAACACCTTAAAAGTTTTGAAGTCAGCAATAAATTATATTTTTGTCTGACTTTTCGTTTATTAAAAGCCATAAAAGATTCCAATGTGGATGAATACAGTCTGTACTGATCTAAATAAATTTTAAATATTTGTTCAAGGGGAGAAAATTAAAATTCTTGCATCGTTTGGAATGGGAGCTTTTATTGTGGTGGGATTCCGAGAAGTGGAAAAACAAACCTTTATTGTGACTTTTACAAACTGGGTCCTTTTAACAAATGTAATAAATCCCGGCAAAAAAGTTCTTCCAAAGTCATATTCAGGTTCACTAAGTTTTAGACTTTTTCTTAGTTAGAATAATCAGAAAGAATTGAATAATCCATACTTTTCTAGCAGGTTCTAAAAATCAAAAAGTCACCATAAAGTGCTGCTTTGAAAGACTGCTTCACAAATATTTAAACCCGATGCATCAAAAGGTCTTGTTAGGTTGTGGCCCGCCTTTGCCCAACTGCAGCTGGGATAGGCTCCAGCAACCCTGTGACCCCCAAAGAGGATTCAGCAGGTTTGGATGGACGGATGGATCAAATGGTCCACATATCCTGACTTCCAGAGAGAAAAAAGTACAAAAATGTTTTAATCCATTAAAAACTGAAATTCCCAGAGCCCCTTCACCTCTTGTGATATCTTAGATGACCCCACCCTTACATTGACGTGTTCTCCCTACCATGACCAAGGTGGATAAAGGTGGAAAGAATTCATGTAATCCATGGACACCAGTGAAGATCACAAATCATTGAAGAAAAAAGGTTCAGTACACTGTTTAGTGCAGGGGTGTCAAACATACGGCCCGCGGGCCTTATCCGGCCCGCCACGTGGTTTACTCCGGCCCACCCATGACGAGTAAAAATCATAAGGATGATTAAAAAAGAAAGCAAGTTTCTAGTCCATTCCTGTGGCGAGTTATGATGTTTTAAAGAAATAACCGAAATGCGCAATTCCGCCACTAGGGGGAGCAAAGGAAAGGAAAAACAGTTGAAACAGCATATCTCTGCACGTGCCAAAAGTGAAACATAACAGCTTTGCGTCTGGGTAGGATGCACTTTGGTTCCCTATGAGCCTTACCGCTGTTATCTTGCTATAAGGATGATCATTAGCGACACCCTAATGACCAAAATGTTGTCAAACGTGAAGTGGAGTGAAGAGAGAGTTTTTTCTCTCTTTCACGAAGCTGAATGCAAAACCCCCATGCTTGGTATTTCATCAACATCGCAGTGCTCAAATAATATGACATTCAGCACCACTAAGAGAGTTACCATAAAGAAAAGTTTCTGGATTGCTTCAGTGTCAGATGTAAAATATTCAGTCTGTATTAATTTGAATAGACCAACTTTTCTTTAATTGAAATTACTTTTATTTGAGATCCATTGGGCCCAAGTGATTAGGCTACTATGTCGATTGAAGCATTTTTTCCAACTGAATAAAAAACAAAGTTGTTATTTTGCTTTTATGTTACTGGTCCGGCCCACTTGAGATCAGATGGGCTGAATGTGGCCCCCGAACCAAAATGAGTTTGACACCCACTAGACTCTAGTGGGTCTAGATGACCCAACTCCCAACGGTAAAGTGCCTAGGATAGCACAAGTAATTGACAACTAATGACTAATCCGCGATGATCCAGTATAACCTGAGGGAAGTGACTTTAACAGAAAAAGTAACAAACAAAATAGAAAAGAAGTGGTCCGCTCCTGCACTTAACTACCGAAGTGGACCGGCGGAGCGCGGATTTACAGCTTTGTGTTTGATGGGAAAGGGGGGGGGTGCGTTGTTACATGAGCGGTATGTGTGGGAGATTTAAGACTGCGATCCGTCCCGCAGCTCTAGGGGTACAAGCGACCGAACTCAGAACCGGGGGCCTGTTTCACAAAGGAGGTTCAACCAACTCTGAGGTCAAACCTGAACTCTGAGNATGAACTCAGAGTTTACACTTAACCTCCTTTGTGAAACAGGCCCCTGCTCTGTGCTGTATAACATTGTTTTGTATTGAATTGTTATATTCAATAAAGTTTGGAAAAAAAAGCCGCTCGGCGGAAGTTGTATCCACTTCCGGTTTTCAAACCCTACTGCTAATGTGCGAATGATTTATTCCGACCGAAATTGTGACCTTAGTGAACGTTTTTATATTCTGAAAACATTTTTCTGGGCCCATGTACACGGTTAGATTATAATCCGACCATTGATACCATCAAGATATTTTGTACATGTAACCGCGGCTTATGGTGTTGACTCGCAACGTGGCGGGGGCGTGGCATCACGATGGTGGTCTCTCCATCGGGATGTCAGTCACCCATCACGATGGACGATGATATCGTCCATCGGCACAACCCTACTACACAATAAAAGTCACTGTAATCCTGTTTCCCGATGCTGTTACGGTTTATTTTAGGGTAAGACCGTCTGAAAAGAAAGGAAGCATGGAGAATGAAACCTCTGACTCAGCATTTACCTGCAGGAAAGTGTGAATGCTTCCACCTTTGACCTTATTGTGAAAGAAACACTTTTAAGCATCTTGTTTCAAAATCAATCACCAGTTCTTAAAAACCACTGGAATTAAGTGATCTTAAAGTAAAAGAAGGGAATCCGATGAATTTGTGTTGAAGAAAATGAAAAAATATTTGGATTCCATCCACAATAACTTAAAACTAATAATTTCTTATTAAATGTATAATATACATGCTATAGGTACTTAATCTCCAGGTAATTCAACAGTTTTCACTTTGGATCAGCCAAAAGTGAGAAATTTGGCTCCCTCTAGTGGTCACTTTGTGAAAGACTTCTGCAGGTTTTCTCTGTAATAACAACCTTGTTGTGAACTTCCCACGACGTCCTTGGAACCGGCTGGTCCGCATCCTTCACGGGTCACAAAAGAACAGAGAGGCAGGATAACGTACTCATCTTTATTGCTTTGCAACAATCCGTTTGGACAGAGACGTCATCAAACCCTCAGGATGCCGAGCGCGTCACTGGTTTATTGCAGGTAACATTTTTCACATGAATACATGTCACTGATGCTGTGAAAATAGAGTCTTTAGTATTCAACAAACTATATGCTGTTCAGAAAATGTACGCTTCTTTTGATCTTTATGTTTGGTCGTTGCCAAGAGTGAAATTACTAGTATTTGTTTTTTTTTCCATAGATATTATAATAAATATAAACATTTGTGTATTTTTGACACAGACAGCACAATAAACCGACACACACAGAAGTGTAACCTAACAGCATGGATGTGACGGCACGCAGAAGCAGGTTCACGTTTGAAATGGAAGAGTACATCTGATTGGCTGATTTACCAGGTTCATGCGGACGGCGAGCGGCGTGCTGGACGGCCCCTTCTGTGGCGCCTTTGCAGTCACCCGTTCAGCAACAGTACGACACCTGCACACGAAGAGCTCTACGAAGGCACGCTATTGTGGGTGGAGCCTCTGCACACAGACGAAGGCGACGAAATACAACTTTTTCACCATTTTTTTTCCTCCCGCCAGTTCAGCAAAAACTGGAATCTTTTATTGCTAGAACAGGACAGCACTTAAGAAAAATAAAGATGCATCTGTAGATTATAGCTCCAGACACAATAGAAACGCTCAACATGAAATCTTTTGCGACACTAAATAACTTTGCACCACACACACACGCACACACACAGAGAGACCTTCACAAGAACAGACGGTTCGGAAACGACTGCGACTAAGCGGCGCCGTGGGCGTTCTGGCTCCTCGGACACCGGACTACACGTGAAACGAACGCAGGGATTTCTCTGCCGGACCACGAACGCAACACGGCGTGGCAGAAATCGTGAAGGACTCCTGAGTCGCGTTTAACAGCTCTAAAATGTCCGATTCGGGCTTTTGTCCAATAGAAAAGTGCTTCCTGTACAGTACAGAATCGGTATGGCCTTCAGAGTAGGAAATAAGTAAACACAACAGTGCATAAACTAGGAGGAGGGGGGGGGCATGAGCAGCAACACTGAGTGTTCCCTGGGGGGTTGTGAGGTGCGTCTGGATGTACCTGTGAGGGCTTTTGTGCTTCAGCAGCTCGGGAATTAAGTCCCAGACACCAAAGTGCCGAAATATTTCAACTGTTAGGTTTGCCGCCGGCGCGGCTCCCGACCACGAAGAGGAAGTGCTGAGGACAGATGAGTGAAGACGACATCATAAAAACCCACAGAAGGACTGGTATGAGGAAGGTCATGTCAACGACCCCCCCCTGTGGTCTTCCCACTGGATGGAGACCCGACGTTGGCCACGAGTGCAGAACATGTCTTCAAAGACGCGACGTCCGCCTCAGGAGCTCCACAAACATGCAGCGCCCCCCCCTCTTTGGAGTTCTCAGTCCTTCTCCCAAATCACAGGAAAGTCTCGGAGGCGGAGCTCTCTCCGTGGGCGTCCGGGCTGATGTCCACTCTAACACAGGCCACCTTCTCCTGGCTGTGTGGGGAAAGAAGGAAGGAGGGGAATCATTAAGGCGGCTCCACTTTAAGGTGGAAATGCATCATTTTCACAACACAGCAGCGATTGGTGACAACAAAAGGACCTTCGTGCAAGATTTCTTTCCTTTTTGGTGTTTTTAGAGACAAACCTCACAGAGAGGCTTCGCTCAGAGCCACCTGGAAAATGCCGGTCCAAGTTTTTAGCGTTCAGATTGCTTCCATCGTACTTTCAAAATAAAACTCTATACAGGGTTATTTACAGAGTTCTTTATTTACGGTGACGTGATCACGCGAAGACGCATGCCAACACAGCGGATAACGCCGCCATGGTTCAAAAACACAACATCGTAAAAGACACAAAACATTTATTTTATAGAGACTCAGTGATGAAGGAGAGGGTTTGATTGATCAAGTGTTGGATGAGCGAGGAGGGCGGGACGAACTACTCCACACGCGGGTGACGGGACAAACCACTCCTCTGGGGAGGGGGGAGGAACTGGAGATGCACAGGAGACGCTGTAAGGTACTCCTCATTCAATGCAATGGAGATGCGCCGCAGACGGACTGGGGAAAATTCGGGGTCAGAGTTAACCTTTAGGGTCTATAACAATGATCATTTCAGGCTGACTCCCTCGCTCAAGTCTAGAAGTATGTGTGTTTATCCACCAACGACAGGAAATAACTACTGTTGTGGGAAAGGGGCCCCAGATTTGAATTGTTTACATTTTTTAGTAATGATTTACTCAGTTGGCTGGGTGAAGGATTTGATTCCCATGGCGTGCAGTGTGAGTCGTTGGTCAAGAGCCTATTTGAGTCTCCCTGTGTCAGGATGGGCATCCAGTGTAAAAACTGCTCCGAACTCTCTGCAAGAAGGGGCGGGGTTGCCCCACACTGAACTCCTGCCGCTCTGCAGAAACGATGTCCTAGAAAATCCCAGATTTTTTAAAATGTTGGGTAAAAATGGCGGCATAATCTAAAGATCACGCTTGAATATAGATCAGAAGTTGCTCGGAGTGGGACTTGAGGCAAAAGCACAACAGTCCCTGAGGCAAAAAGGAGTTTTAGACATTTGAACGAAGCGTTCGTCTTTAAAGAGAGCATAAATGAAAACGTGCAGAATCCTCAAACGATTCTTTGAGGTGGAAACACCCGAAACACAGATTCTCCTCCAGACATCCCAGCGTTTCCAAGGGAACCGCATTCATTTCAGCGGATGTTAAATATCAGAATCAGAACTGCACACAAAAATTCAAAGACTCTCCAGGCAGGCAAACATCCCGTTAGCAGGAGGGGGGGGTCCGTGCAGGACTGTTCCACAAGCTAACACCAGCGCAGCAGCATTAGAAGCTAACTGCTAACACCTCACACGCAGAATCTGGTGTTAGGCATGCAGGGGGGGTGTGCAGGTCTTCCATCCGTCCTGCTACCTGGTCTTCCACTGGGGGGCTTTGGGCCACTATTCCTATTCTGTAGGATCTGTTCAGGACGAACACGATGACACAGAGCCGTCTAAATCCACGTTTCCAGGTGTACAGATAATGCATCAAGAAAAAAATCTACTCATTTATTAGACTTTCTTTCATTCATTCATCATACACTTGGCTTTTTATTTATCTGGGACATACCAGACCAATCACAAACGTTATTTAAAGCTACAGGTGGCGTTGTATGGCCCGCAGGGGTTACACGCCCCCGCTGTCCCCTTGAGACCCGCCCTCACTGGCTAACCGGCTGCTACGCCCCTTTGCCACCCTGGTCAGACAAATCTGTTGGTCTATCTCCATAGCAACCGTTTGATTTTTTTGGTTGTCTGGGGGTGACGAACATGATTGTGTCATTTTTAGAAAAATCCGCAACTGTAAATTGTTGGGTTTCCATAGCAACAGAGGTTTTTCTGAACTACGCTTACACTCCTAATATGGTCATATTGTTCTGTTCAGCCAGAGCCAAAAATTCATGTTTTAAGTGTTCACAATATTCCAGTAAAAAATGCGTGAGTAACAGGGGAACGCCACTTTTATGAGCTCGCCACGCTAACGCCGTAAGAAATTGACAAACTTTTAAACCAACATTTTTTTTCTCCCTGAGCTTCCAAAATGATGCTCAGGGAGTTGGGAGGGAATCGACTGAAATCCCAAGAGGGAGGAGTTGAAATTTGTAGAAGGTACCAAAGGAGATTTTTTTTTCTTTCTTGGAAAATTCAGAATGGGTGAGGTCAAAGGTCAACAAAACTTCGGTCGTGGTTGAAGACTTAACTTATTAAAAAAAATCGTGACGATTGCTTGAACATTTATTTTGTGTAAAACTGTGAAAAAAAAAACGTAGGACTTGTGGACATCCCATAATAATAATAAACGTTTCGTTAGTAGATTTTGAAAACACTTTTTGAGCCCCATAACAGATTTCAGCCCCGATGATTTTTTTATTTTATCTAATGGTTTCTCTCGCTGTGATGTCATCATTTTTGGGGGGGGCGGTCATTCACTATAAGTGAATGGTACTTTATGGTACGTGCAAATTTAAAAAAAAGGTTGTGAACCCTAATCAAAACCGAAAAAATGCATTATTGAAACAAAATGGGCTTTTTTTGGGATGTTGGGAGGAGTTTTGTACTCACCTCCCGGTCATGGAGGTCACTGGGATGTTGAGTCGGTTGGAGGCTTCATAGCTGACATTCAGTGCCGCCTGCTCTTCCTCCTGCAGTCTGGACTCTTCCTCCTTCATAAATGAAAGCATGAACAGACTGTTTATGCTTCATGTTTTCTACTTTTTTTATAGCATCATGTTGGCTTTTAATTTTGGATATTATTGAATAAATCATAAAGTTAGGACAAAAATCTGCTAAAAACCTTGGAGTAAAAAAAGTTGATTTCAATAGAATCTAGAAACCAGAGCTGTACCAGCTTTTCCCGGGCTTTCTTCTTCTTGTCGTCCTCCGTCTTCTTCTTGCTCTCCGGCATCAGGTCGTCCAGCCAGCTCAACTCTCTATTCGTGAAGAAAAAGTCTAGAAGCTTTCGGATGAAAACCAGCGCCAGAACCTGGGGAACGCCCACAAAAAAAAGACAAGGGCTCTAAGTCCCATGGACGCTACTGTGTGGGTGTGACGGCAGGATGAGAGCGAAGGACGCACCATCATGGGGAAGACGACGGCGGCAGCGGAGGCCTTGATCACCCAGAGCAGCACCAAACATGTGAGCTGGATCAGCGTGAAGATGTGGACCTTCCAGAGAGGCACGTAGCGCAGGTAGATCAGGTCCGGCTGGTGCTTCGCAGGCATGCCGAACAGTTTTAATCTGTCAAAGAACTGTGGAGACAAAAAACAAAAACAGCTGGAAGTTTCAGGAAAAACATCTTACAAAACCTCAGGAGGTCAGAAGGTCCAAGCTGAAAGGTCAGGACTTTCTGAGAAACTAGTGGATGGAGGTCTTACCTGAATTCCTTTGAGGGAGGAGACCCCCATGTAGAGAAAGACTCCATATAGAACTGGCATGGGGATAAACTGGGACGAAAATGAAACACGAGGACAGAAAAAATCAGTCAAGATGGCGGATAGAAGGTTAAAACGCACCAGGAACAGCTGACCCCGCCTACCTTCAACACGGACGTCATGAAGACGGAACAGCCCATGAGGACAAAGATCATGAAGCCAGTGACCCGCTGCTCCCGGATGCCCAGAAACTTGGGCTGCTCCCCCGGGGCGGAGCAGCCGGACTCCACCTTCAGGCTGTTGACGTGGGAGATGGACAGGACGGTGGCGGCCACGAACCACGGCAGCCCCATGATGGAGCACACCCCCAGCATGACCGCCACCACCATCAGATCCAGGTGATAGCCGCAGCCTTTCTGTGGGACAGAAAGGATGAAGCAAGAGATCAGCTGAAGGCAGCAAAGAATAGAAAAGTTAGTCTGAACGTTAACGTTTATTAAAAGATAGAACCAGTCATACTAGGTTATGACATTGGCATTGGTGTGGTAAGTATATCATGAAGTATTCGTGAGGCTAATTCAAGTTCCAAACACTTATGAGGTACAGGCAATAGTATCATTCTGTGTCCTTATGCCGCACTCCAGTGGTTAGTAAAGTGCAAATACTGGCTTACTGACCGTGCATGAGGTGTGCACGTGCTACACAGGTGCCTGTAGGACATCTGGAGGACGTCCACAAAAACTGTATCATGAGAACGGCACTAACAAGCTCCTTTTGCAGTCTGCGGGATGGGGGGGGGGGTCATACCAAATTAAAAGTTGGTACGACACGCCTGCGTCTCGCCTACTTCACCCTTACATGTTGTTTAATTGTTCTCTATGACCTGTCGCCCACTGCCTGTAGAAAAATGAACATTTTCTTTCTACGTGTCCACTCAGTGCTCTACCACCTGGACACTTTAGGTTTGACCATTTGACCCCTGCATACGGCCCGTATCCACCTGTAGGGGCATTTGGGACTGAGGCTTAGGATGAGGAGATTCCTCTCGATAAGCCTCCACAAGCCTAAACACCTGTACGAGTGCGCGTGACGAAGGCTTTAAGGCAGTGGTCTCCAACCTTTTCAGGCCAAGGGACCAGTTTGATGTCAGACAACATTTTCAGGGAACGGTCCCAATGAGGCCGAAGGTTCTGTTCAATATTTTCAAGCTTCCGGGTTCTGAAAAACCTATTTTTCAAGTTAAAACGCTGCTACATGTTGTTGATTTGTGAAGGTTGTTTGTGATTTGAAAAACATTCAATAAAAGCAACATAACAGGTTTTATTTATTTTTATTTTCCATTATAACACTGATTTTTCATAAATCCTGATTCATTGTGGGGTTTTTTAAACACAGAGGAACATTTTCTGTGCTAAAGTTTCTGAACAGATGCCTGCCTAATTCCCCCATGCTGTTTATTTGATTGAATCTTCATTCACTGTCAAATGTTTGCAGCTGGTTTGTGACTTTGTGATGAAGATTTTCCCTTTAACGTCAAAGTGGATGCTAACAACCGGATGTTAACTTTAGACGCGTCCAACTTTTAATGGTGGATAAATAAATCAAGATAAAACAACAGAACCGCTGTAAAAGTGTTACTTTCTAAACAAAATAATAAACATGAATCCACCGTTTCTGCATCTTCATTATCTTCTTGTGTGAAACATTCAAGTCCGTCGCTGCATAAATTTGCAAAGCAGCTTCTGGCAGGTGAGAACAAATGTCTCCATAAATCCATATGTCGAGGAAAACTTTTGCTTTTGTCCATAAATAGCAGCTTTATGTTTCTTTAAAGTTAAAGGCTCTTCTTCAGTTTTCTTTCTGACTTTTTTCTCCCAGAAGAAACTTTCCAAATGAGTTTTATGGTTTGGTTTTATTAGCCTTTTAGCTTTGGGCTTCTGATTTTGCAGAACGTGCCTAAAGTCACGTAATGTGTCGAGACAGACGGATGTGGTGAGGAGAATCTGGTAGTTTTCCAAAATAAAACGTATCCGAAAAATAAACTAAAGGGAAATAATCAAAATGAGGTTTTTTTTTGGCACGGTACCGAGCAGCCCACAGACCGGTGCCGTTCCCCTGCTTTAAGGAGTTCAAGCAGCTTCTTGGACATGAGTGTATCAAACATATGATGAACATGTGATTATTTTTTCAAACACGTTAATATGTGTAGATTTTACATTTATTGCTGCGGGGCCTGAGACAGATGCCTGCTTTATTCCTTAAGGAGGTTTAAAGGTTGTCGTTTAACACTAAAATAAATATCTATATGCCAAAATTGTACCCACAGACACAAAAGCTAACAAAACATTTAATAAACAGCCTAATAAAACAGTAGATTTTGATATAAAACAAAGAGTTGTAAAGAAATTAAATATTTAGATCCACAGATGGACCCTTTATCATTTAAAGAAAAACTTTTCAGTGTTTTCTATGCATACATTTGTACATTTATAGCACTTAATCGCAGCATGTTTGACATCAGATGTAGGATCTTTTTCTGTTCTGAATTCCTAACACTAAAAATATTGTTCCGACCAAAGAAAAGCAGCATCACAGCACCTCCTCCTGTGGACTTTCTGACCTTCAGTTTGTGCTCTTTGCGGTTGATGATGACGGCCGTGATCTGCTGGTCCATGAAGATGAGGATGGTGCACAGCAAAGCAGGAAGTGCTGCCAACAGCAGCGTCCACCAAGGGTTCCCCCCTAAGGGGTCCATCAGCCAGCCCCTGTTCTTCGACGTTGGCTTCGGGGCGAAACACGGAACACGTTCAGAGAGAAATCCACCAATCAGAGAGGCCGTTGATGATCTCACCTCCACATCATGAGCATCCATGCATCAACGTACCTCAAAACGGTCGGGGACGTTGAGTTTAGGAGAGGGGATCCCCATCAGATAGTCCACCATCACCATGATCATGATGGTTAGAAAGACGGCAAAGTCACTGATGGTGGATCGCAACTACACACACAAACACACACAAACACATTGACAAAATATCCAGTCATGTGATGCAAACGTGTGTCCATTTTTGATGTCAGAGTTTTCTGACTGATTCAAAATCAATAAGTGGTTATTTTCTGACTTTACAGGGTAGAGGAGCGGTTTGTTTGAACTTTGAAAAACGTTATGGCGGCACGTTTTAGGCTCTTTAGCAGGACGGTTGCTTTGCGTTTCCAGTTCCTTTGCTCGTTTTCATCCTCATCGTGATCAAACATTTACATGTTCCTCTCAGTGGACATGTTTAAAAAAAGAAAAGAAAAAATGTGCTTTTTACTCCTTTGATGCCAAAAAAGGGCAGATTTTTTTGTATCATATCCAAGATGAGCTGTCTGCTAATTTAGACACAAGTTGTTTTTTTTTTTCTGACCTCCTCTGAGAATCGCCCAGTCTGACCTTTTGGGAGGGGGTTGTGGGAAGAGCAGCATCTGTTTAGAAATGTTCCCCTCATAAAGGATCATTCTGGCTGTTGGGGAAGTTGGCAAACTGTCTGGGAATGTTCTTAAACCCCTCCAGCCGATTCCTGCTGGAAGCTGGAACGCTCCAAACAAACCACCTGCAGAAGCATCTCCTTCTACTTTTTAATTATTGATAAATGAGGCGGATCTGGTCTCCAGCACCTTGTCAGGTGTTGTTAGGTTAGATCTTCTGCTTCTTCCTCACTATAGATCATTTATGGAATTTGGATAAAGTTTTGTGCATAAGTGAGATGGAAGCAGAGCTAAAGAAAACCTGTAAAACTGAAGGGAAAGTGGTGAATAAAGTCCCTTCAATAGATTTTCAGGTCACCGCTCCACCACAGCAGCGTCTGTCCTCACCAAGTCATTACACACTTGTGTGTGCGAACACAAGCAGCAGCATACACACTAAAGCCTGACGCAATGTAAACATTTACACACAATGAGAGGTGGCAGAGAGTCCAACCACTCTGTTACACACGAAAGACCACAACTCTTCAGATCGCAGGCATTTTTTTTTTTAAATAAAAATGATGCATCATTTAGGTGTGGAACACAAAACAGACGGAAAAGAAGTGAAAGGTCACCTTAGTGGGGAAGTATCTGTCAGTCTTAAACTTCTTGAGGAACGATGACAGAAAGAAGGTTGTGAAGAAGAGGATAATGGACCAAAACAGAACATCTGGGATGTAGGGTCCATGGTGACCACAGGCTGACCCCACAAAATCCCCATGGAGCAGTTTACACATCTGAAAAAAAAACAAGACAACACAAATCTGTGAAGTTTTACTGTAATATTTGAGGAGTTCTTGTTATTCTGTTCTGCAACAGCAGCAGCAGTAGTCCTCGACTGAAGGACCAAATTGTCTTCACTATTCTCCATCTTTCTGTGCCTATGAGCAAAGATTTGACCCAAAAATCTAAAACAAAACCCATCAAACATCGAACATCAAAGTCCATCCGATTGGTCAGAAGGAGACTTATTTATGGATTTATTTGATTTGTTAAATATTTCAAGCTGCCATAAGATTGTTTCAGCACATTTAAGGTAACCACTTATCGCAATATTCACCGACTTTTGCGATATGCATTTTGCAGAGCTTGATTTCGCGATAACGATATATTTGCATTTTATTGTGCAGGCCTACACAAGGTGAAAATGAATTTTGGACATATTAACACCCAACCCTCCAGAACCATCAAACATGAGGAAGAAACCATCATAAAAAATCATGGGGCTAAAAAAAAAGGTCTAAATCCACTAACAGAACTAAAACACAAGTCTGGGATATTCAAAGGAAGTTTTTAATTATTATGGGATGGTCACAGGGCCTACAGCTAGGTGGCCATTTTGCGGCAAAATGTGAAAATCTTTGATTGTCTTATTTTCCAACTATATGGTAAAATAATAATAATAATAATGGACTAGATTAATCTGCGCTTTTCCAGGCGCTTAAAGTTCTTCCAATGTGTCCATTATTCATTCATACTTGGTGATGGTAACTGCTGATGTAGCCACAGCTGCCCTGGGACAGACTGACTGAGACGTGGCTGCCAGTACGACCGCCACCGGGACATTCATACACATACACACACCAGTGGAGCCACACCAGTGTTTTGCCCAAGGGCACAACGACAGTTAACTGGAGGGAGCGGGGATCGAACCGCCGACTCTTCAATCATTGGCTCCAACCTGCTCAGCCGCCTGCGTCACTGCCACCAAAAGAAAACACGCCCCTAGCTTAAGTCTACAATCAAAACAGAAGTTTATTGACCTTTGACCTCAGACAGAGGCTGCCATCTTGAAGTCTGGTACCTCTAGTGCCAGCTACAAATTTAAACTCCTCCTAGATCCTCGAGCTTTATTAGGACGTTGCAGATCATAAACGGTGTTAGCGTGGCGAGCTTGCTAAAGTGGCGTTCCCCTGTTGCCCAGACATTTTCTACATTTTCATTTTCAAAAGGGGGGCAGAGAGGGCGGCTCACTCTGGCCATGCAAAGCTACTGGCGGCTTTCACTACAATTGTTCCTACAGCAGAGAAAAAGGTACGTTTAGTGTTTAATCTGATGAGATGCTGCTCCTCCTAAAGGACGGGATGGATGTCTGTGTGTGATCCTAAATATAGAAATTGGTCTGGAATGAGATGTGGCTGCCTTTGCTGCACCACGAAAGGTAGTCCTGCGGTGTGCACCGTGACCACGTTCAGCCGGCGCCGCAGCTGTGGTCACGGCTCGCCTCGTTTCCCAGACGCGACCGGAGTCCCATCTGTGCAAATCTCCAGGGACCTCCTTCAGGAACAGCTTTTATAAAATGTCCCATCTAGGTAAATCTTTGCAGAAAATAATGTTTTCCATGACTCCCAGATTCTAATAAAAGATCGATCGAGTGGTGCAGCAGAAACTCCTGGACAGCCACCAGGATGCAGCTCAGTGTGTTCCAGCTCCAAAACCATCAGAAGTGAGGATGCCCACCTCATGTTGGAACGTCGTGCTTTCAGGTTCAGGATGTAATTACTCCAGTATGCCACTAGAGGCTCTCCCACAGCGTTATAAAAAGAGCCCTCCTTCTCTTTATCCAATCAGGGATCTGTGACATCATGGAGGATAAATAAATGACCCCGAAAAACAGGGACGATATTAAACAAATACATGATTAACTAAAAAAACCTAAAAGCCATTTTCATTTATACCCCAAATCCTCCTGAAACCAGCTCCATGAAATGATCAACAAAGCAGGAAGCTGAAGTTAAGAGGATGTGCTGACAGTCCTCAGACCCCCCTGACCGACTACAATTATCTTTAAAATGCAGGAAGTAAATGAGGTTGTGTTTTTTGCCCTTCTTGGGTCATTTTATCAGCACAACGGTGCCACTAATTAATGAGACTGCAGGGAATTACAGTACATAAATTTAGGGATTTAGACCACTAATCCTTACAATCTCCTGTAGGGAATAAGGCTAAAAAGTCGGATTTGCTTTTACGTCTCTGCATGTTTGAAGTATTATCAAGAGAATTTGACTTTAATTTGACTTTGAATTTAATTGCTGCAGAATTATTTCTTCCAGAGTTTTTTCTGCTCATAAAAATGATATTTCAGACTCAAACATGCAGTCTAAGTCCTTTATTTTAAGGAGTTTAACATGATGCAGACGGATCGTGACATGGGAGTCACTGGGTCTTTAACTGCGAGCCTCACCGAAACGTTCAGGCTGCTCCACGGGATGGAGTCCGAGCTGCCGAACCCGGTCTGGTTCCACAGCTGCCAGAGCTTTTCGGTTGCGTTAGCTGGTGGGGAACACTGACACCTGAGGACACAGGAGGGAGACTTTCGTCAACATAGACGATCACCCGGTAGATGATTGAATTAGCGGAATTAGTTTTGATCTGCAAGCATTTCATCTGGATTTACAAGCAATTCTTTGTTTAAGCTGAACTTCTTTGGTTAAAAATAAGCTCCATGTATTATTTATTTTATGCCTTCTGCTCTGAACTGCTTCTCCTGCAGGACTAAATCAATAAATCTTTTTGCTGAACGGCTTTTGCGTTGAAGTGAATGAATATAATGAGTTTAATACTTAAACCCTTGTTTAAAGGACAGACTCTAACGTGATTTGTGCCTCTGTAAAAGCGCCTTTCTGTGGTTTCCTGCTGTTCAAATGAATGGAACCAAACTGAAGGGACTCACGAGTAGAGGGTGAGGTTGTCCAAGTTGTTGTGCATGTTGACGGGGTAGTGCTCTCCAAGGTGGAAAAGCTTCTCCAAAGCCTCATAGATGAAGATGATGCAGATCAGAGCCGCAAAGGCTTCCTCTGTGAAGCGGGTGATGTAGCAGACCAGTGAACTGGCGTCCGTGGCCACCAGGAGCAGACACAGGAAGGCCGTCCACAAACCGATGCTGGTCCGCAGAGACAGGTAGGACAGCTGGTAGTCACTGGAGCGGGTTTAGGAGGAGGACAGTCAGCTCTGAGGCCTAATTTGGGATTCCCCTATGAATGAAAAACGTCTTTAAACTCACGTGCAGAATTTAAAAAGGATCTTCTCGAAGACTAAAACGGGGCCCGTGCTGCCGAGGATGGTGAGGGGCTGGCCTGCGAAGAGGGAGTACGCCACCCCAGTCAGCGATGCCCCAAACAGAGACTCTATTGCACTCTGCAGAGACAGAGGAGACGAGAAAGGAGGTGAACGAAAAGCAAGGAGAGAAGAGGAGGCAGAGTGTTTTTCACTGAACAGCCAGCGGCTGAAAGGAGGTCAGAGAAACGCTTCGGCCGGCTGCTCCGACGCCACATCCCTAAGCAAACCTTCCCTGCTGGGTTTACTTAGACACTTTACACACATGAGCTGACAGACAGAGTGTGTGCCAGCAGTGACTGGGCTGGGAGGGGGGGCATTAGGACAGGCAAAGATGCAGACAGAGAGCGGAGCAGCTCAGACGAGCAGTTCAGATCTTTAGCTTCAAGACAAAATGATGCATTTAGTCCCCGTTTTAAACCATAAACCCGTCACATACCGTCACTTTTACAGCTTTTACAGCTTAAGTCAGCCGACTGACTACGTCAACACAAACAGAAAGTGAAACCCCCAGAAAAAGAGCTGAATCAGCAGGAACAGGCAGAACAGGAACAGGCTGACAGACAGAACTGAACAAGCTGCACTCAAGTTTTCAGAATCACATGTAGGGCTGCGCGATATGAGGAAAACGTCCGATTTTTGCGAAAATAGTGATCAATGCAGCAATGACGATGTAACTTCTGATACATGAAGAAATAGCAAAACATCTAAATATATCATTTCCATTTTACTGCAACAGTTGAATTTAAATAAAAGTCAACATAACTTAAATTGACCCTCGTCTACATAGGAGGCGGGCATCGAACATCAAAGTCAATCCGATTAATCCAATCCACTTTATTTATAGAGCACATTTCCAAGCTAACAGTTTCTAAAGATTAAAATGACATAAAAGTTATTAAAAAAATAAAAACAAGCAAAATACAACACTAAACTGAATAAAATAGGATAAAAACACAGATGAAACACAGAGGATCACTAACTGCACAAACAAATACTTTGTGCGTAACTTTGTCTGTGTGTGTACATTTTTGACATTTATCCTCATAAAGGGATTGATTTGATTCGTTAAATACTTCAAGCTGCCATAAGATTGTCTCAGTACATTTAAAGTTATCGTTTGTTGCAATTTTCGCCGTCTTTTGCGATACAGCACGCGATAAATTTACGACTTATTTAAAAATTTGCACTTAATCACATGTCATGTGTTGAAATGAATTCAACATTTTTCTAAAATGGCGCCAATATGGTACAATAATGAAGATATCTCTCAAAATAAAAAACGTATGCTATGCTATAGAAAGAGCTGAACACTCCTGACAAAAAGAAAATGGATACAACTTTTCTTTGACACAAATAAAACTTTTCTTTGTTTTTATCACAAAATGTCTTGGTTTGATTACGGTCAAAAATGTCACGGGTTTGCAGTCACAGATATCAAGGCACCAAACATCAGAATGCACGCGCACTATATAGAACATCAGAGATTGAAGACGCCTCTGGAAATCAGTTAACGTGTTTTAAAAACGACTTTAGTATTCATATCTTTCTGCACAAACAAATACTTTGTGCACACCTTTGTCTGTATGTGTAAATTTTTGACATGATCCTACCCCGTACATGCACACTATCCCCTGATCCAGCAGACTGACTCCAGCCTGGTTGGGTGAGCAGCATGGAGCTTCAGGACTTACTATGTTGCCTTTTGTCGCCTCCCCAAGCAGACCCCCGAATGTGATGACGGGGGACATGCAGGCACAGTAGAGGAAGAGGACGGAGGCCAGACACTGCAGACTGAACGAGTCCTTAATGTCGCTCCAGTAGAAGGGGGCTTTCCGCTTGATGTCCAAAATCAAGCCTCCAAAAATTCTGCAAGAGAAGAAAGATCAAATAAGCTAATAACATATTTTCAAATGGGAAATCTTTGCATGTTTGATTCATTGATTCCTTAATACCTTCAAATGGAGTAGAAAAAAGAAGAACTAATATAATCCCACCCCTAACCTTTTTTTCTTTACATAGTTATAAGCTATGAAGATTTCTGAAATAGTGTTATGTCTAATTATAGTCATTGTTGTTCTAATGAGAAGTAATCAGCACATATTTTTGATAATTGATCTGCATAGGCTATGAAGATTTATGAAACAGTGTTATGTCTATTTTTTCTGATATTGTGTTTTTCTGATATATTCTTTCTGATATTTTTAATCGTAATCATAGTCATAATCTTTCTAATGAAACATATTCTGCAAATATTTTAGGTATCTGCATTGATTTGATTGATTTCTAAAATAAAGTTTTATCTATTTTTACATAACTATTAAGTAATTCATCTTTGTTATGTGATTTATTCATTCATTCATCTTCTTGACCGCTTTTCCCTTTCGGGGTCACGGGGTTGCTGGAGCCTATCCCGCCCACTTGGGCGTAGGCAAGGGATGCCCTGGACTGGTCGCCAGTCTGTCGCAGGGTAGAATGTCCTCAATCACACATCCATTCACTCTCACACTCACAGCTAGGGACAATTTAGAGTTGCCAATCAACCTATGTGGCATGTTTTTGGACGGTGGGAGGAAGCCGGAGATCCCGGAGAAAACCCACGCATGCACGGGGAGAACATGCAAACTCCACACAGAGAGGTCCCCATAGATGTTGTGTTTTTCATGTCCCCCAGCCAGGACTTGAACTGGGGGCCTTCTTGCTGTGAGGCAAGAGTGCTAACCACTGCGCCACCGTGCAGCCCTATGTGATTTATTGATTTATAATTCTGTCTGATAAAATGTTATAAACTGGATAATGATAAATCATACAATGAAAATGGTTCAATAGAACAGAGGTGGGGTTAGATAAGTTCCCTTCCTTCCACTCCCTTTTAAGCAATCTTTAATTTAATGTCTAATTATTTATCCTAAATTTGAAATGTCTTTGTATGAATGTATAACTGCTGATTGTATTGTTTTGTGCATTATTCCTGCTTTGATTGCTTGAAATAAATTTTAAATCAAATCAAATCAAATAAAGCGTTTCTTAATGTCTATAAGTTATTCATACTTTACCAGTTTCAGTCCACATTATTTAGTAAATCCATAACATTATCTCAGAGCTAATTGAGTGCTAATTAATAACGTAAGATTTTTTTTTCTAGAAATCATTACTACATGTCAAGATTTAGTCAAGTATAAAGAAAAAAACATGCATGTTCAAAAACATAAGATACATGGTTTCATGAACACGCATTCAGCCCATGGTGTTCACACCGGACAAGCAGGGAGCGGCTTTTTCTTCTTTGGTTTTCCTACTGTCACTCCAGTTCTCTTATCCATTGGGCTCCAGCTTCAACTCCAGCTTATATGGAATGGAGCTATCGGCGCTCCACCAAGAACCAGGAGAACCCGTCAGTCCATCTGAACTCAAGGTTTGCGTTTCTGTGGTTTCTTTGTGGAGCACATTTCCAACAACAATCGTCAGAGAACGACACCAATCAAACCGAGTGAAAATATTTCTGTTCATTTTTCACACAGTTGGATCCATGTTTCCATTGTTGCTAAATGAAATCAATTTTTAAAAGCTTCACTGAAAACTTTGGCTGCAGCTTTAAACCTCTGCCGCTGTCGTGCTGCACTTCCTCCGTCTTAACGGATGGCTTTCCTGTGAAATGGTGAGGTTTTCTCTCACTTTGAATAAATCTGTTCCTGAAATGTATTTTACAGTCACAGCCTCTGGAACACGGTATTTTTAGAATCCTTTCCAACCTGGAATTCTTCATTTTTTCTCTGTGATGTTTGGACCTCATTTTTCATTTTCTTTTTCTCCTCACCTCTGGAACACACATTATTTACCTTCATTCCCCTCCCTGTGTGTTTTTTTTTTGATAGGACTCTTTGAATTCATCTACCCCGCTGCCTTTCCGTCCTGCAGCAGCTCCCTCTGTGCTCTAACCTTTTATAGTAATGCTGAAAGGGACTTTGTAAATAATACAGAGCCTCACAGTCGGTGTGTGTATGCTGTGTGCGTGTGTGTGCGTGTGCAGTGTTTGTGTGAGGATTCATACAAAAGCTGCTTGCTGAGTGGCTCAGGAGGCTCAGTTATCCATAAATGTCAGGGCTCCCGGAAAACAAAAAGCCTCAAATCTGCACAATAATGTAATTATTGTTCTTCTTTTGTTCTGTCTCACATGCCTAGATCTAAATATAACACAATGATGTATGAGGAACCTCAGAATAAACACCTAAACGTAAAGATACTGGCAGGCTGAGCGGCAGCTACATCCGCTCGCCATAGCCTAGTTCAAGCTGGTTCCCAAACTTTTTCTGCAGGGCCCCCCTTTCTGAAGATTAGAATATTTTCGAGCCCCCCCACACTGACACAAACATCCAAATCCTTTGTTTGTAAACTCCACCGCGCCTTATAACATGTGGTTAATGAGAAATCTTTCTCTGAACGGTAGAATTCTGTTATCTAAAGCTGAAGGAATCTCTAGATCTGTTTATGTGTCTCTCTCTTTAGAAATGCCAAAACACATCTGTAACCTATTAAACAAAACATTATTTGATTTTATTTGGAGGAAAAAATATCATTACTTAAGGAAAAATGTTTTGTGTAACACCAGAAAACATGGGGGCATGGATGTATTAAGCTTTGAAACTTTAAACAACTCTTTTAAAATAAAGTGGTTAAATAATTTATTGAAAGGGGAAGACAATATCTGGAATGCATTTCCCAAATATATATTTGACACAATGGGAGGCATTAAATTCTTGCTAAAATGTAATTGTAAAATTGAAAAATTACCCACAAAACTTTCAAACTTTTACAAAGAAGCCCTGCTGGCCTGGAAACTCTTTTATAAACATAATTTTTCTCCAACAACTTGTTTTATTTGGAATAACAGTAATGTACAATACAAGAATAAATCACTTTTTTCCTAGATGGTATGATAATGATATTGTTTTAATCAGACAACTTTTCGATTTTCATGGACATCTTCTGACGTATGAAGAATTTCTTTTAAAATTCGGTATTCCTGCTCCACCCAGAGAATATGCAATAGTGTTAGACGCCGTTCCAACCAGTCTACTTCAACTGTTTAAAGGGATTTATAACACAAGTCAATAAAGAACCCAGACAGTTTTTTTGGACAATGTGGATATTTGTGTTAATTCAGTTTTTACATACCACAACCTGCTGGGAGGTTTTATTGGGAATCCAAATTTGTGGACATAAAATGGACTTATGCTTGGACTATTAGCAATAAATACTGTCTAAATAACAAAATAAAAGAGGTGTCCTTCAAAATATTGCAGATTTGTTGTGGACATGGATCTGTCTTGTTCATTCTGTGGAACTCAGGAGGAAACTATTTCTCATCCGTTTGTGGACTGCAGACATACAAATAAGGTTTGGATTGAAGTGGGAAACTATATTGGAAATATAAACAAACTGTTACATTTTTAGATAAAGACATTATTCTGGGTTACCTTAATGTCAAAGTAGACAAAGATTGTATTTTCATTACACAATTGTTTTTATTATTGGCAAAATTCCATATCCATAAAGCCAAATGGTCAAACTCCAAACCTAAATTCCAGCAGTTTTTAAGTAAAATCAATCAGTAATGTACCATTATCAAACATCTGCAAAACCAAAAAGCAATTCGAACTCATTTAATTTTTGAAAGATTTAAAATGTATTAAACCCCAAAGATTTTTGAAGTAATAATTCTTTTTTTCTTATGTTGTATATGTATGTGTATATATTTATATACTTTTTGTTTTATTTCTTATATTTTTCTGCAATATGTACACATTTCAATTCCCCCTGAGACATTCACATTGTTATTGTATTATGTTGTTTGTCAATAAAGTATGAAAAAAAAAACTCCACCGCTCCACCATCATTCATTTACTACCATATTCCGGTAAAAATGTGCAAGCAATAGGGAAACGCTACTTTTGCGGGCTCGCCACCCAAATGCCGTGAAAAATCTACAAACTTCTAAATCCAACATTTTTTCCCAAGCAGCTTCCCAGTGATGCTCGAAGAGTTAGGAGGCTATCAATTTATAGACTCCTAACTCCTATTTTTGATCCCATAGATCGAAATTAGTTTAAATTAGTTAAAGGTACTTAAAGCGAGATTTTGAAAAATATAAGCCTTTTCACGAGGTCAAAGGTCAACGAAACAAAAACAAATTTGAATTTTTTCGGCCCCCTTCTGTTTTTTCTTCTTCAGTGATTGTAATCTTTTTTTTTTTTTTTTGGTTTTGGAGGGGCATATTTGAATTAAAAAATAATCTAGATAAATGTATCTAAAAAAATATATCTACTTCAAATGCTAGCAGATGTAATTACACATAATGGAGAAGGAATAATGAAATATGATTAGTAGGAATCACTGTTTAGTGATCGTTGGACCCACCTCCCTGTCCTCTGCAGCTCAGGCCCAGCCTGGTGGTCGTCCTCCTTCTCCTGCTCTCCCGCGGCGGGTGTGGTGCCGTTTGGCTGGGGGGGTAGTTTCCTTTTCATCTACAAATCACACAGATTTAATTTTTTACCTGCAACGGTCGTTATTGCCTCTGATTGGAAAAACCTTTGGGCTGAGTAGTTGCCGGTACTGAGATATACGGTAAAACCGGTACCATATAAGAACGCAGAGCTTCAATTCGTAGATGTATTGTAATCAGTTTCTGTGTGCAGTTCCAGCCAATCGTTTTACCTTTCCAGCGATTGTGGGTATGAACATACCAGAATGGGCGTGGCCAAGAGGGTGGGCGGAGCTTCAGTCAAAATCCCAGAGCGAAAGTGTGTCTGTACTTCACAGCAAAAGATTCTAATCCCATAACCTGATGGATAGTGTAAAATGCACAAAAAAAAAGCCGTTGTCGTGGCGACGAGCAGGTGAAATCCGTGTGTGAAGATGAAGATGCAGCGCTGCAGTGCAGACTGTCAGAAAGACAGTCAAGTGCCTCCCTTCACTGTGTGGTGCTGCTTTGGCGTTTTGTTTTTTTTCTCGTTTTCTGAGCACCACTTCAGCCAAGAAACAGGAGAACCCATCACATCAGTCCAGCTCCCAATCTGAACACTAGCTCTGTGTTCCTGTGGCACCGTTCAGGCACCTTAAAGTATCAGTCCAGCCCCGCATCAAATCAGATATCATCCCTAGTCACGGGTTTAAAAAAGAAAAAGTAACTTTGATCTAACCTGAGATGGGACGCTCTTTGGAGGCTCGATCCGGATTGTAGGGTCCCATTCCCCTGGGGGCAGGACAGTGACCTGATCTAGGAACTCATCAATCCCAGAGAGGAGGTCAGTCCGGTCTTTGGCCTTGTATGCCACATCGTGGAAAACCTGCAGAGAGACGATAGCTTAGTTTCCTGGAGGAATCTCCTCAGCACGTCAAGCTACAACCGATCCAGTGAGCAGCTTAAACCAGAACTTAAAAGGAATTCACTTCATTGTTTCAATGCGGCTATTTCAAAAAGATTTAAATAAAAAAAAAAAGTACTCTTTCCTCACCTCATCTGTCATCAGTGTTGCCATGGATCTGCCAATTTCATGGTATTGTGGTCCTTTACCATGAGGACCCAGAAGCAGAAAGAGGAACCTTGGAGAACCCACACACAGGTATCAATCTCCTTTCACGATAAAACAAGCACACTCCTGGTTTTCCTGTTCGATCGGAGGGTTTGGTTGCAATTTAACACGCTTCCTATTAAAATAGCTTCACATTCATATCTGGAAGTTACAGGGTTCCCTGGCAACACGTTATCACCCCAACTCGTCATATGTGACCACGTGGGTAAGGGCCCCCCCTACACATTATATGTTGACGAGCCCAACTCGTCGTTTTTCGAGGTGCTGATGATAAGAGATCCCGAAATCCTGGTGATTGATTTACGTTTCAACTAAACTAAATCTTTCATTTAATTTCAGTTTTATACCAAAAAAAAAAAAAAATGGCGGCGGGGTTAAGTGAAAGCAAAGCATCGAGCACTGCTTTCAGACTATATGAGGAAAAAGAAAACTACCTTGTATCTTTTTTAAATTATTGTTATTATTATTAATTTTTAAGGCGGAATTCAGAATCCGTTGGAATTTTACCAAAATCATTTAAATTAAGCAGGCAGCACGTTGAAAAACAAAGAGTTTGGCTCACCCACAATGTCAATATGTAACGCAGAGGGGGGTCCCTACCCATGCGACCATATATGACGAGTTTTGGTGAGAATGCGTTGTTCCCCGAAGTCAAGGGCACCACAATGCGTTAACAAGAGTGATGTAAACACGTGGGTCCATCTGTCCCACCCAGGATTAATTCTGCTTATCCTTTTCAGTGCATTTTGTATTAACAACAAAAAAACACTTGATGCTTTAATTTTGACAATGAGAACCTTCACCCACGCTTTACTTTGAAGGTTTATTTATTTCCGGTGACAGTAGCACATTCGGTTTGTTAGGTTTATACACTTAAATCCAACATTATTTAGCATTTTATAGTGAAATTACATGGCTGGAAGTTTATTTTTCCTACACTTTACTATATTTTTAAAAATAGCGAATAAGCTACCTCGGACATCGCAAATTTTTTTAATCTAATTTCCAGGAACAGATAGGTGAATATCTGAGTTTTTGGATATTTGTTACAGCCCTTCTCACTTACTACTGGGTCAAAGATGTTATAATAAGACTAGAAAACGACAGAAAATTTGTCTTCAGAAACTCAGTTTGCACGTCAGCGACACACCTTGTGGGCACAGGTACTTCAGTGAGGCCTGTGATGAGGACTGCAGGCAGCAGCCGCACAAACGCTATGATGGGCTTCTCCAGGAAGTCCACCTCTCCAACCAACACGTTGGAGGCCTCTGCACCAGGAGGAATCTTCTTCATGAAGTTCATGTCCACCTGAAATCAACCAACACAGCCTGAAATCAGACACACAAAAGAGCTCACAGAATAAAATGTCTTGCAAAGGAAGCAGAAACGCGACCACAAACAACAGAACTAAGAGAAAACGGCAGCAACGCATGCAAACGAAAACAAAAAAGGTCATGCTGGCGGTGACAGAAGCTTAGTAGAAGCATCAAACTAGAAGCACTGTACTGAGCAAAGATTGTCCATTCTTTTGTGTCCTATGTTAAATTTAGATCTAATCCAGTTAGAATTTGCAGAAAGAGATGTTTCTTCAGTCTTCCGCATTACTGTGACTCATGTAAACACTGAACCTCTTTATGGCAGAGCCAATGCTTGGTTTCATAAGTCTTTTTGGAAACCTGCCATTTTCCCAACAGATGATGCATTGCCAAGTGATAGGATAAAGAAAAAGACGTGCAGTATCAGTGAATTTTGAAGCAAAGCGGTTACATAACACCCCTTTAAAGAATTCATTTTTGATTCATTAGAGGAAGAGCAAAGATGGCCACTTCCTTTCACTTATCCAGGAAAACAGGGGCCACTGGTTATGTGACACGAGCTTTTAAGGACTGTTTGCAGTGCAAAACGCCAAAATGTCAGAGAAAGACGGAAGGTACACAACCGAAGCCCCTCCAGGATGATGGGCGGAGTCTGTGCTCAGTACTAAGGTTAGGTTACCTTGCTGAAGTCCACACTGCTGCCTTCTCTACTGACCCCTACTTTGGACGGCCTCCTCTCCACTGCCTTGTTGCCGTCCAGGTTGTTCGGAAGTGAATGTGGAGACACCATTGGTCCTGGGTGGGATAGGAAAGCAGTGATGGGAATTGTCAGTTGTGTATCATGGGATGGAATGAGAAGAAAGCAGCTTCATGTCTCAGCAAGGGTTACCAAGGAAAGCACTTTCGTCTCATGTCATAATTACAAAATAAGAGTCCTGTATCTTCTTTGAACTTATTCCAGCAATGCTGCTTAGTTCCTTATGCCTTAGTCACATGCACCTGTATGGGGGTTCACCCGTCTGGTTACTGCAGGTTTTTGAGTTGTCCAGGCGGTTAGAGGGTCATAGAGAGGAGCGGCAGGTGTGTCTTAGGTCCGAGTTTCTTCTCTAATCCCTTACTACTAAAAAATAGGTAGGCCCGCACTATCAAGTTCCCTGGATATGAATATTAATTACTAATAAAGCATTTTTATCGCGAGTTTTCCACATATCGTGCAGCCCTGTTCACAACGATTTTTCTAAAGCCAAATATGATGTCACCGATTTCACAAAGTGAAAATCGTATCAATATGAGCTTTGTGCGGCCGGCTTAAGTGACGTCATGGAACGTATTATTGTATGATTGAAAGCATTTATAAGAATAATGGAAATTACAAGCACTGATGACGTACGGGTGATGCTGTCGTACGGTGTCCTTATGCCAAACTCTAGTCGCCATTGAGGTGTGAGTACTGAACCCTTACGGACCGCTCGAAAACACAGTAGAAATGCATGTGATACGTAAATGCACAAGACATCCGTAGGACACAAACAACACCGACTAATTTATTTGTTTCTAACAGTCGGGCTGCACGCAAGGAGTACACACTTATCACATGAACAACCAAAACAGACTCCTACGGCCTGCAGGATTTGTGGGTGTTGAAAAAAAAGAAAAATCTGTACGACATGCCTGCGTCTCACCTACTTTAACCTTATGTTTTGTATATATACGAGTTGTCGCTCGCAGCATGACCGTAGAGGACAATGTGTTTGAACATTTTTTCTCTACGGGTACAGTGAGCCGTCCAGTTCATGATCCTAAAATTTCGTGCGGGGTTTTTTACCCGCAGACAGCCCGCATCCACCCATAAGGACAGTTGTGACTAAGGCTCTATGTAGTCTCTATAAAAAAACTTAAACTTTACCTACAACATGAACTTTTAAACTTGGTCTTGCATCTTTCTTTTTTTTAACAAATAAAAATGTGCAGACTTTTACACAAAAACAAACCCAGAAGAATTCAAAATCAGTAAAAGGTTCTTACAATATAAAAACAACAATAAAAGCATTTGTTACCGCAACATTTTCACAGCATCCATTACTTTTTATGATTACCTAATGACAAAAAACTGCAAGTCAAACGTTACCCTACACAGGGAAGATCATAGATTTCACACAAAACTGTTCATAATTATTTAATTTATGGGTTCAACCCTAAATTCATTCATGAACAGTTCAGAATGCTGTCAGTTTCAGGTTCAAAGATGTTTCCTTCAGCAACTTTATACATTTGTATGCACTTCACATTTAAGCGTTCTTGATGTGATCTGAGCCATACCAGACACAGGAAACGCTAGCACTTATGATGACGTGATGAGGGATGTGAGATGAGGTGGAAATGGAAATCCTAATCAAAGGATAGCAAATGTTATCCTTTGAAATTCCTACAAATCAAATTATGTAAATATTTATGCTTCCCATTACATTTACCAATACATTTCTGTCAGTAAGTGGTGTAGCCATGTACTATTAACTGTACTCTGTTGATCCTGCTCGATTAGCATGTAAGAAATTGAGGAAGGATTACCTAAGGTTTTACTTGCAAACAGATTTTATTCAGAAAGACTAAGCCTTCTGTTGTTTCATTGCATACTTCTACACTAAGGTGCCAGAGTGAAAAAGAACAATAACGTCTAACTTTTATGTTTACATTTATATATAGGTAGCTTCAAAATATATTTTTTTCTGAAGGAAATATATAATTTTTTAAACACTATGGATCACATTGACAAATTTGACACCAGTGATCATTTTTAACAAACGTGCTTGGATACAAAAAAATATTTTTTCTTTAACTCTACATTAATCACCTTTATTGATAGTGATTCACAAGTTAAAAGCATATTTTATACAAAAATAAGTAATTGAAGGAGCATCTTGTATGATAAAACAATTTAGTCCCTGCACACATTGATCAGATTTTCTTCAATTTTAGGACAACTCTATTCAGACAAAATCCATTTTTGCATGACTGCATTACTGCTCCAAACCAAAGCTCCTGAAACATCTGATTACTTTAGAGTCACACCAAGATGAAAACAACATTTCTGAACTAGTTTGTTCATTTGGACCTCCTGGACCAGATTTAGTGTCTACATTCAAATCAGAGAAAATATTCATCAAACTCTTCGTGCCATGCTGGAGGATACTTGTGAATTGTCTTTATCTGGTTGTTAGTGGACATTAAATTGTTTTTTTCCCCCCTCTAAAATAGCCTCAATAAGAGAGCCAGAACTAATAACTCTACATCAACCCATTGGTCATTTCATTGGTCAACCCAATAGTCATAGCATTGGTCAACCCATTGGTCACTCAACTGGTCAACCCATTGATCTTATTATTAGTCATCCCATTGATCATCCCATTGGTCAACCCAACGGTCATACTATTAATCATACCATTTGTCATTCCCGTTGGTCAACTCAATAGTCATAGCATTGGGCAACCCATTGGTCATTCAGCTGGTCAACACAATGGCCTATTATTAGTCAACCCATTGGTCAACCCAATGGTCCTACTATCAGTTATACCATTTGTCATTACCGTTGGTCAACCCATTGGTCATCCAGCTGGTCAAACCAGTGGTCATACAATTGGTCATCCCTGCTGATAGACAGCAACCAACAAGTAAAGAAAAGGTAATTTGGAGGAAACACATGAGTTCTGAACACCTTGAATGACCCCTGGGAAACCCCTACATTTGTAGCCTTCTGATCAACTGTCCACTAGTGGATCCTGGCCAATTAACAAGCCTTTAGGGGATCCTAATTCTGAAAAGATTACAAAATGATTTTGATGATCAGCTTAAATGGCTTTGCGCTTTTGAAGCTGTAAAAGTGGATGTGTTTGTTCTATGTTATTAATGTCACATGTTGGTCTTATAAGGCTGCATATTCAATAAACAAAGAGGAAATTACAGTGAACTTCAGCAGCCATTTAGGTTCCCACCAGATGAACTCTGGTTATTATTGGCTTATGCTTTAAATCTGAACTATTCCCAGACTGAAGCAATAAACCCTTACATAAACACATGTGCATAAGGCCTAATAATAAACTCACTGAGTCTGGTTGGGGAGGAACAAGCCATAACTGTAGGTGGCAACGTGATAGCACGTCCAGTACCAACCCACAGACTCAGGCTTATTTTAGACCCCTTTCACACACGCCTGTCATTGATTCTCTTTCAGGATTTGATGAGGAGGAGGAACAGAGTGGGTGTCAAATGATGCAACGTTAAAGGAAGAAGCCACTTTAAATATGCGTGAACGATCATCGGAGGATAAAACAGAAAACAGGATGTAATGTCAGCTTATAGACCACAAATATATTAATGCTGAAAAATATCAGGGATGTCCAACGGCTTTCTGCAAAGCCTTTTCCAGCATAGCCTGACTAGATGATCAATCTATTCCTATCACATCCCAGATACAGAGAACATCACAGAAAACCCTTTTGTTTGAATCCAGAATGTTAGGTTTGGTTTCCATTTTGTTGGATTATCGTTAATAAATCTGTTTTTATAACCATGACCTATGTTACAGTCACACCAGGCTTAAATTAGTAATCACCACACTTGTTCACTGTTGATTTGATTGCCCTCTCATGTATTTAAAGCCATGGGTTCAGTTACTTTTTGACAAATCATTACAATCGAAAATCAAATTTGGAGTGAAAAAATCTGAGATTTTATTTTTTGGCCATATCGCCCAGCTCTAAAGGTCAAACCAGCAAAAAGTTCCTGTGACAATTAAGCTTTGTTCTCCATTTGGGTTCTCCCCATTAACTGTATATGAGAACTGGACTGGCGTTCCAAACAGAAAGTGACCGCGGGCTACTAAAGGCCAAAATTCTTCTATAGAGAAATTAACAGCTGATACTTAGTTATTCTATTGATCAGAGGAACCCTTCTTACTCTGATACCTTTTTTTAACATGATCTTGATAATTCTCTTTTTTTATTATATTTTTTGTCATTTAAGTTACTCATGTTATAAAGAGTGGTTGCCATAGAAACCTTGACTCAGGCCAACTCAGGTCAATCAATGCTTACTGGCAGCCTCTGCCTCCAACATGGCAACATCCGCATCACAAAAAAAAACAAAAAAACTCTGAAACTGTGGGTTTGTGCACCCCTAGGGACAGGTCACAACCACTTAGTCCAGTTCTCAGATACATTCAATGGTTCTTCCACCAAACTGTTAGGCCTAAGACAATCCATGAAACATAGCAGATTCACTGGGAGGATGTCTTTACAACGAAAAACAGAGCAGATATGAGGTAAAAATATCTCCAACTGTGACGTAAGTCACATTCTTACAGTGAAAATAAGCAGCTGTTGACCTGGATTAACTTTAGTTCAGGAAAATTTGGTTTATATCGGCAAAAAGACCAATGTGGGGATATTGGTAGGGGGGGTCCTGGACATCCCTTTTTTGACAACAAAAATATTGCATGACAGTGTGCAGTATGACTGGAGAGCAAATCATTTAGATTGACAGCCATGCAACTTTTGCAAAAAAAAGTGTGAGAGGTGACGTTTCCAAGCAAGGCTAGGTGTTTAAAAATGTGCAGGAACTCTGGGTAGGGAAAAGCAAAAAAGGTTTGGAGGGCAGTTAAGCCAGAGCCAGGTGTGTATGGAGAAACAGTGCAGAACACTTGCAGGTAAAAAGTGTTTTTGCATGTCAGTCTTGCTTGATGGGATGGCCAAAAAAGTAAACAGGGCAGCAAAGCTTTCATGCTAGTGCTAGTGTTCTCTGTTCAAGCTGTGACTCACACTGGCAGGCTACACAGATATTTGCCTTCTAAGGGCAGTAGCTCAATGTTGTCAGATGCCGAAGATGCTCGCCGGCTGAGCTGTGGTAACACTGTGTCCGCCTCTGCAGAGTGTTGAGGGCCGTCATCCTCAGGAGGAGACACCACCACCTCCGGGATGCCTTGAGGGCCCGTGCCGTGGGTTTGTGACAGGCTCTGAGAGGAACGGCGAAAAGATGGAGTATTTTGGGGGGTGTTGAGAAGAGAGGAGCTTGGGGACAACCCAGTGCCATTTGAAGAAGATGGCAGGAGGTGGTGGAGCAGGACGGACATTCTTGAGTCTTGTCTGTGGGAGAGGTTGGAGACAGAGGAGGCTGACCCTGGCTTGTGGAGAGAGAGACGTGAGGAGGACAGGCCCTCTCCTATTAAAAGGAGACAATGGCACAAAAAGGAAAGTAGAAGGAGGAGATAAAAGAAGGGCGAGGGGGAAGTGAAACAATAAGAGATGGAACAGAGAAGATAAGCATTTGAAAACTACGTTATCTAAACCAGAAAATCCAGTAGGAATGGGAGCAAAAGCGTGGCAGAGGTGTGGTTAGAAAATTACATGCTTGTGTTAACTTGACTTGATAGAGTACAGTACCGGTCAAACGTTTTACAGCAACTTCAAGTTTCAGCGTTTTGAGAGGCAGCAGTCTGTGTAATTGTCTCGTTGCACTCCAACAGGAAAGTACAAATACGCTAGAAGCCGGGAATGGAACCACAGACCAAACTTCCCTATAAACTTTAAATTATTCAAAGAAGTTGCCTTCTTTGAATAAGAGGCAGAGAGGAAGAGTGGAGAGCCTAAGCCAGCCGCTCAGCCAGTGATGGAAGGTAGAACAGTGACAATGGGGCGACGGCGAGGGTGGGTATTGCCTATGGGCCATACGTCAATCGTGGCCTTCATTTGCTTTATTTTCACTCTTCTTTTCCATTTCATCACAAACTGGCTTAGGGTGGTTCAAGTCTGGAAGCTGGCAACTTCACCTACTAAAGCTTCCCTTCCTGTTCTGTTGATATGTGTTGCGGCTCATCTTCATGTTCTAGAATGAACTTCCATCCAACTAAGCACATATTGGAAAGAACTGCATGTTGCTGCTGAATGTTTGGTTAACTGTTTGTATAGGGAGAATCTGACTACATTCAAGACCGTGGATCTTGCAAAACAGCCCCATACCATCAAACCTCCACCTCCATGTTTGACAGTCAATTTCGTTTCTCCTTATTGATGGCATATATGATGAACCACTCATTTCAAATGATTATTCATTAGGCCATCCATCATGCAGAAGGTCATTCTCAGAGACTAGTCCCTTGGTTTAGGTGTGGCTTTGGGTGTGCCAGACCTCTTCCTGTCCTCTGCCAGCCTCTGCAGGCTTTTTGATAGTAAAACAAACTGCACTTACTGACACTTCTGTGTCTCCCTGCCATTCTTGAATCAACAAACTACTTACAGTAGTTAAATACTATTCAACTAAAGTTGATGAGGGTTTGGTAGTACAGTAGGTTCCAGCCCTGCTTTGATGCAGACAGAGAAGTTCTTGAGAAGAGTTTGAACATCTAAAGAAATAAGTTTTAAGGCTTGATCAACCTCTACACTGTCCAAGGTGAACCCCACCTTCGCTAGGATGACATCCAGTCACCCAACAACCAAAAAGGATTGAGCAGATTTCAAAAACAAAAACACTTTCCTCACATACGAATAATGTAAAGTGTCGGCCCAAAGCTGCTTTTCTCTGTTGGAATGACATTGATGGTCAAAGGGTAATGGTAGTTCAAGGAGTGTGTGTTTTTTGCTGTTGCTGGCGACACCTTCAGTGTTAAAGGGTTAAATTGTTAACCGTTTTAATTTTTCATGACTTCCATTGTAGGTAACTTTACGTTTTATTTCATAACGTCATTTTTATCCTTTTGAGCCATCCTTTAATCTTTCCCATCTTGAGCTGGCAAAGTAGAACTTGGGAAGTTTCAAAACGTTTGACCGGTAGTGTCAATGCAGCACTGAACACTAAAGCTGCACAGAGAAGCGTGTAGAAACGTCTGCAGGAGCGCAACACGTCTTCTGATTGATACATGAAGAAGAAAATCTGAAACAGTGGAAACACAATCATCTGAGTTCAGAGAAGCTCACATGCTGGAGAGAATGAGTTAGCGGGATGTAAGTGCACCAAAGTGCCCCCCCCACACACACAAAAACACACACCAACAATCAATGTGCTTTACATGTTAATGTCATCACACAGCCTTCAAACAGTATGCACCAATCTGCAATCAGACTTTTGTTGTTCAATTTTATGAAGATGCAAGCTCAAGTTGAACAACAGCCACAGAAGTACAACATCTCAGGTTGACTGAAAACCTCCAACTGCAACTCCAAACATCTCAAGATGCAACCAACACCACCCTGACCATGCTCCACGCAGAAGAGACAAATCACACAAGGCAGACAGACTTCTGCTGCAGGTACAGTTTGATTTTTGAAGTCCCGAGAAGTAAAAGGATTCGGCCACACAGGCTAGCACAAACCTCCGCACCCAAATTTCTCTTCCATTGGGGGAACACGTGTCACATTTTGGCAACATCTATCCTTCGCCTCCTTTGCTGGCGCAAAGGGATTTGAATGTTTTGTGATTTTCTTTTAGCAACAGTTCCCCAGCGGTCAAACACAGGAAGGAACAAGAAATGCGAGTGCATGTTAAGTGTCTCACCGTTTCTTTCAAGCAAGAGTGGGTCAGAATGTTTCTTGCCTATATCAGCAAAGGAGCGCACCAGAGGGATGCGATTGCTGAGCTTTCTTTCGTTCTGATGGTGGTGCTTCTTGAGCATCGCCTCTCGTACTTTGTTGCGCAAGTCCTCCTTCAGCTGGCCAGATGCCACCATGCTATCAATCACCATGTCTGAGTCATGAAAACAAACGTACACATTTTCAGAACATTAGTTACAGGCGTGTGTCAAAATGGAGACATGTGGCAGCAACATTTACCTGCAATCTCCTCGATACTGTTGGCCCTCATATCCAGCATGACGGTGCCGTTCTGTATGCAGCTCCGCAATTCAAACAGGCTGTGTAGTGACAACGTGGCCACATAAGGCTTACTCCACCTCTCACCACCATCCTCCACATCCTCCTCAAACTTCAACCACCTGAACAAAAACCAAAGCAAGTATGTTGGTAATGAACTGCATAATTTAAAGTCGAAAGTGGAGAGTCTACTAAAAAAAGTTGTGGTCTTTACGTGACATTTTCACAGATTTATCACAGATCATTGCGTTAAAACCACAGAAGAACTATGAATAAACCACACAAAGAACACGTAAACCCACGCTTTACTGAATTTCTTCGACATTCATACCACTGAGCAGGAATGACCCTGCGTCAGCACCATGGTCAGCTCCTGCCGCAGACCCTTGCAATGCTTTGTTTTAATTAAAAAGTTGGATTCCTCTGATCTGCATCAGCTGCTAAGGGCCAGTTAAGGCAGCCCGCCAAGATTGGGGACCCAGACAAGAAAAGGGACCCCCCCGGCCCTCGTCTTGTACCTGGCCCCTTCCCACTACCTACCTTCAGCCCGTCGCCAGCGAGAGGCGTGACGCCCCGCCTGGACGAGCCCGACACAGACTAGGTTCTTACCTGGCAGTCTCCCTCCATTCAGTGGCCCTTCCATCTCTGAAGGACAGCTCGTCCAGCTCTGTGAAGAGATCATGGGGCATGTGCTCCAGATCCTCATCCTCTGTTCCCAGGATGAACTGCACCCTCTGGGATGGGGTGTCTGGAAAGAAAGACCAAACATTTAGTGAGCCTCTAAAATAATAACAGTACAAATCTGAATTTATTTGAAGCAACAAACATGTTTGCTGCATTTTCTAGGACTTGCTTCCAGAGTTTAATTGACATCGGTGCTAAACAGGCTTTTAATGAATGAGAATGAACGTTCAGTACATAAAAACAACCTGTGGAGCTGTGCAGCAAATTTTTGGTTTGGTCCAGAAAAACATTTCCACTTGAAGTGTAAATATCAAAGCAAAATAGTTTTCCCTTGTATCCTTAAAAAAAGATACAGAATGTTATGCTGTGTTATAAATGTAGTGATTGATATGTGTGTTTTATTTAAAATGAGTCGTATGAAAAGTCTTTATATGATTATTAACCTTTTCATCTTCTTCCCTCCACCATCGTTAAACTGTAGATCGACAGGTGGGATGACAGGAGATTATGGATGTCATCTATTGATCACGTATGTTGGCTGTTATTAATAAATAACTTGCAATAATTTGCCCTTTTAAATAACCTGTACCAAAGCAGGTTTAATAAATAGTAAATATCAAATAAATGTACAGGTTTTGCGCTTAAAATACACTTATTAAAAGGTTAAATGGTTATGACACCATTTAAGAGAACCGTCAAATTGTCAGGTAAAAAACTGGAGCCAAGATCATAAAGAAAACAGAAACTGTTGCCAACCATAACTTGGGGATTCTCTGCCGTCATCCTTCCCGTCCTCTGAGTCTCTTTCTTTCTTCTTTCTGTGGTGTTTGTGTCCTCGATGGCGGTGCCGGCGCTTTGTTCCCCTTCCGAAAGGAACATGGACACCTACGTACACGGCTCTGTGACCTGGGAAAGAAAACATATTTTTTTTATATTTTGTATATTCAAAACGTTGACTGTACCGTTGACTGAGGGACCCCTCCCTCTGGCGTTCCAAACAGGAAGTACCTGCTGGCTCCAAGAAGCCAAAATCCTATTTTAAGAAATAAACACCTGTTACACAGGTGTTCTATTGGTCACAATAGCCAGTCTTGATCTGATAACGTTTTTAATATGTTCTTGATAATCCAAGTTTTTTCATTTTTCTTCTATAGTTCAAGTTATAAACTGGCCAATCCGATGCTTTAATAAAAGTAGTAGGAGCCTGCTGGGCCCCACATTCAATGTTCAAAATGTTTGATTGACAGATTTTGTGTAACCCGCTTTCTAATGGTAGGGGTGGGGGATTTCAACAAGCTCACTCCTGATTGGTGAGAGTGGTTACCATGGAAACTCATTGTCTGGCTCCAACCTGCCGGCCTCTTCTGGAAGAAGCGGCCCTAAAAACACACTGTTGCCAGACTGAAACGCCGGGCCCGACGCTCAAATCGCGCTGCAGGAGCTCTCGCACTCTAATGGAGGAAACATAGGCTCCTGGTTTTAGGGCAGAGAGGGACAAACCTAACATGCGTCATAAAGTACTCAACGGTACAGCCTTATTGGTCTGTATAAACAAAACCCTTTATGTTGAGCAATATTCCAATGTTCTTTATTAACTGTTTAACAAAGCATCCGAAATGTTTCAGAAGGGTTTTTGATGAGGAAGGATCGGTGGCGGACGTTTTTTGGCCGTTGGGGTGGGGAGTGGGGGTTTGTTCTCCGTATTTACGAACTCTGCATATTCGCAGGTGTCTGTATCATGTATGCATCACGAAATAACGAAATTTCATCATACGTGGATGATGAGCCAAATGTAAGTAATGGCCGTGTGACATAGCCTTAAAGCAACATCAGCAAAAGGTCTTAACTTGGAAATTTGGACTTAAATCTTTTATCTAAAGAGTTAGAGAATAGTTCCCTCATGATCAGGCCTGAGCACTTGGGCTGCATGAAATGAGAAAAACCTGCAATGTGTGATATTAGGGATCAATATTGTGATGACAAAATGTCTTGCAATGCATGAACAAATAGCTGAAAAAAACAACGATATCATTGGTTGTGTCCAAGTTCCTTCACTATTCACTACATAGTGCACTTTATGGTGCATTTTCCATTTTGTAGAGCTGTTTGAATCCAGTGCCCTAGAAATTTCGCACAAGCCTCTGCGAAAAACCAGCGTGCATCGATGCTCACTAGATTGGCAAAAGAACCACAATGCATTGAGTTTAAACAATTTTTACAAAAAAAGTTTTAAATGTACTATTTTAATAATCCATCAATGTTTTCATCATCAGAACTCAGTGGATTCATAAATGGTCATCATAAAATGCTCGTATTGATTATGTTTTTACTTTACTTTACGGTGACATCATATTGGCAGTGAGCATGGTGTCTGAAATGCTTTTGAAGTCCAGAGCACTGAATATTCCCGTTTTTCAGTAGTTAGGGAGTAAGGAGGGAATTCCAACATAGCCATTATTTATAAATATTATTATTAATAAATTATTATATTAATATTTAAGATAACCGTTTATTGTCGTTTATGCCGCACAGGCTGATATGGTGATGATAAATACACAATTTATGATAGAGGCCCAATCAGCGCATACGTTTTAGGACATAGATTGTACTTTGTTTGGTGAAAATTGACCACAGTTTGATGGATCTGATCAGGCTTGTCACGACACAGCGCGGAGATGAGCCACGTGTTCTGCTGTGGCACTTCATGACCCACTTGACATTTTCCTCCATATTAGGAGGAAAAGGTTGCAGGCATAATGACAGTGAATTCACCAAGTTTCACAACATGAGATATTTCAGAGGGAAATTTCACACTTGGAATATCTCATCAGAAAAAAAAGATCTTTATGTAGCCTTATAAATAATGTTAGGTATATTTACACTTAAAAATATATTTTCCATTAATTCAAAATCAGTGTGGTTTTAAGGACAAAGAGGACGATCCTTAAAGTGTGGATGCCATGCTTTGAACAACTTTGTCAAATAAAAAAGCCCTTTAAACGCTGATTCTATTGATACCAATAGTTCGCGTCGAAAAAAATCCGAAGCATATGAATAATAGACATCTTTCGAAGGAATCAGAGATTTGGATCTGCCGCTAGAGCGCAGGCTGGAAGTGAACCCGATATGACCTGTGACGTCACGAAAGGGAGTTGCCTTTCGCAGTTGCTTAGGACAGCATGTAAACAAAACAGGTAGTCTTCGTTTCTCTCGTGTTTAAATCTGTTAATCATCAACATGCCAAGTCGTTGTGTGGCAGCTGGATGTAGCAATACATCTAGTGAAAGTGTATCTGTGTATAAAATTCCCAAAACAAGAAACGCTGCTGAAAAGGGGAAAATTTAAGAAGGTGGACGGCGAAGGATTTTTCCCTCCAGATCTGCAGGAGAGAAGTCTGCGTTTTCGAAGGGACAAAAACCGGGACACAAACGAAGAATTTTGAACGGAGAGTTGGGAGGAGGATCTTGGCTTCTGAGTCGAGGAAAGGCGGGTGAGCTGGAAGCGAGCGAGCCGTTTTCTGGGTCGGAGAGGACGGCGCTGGAGTTGTGAGCGGAGGCTGCTAAGCTAGCTAGTGTGCATCACGATGGATCACATTGAGGCGAAGTAGTCGTGTTTTCTGTTGTCCTTGGATCCAACTGGAGTATTTCAACGCACTCAATGTTTTGCAAGAGAAGCAACAGGCCTGCAACATTTTTTTTTCTTTTGCTTTTGAGGTGCCGGTACCGTGAGTAAACTGAACTGTGTGTGTGTGTGTGAGCGCGCGCGCGCACGAGAAAAGGTTTCAAACTGGTTCAAACAGGTAAAACTGTTAATGTTCCACAGTTGTTAATGGTATACAGTGACTTTGTTAACTGAAGAGTAGTAATATCTGGGAAACTTTTATTTTGTGACATTTATTTTGTAAATTGGGTTGAAAACCAGTGTTTACCTTTGTTTAGATTAGGCCAAAAGGGGACATTTTGAGTATATTTTAGGGTAAGTAGCACCCACCCCCCTACTCTAAACTAACAGGAGGGCTCCACGGGTGCTACATAAAATTGGCAACTAACCATGCCGTGTTCCTGAGTCTAGCCCAGGGGTCGGCAACCTTTTTTACTGAAAGAGCCATTTGGGACCGCCCCTAATAAAAAAGAAAGCACCCGGAGCCACAACCCGTTTTGACATCACTATATATATTATGCATGTATATATTATTCAAAGGTGTTCATTACGTCGATCTTCAATGAGATGAGCGTAGATCGCGGGCCAGAAAAGATGAAAAAAAAAAAAGTACTTCTTAAAAATCTACCAGCCAATCAAAATCCTCACTGAGAAGTACGGGACCTGATTGACACGTAGATTGGCCAATCGGACATCGTCTGAAGCATACGTCGCTGCAAATTCACATTATGTTCTTTAAAGGATGATACCGCGGCCCCATGTGGGAGGAGCTACTGGTTCTGGTCTGATCGCTGCATAGAGCGATGTGTTTGTGTGTTTGTCAATGCATGGTAGAAACTGAGAATGTGGAGAGATCAGGTTTACTATTTTGAAGAGTTCTACTTGGTAATCATGTTTCCATGTTTGAGTTCATAAAATCATTCCAGAGAGAGTCTCTGCATCAACTCCAACAGGGAAAGCAGCGTCTCAATCTGACGCCCGTGTTTGCATCTCTGACAGAGTTTGAAGCCAAAGCCCCTCCTCCGCCTGTTTACCTGCTTTTCCTCTCTACCTGTTCACCAGTTAACATCCTCTGCAGCTGAGAGTTGTTTCCCCCGCGCTCCCAGTGTATTATACACACAGAGAGCAAAATATGGTCATAGCAGGATGACACCGATAGTCGGGTCGCTCCAGCGCAGCACAAGGATGAAAGAGCTGGACGCAGGTTATGGCGGTGATAGAGCGGGTTAAGCAAATGAATGGAAGAAGGCGGCCCGCTGAAGAAATATTCAATATTGTACACATTTTATTATTGGTCAGAACTATCTTTTATTTAGAAAAATCTTTTATTTTATCAGTCCAGTACGAAAAACATCAACAAAAGCTGTGTTGGGCGGTTTTTGGCTGGGTTTGGCAGTTTTCAGTTGACTTTTCGGCTGGAAAACTGTGACTCTATCTGGCAACGCTGGCGCAAACTCTCAGTCTGTCATCAGCGAGTTGGTCTCTGCCCCGTGGTATGTCAAGTTCCCGGCAGAAGATCGGAGTGTTTATTGAAGCCGCCCCGCTTGTCTCTTCCTGCTATCAGCTCTGCAGGTCTCGCCCGATAAATACGAACTCATTAAGTAGCTGTTTTTTTACGTGGCTCGCACTTCGTACGGAGCCAGCAGCCCCTGTGAAATGCCATGAAAAATGAACAAACTAAAATAAAATTAAATTATAATAAAATACTTATTATTTTCCAAAGTCACAGGGAGCCACAACAGAAGGATGAAAGAGCCACATGTGGCTCCGGAGCCATGGGTTGCAGACCCCTGGTCTAGCCGAATCTTCATGCTGGCTATCGTCATCGGCATCACTAGACCTACTACTTTCTGCTATATCCTCCTCACTTTCGCAAAAGGGTTCGAATCGATACGGTTGCAAAAGTAACTCATCATCATGATAATCTCTGCAACTTTCCTCTTCATCTTTCTGTTCATCTGATGATAAATCGCCAATAGAGACGGTAGCATCACTCTGTGCTTCGCTATCGGTGCTAGCCATGTTGTCTTCCTTGTCTTCCTTTCGTTACGTCACAAACAGGGCGGCGCGAATTCGGCGGAATGCGTGAAGCCGGCGGCCGTCCTCGTTGTTTATATCGCGTTTTTCGCTATTTATTCTTTTTCGAAAAATATTAAAAACAATCGCAACATGAAATAGAGACTATTTACTATATTTTGGCTTTTTAAAATAGACCATGTCACCCACACTTTAAAGCATGTTATTTGGTTCAAACCTCGACTTTTGGGTTTTGTTTCAGTTTGATTAATGATTTGAGTATTTCCAACCAAACAACAACAAAAACCTCAAGATTCAGAAAAGTCCTTTTATTGCTAATAAGCAACAAAACCCTTTCAGTTGGCTTATATCAGGGATACTACAATTCTCAGGTTAAAACCAAACATGTTATTGCACCATTGAAGTGACTCCTGGGAAAAGTGAATTGCATCCCTGGCTAATACTAAGCCTGGTGTAACGTTAAAAACAAGAATAAATGTATTAAATTTAGCCCAACACATGTTTTTGACCCTTTCAAGGCATTCACTTGTCCTACAATTTGGTTCCATAATGTAACATACAGTTCAGTCCTCATAAATGCACATGAAAACAAAATCCTGTTTTCCTCTGAGTGAATAGCTGCGTTTTGAGGTTTTTGAGGTGTATCCAAATTTGCATATTTGGCAAAACTTCACTGGCAAAACTGTTTTGTAAAATAAATGAGTCATGTGACCAAAAACCGGATGGCGATGAGCTTCTTGCTAGAAACTAGCTGCCTTGGGGGCTGCACAGCGGGCGCCACCATAGGTCCCACAGCTCATCAAAAGTTGAGCGTGTCATTGGCCAATTGTTGGATCCACAGCTCCTCTGTAAAACCACAATTTCCCAAAATGGCTTCATCCGTAGCCGCTCCCACGCATAAGGATGAGCGCTAGTGCCGTGACAAAAATTTTAATATTTCTGCTGTCAATCAAAGTATAGTTCACATCCGTCTCCAAGTTTTTAAATGACTTATCGCTGGTTTGTGTTTATTCTAAATGAATTAATTATGACTCAATAGAATCAGTATAATAATAAATAAAAATAAAAAGGAATTGAATTTAAATATGTTGATGGATGACTTTAGTAAAAGATCAAAGCCCATAATCCATTCATTGTGAACAGTTCAACACTTACTTTCCAACTCTTCTCCCTCATAGTTTGTTTGAGTGGTGAAGCTGGACTTTCCATGGTCAACCAGTGCTTCTTCATCTAAACCCTGCAAATTATTAGAAAAGAGAGAAGAAAAAAGAAAAGTTTCAATCATCAAAATAAACTGCATCCTTTTAAAGGTACCTTAGGCCTTTCACAGTAAATTATTTCTATGATAATATAGGACCTTCGGCACACTCAAGAATGATTCCTTTTATGAAATATGAGTTATTTGCGCAATCTCATTTTCCAATCCAGAAGTAAGATGACTCGATCTCTGAGGCTCCGTCTTTCTCTCCTTGTGGGTGCCGTACCGCCCATTTCGTGAAATCAACCTAGAGCCGGCCTCGACAGCGTGTCTGCGTTTCGCCCATGAAAACAGACGACATCCAAACTTTTGTAAGGACGGATGTGCTTATTGTACCTAGAAAAAGGATATTGTTTGGCCGATCACCGCTAGCTCCACGGAGAAAGTGGGTGTATGTGTGTATGTGTAGTCTGGGGGCTGGACTGGCAGTGCAGACCTTTCCTGGAAGAGGCGGTTCCTTCACGTTTATTTGCATAAATGTGATATATTTAAAGTGACTGATTTAGATTCCAACCAAATGAAGTAAATTCAGTCGCAATTTTTTTTGCAGTACAGATGCCACCTTATTGGAGCAAGACAACGTTATTTGAAGGGTCTATATCAGGGGTGCTCATTACGTCGATCGATCTTCAAGGACATGAGGCTAGATGGCACGCCAGCAAAGATTATTAACCAAAAAAATTGAAAATATATTTCTAAAAAATCCATCAGCTCATCAAAATCCTCACCGAGAAGTATGGGACTTGATTGACATGCAGAAGGGCCAATCAGATGTATGTGTATATATATATAAAAAAAAAAAAAAACGCCCCTCTCAACCTCCGCGGGTGGTTTCTCCTCCAAGCTCGGGTCCTCTACCAGAGGCCTGGGAGCTTGAGGGTCCTGCGCAGTATCTTAGCTGTTCCCAGCACTGCTATATATCTATATAGATATATCTATATCTAAAGTTTGTTTAAAAGAGGTTTTTATGCACGGATAGCCACTGAAAAACATAAGTGGATCATCTGATGCCTCAAAGATCTGTAACACATGAAGCCTGTTTCTTGTTTTTTCTGTCATTTTTTTTCCGTTTTCAGGTTTGTCTTCTGGTCAGAGACACACCCGGTTCAAGTTGCTAATCATCCACAGCTGCCTTCATTTCAGTTTATTATCATCAGTTTATTTAGGTGTCTTGTTATCAGTTCTTTACTGTCAGGTCCTCTGCTCTGTCACTCTTTTGGTGCCTCCTTAGTTCATGAGTTTCAGAGAAACAGCCTTGTCTCCTGCTTACTGGGTCCTCCAGATCTCCACACCATATCCACAATCAACAGATTTGAATAGTTCGCTCTGCTGATTGTGGATATTGTAGTTTTGTTTCTGATCACAAAAGTAGAGTCCACTTAGAGAGAGGGTCTCTGTGTCTAGTTCAGGGGTCACCAGGGGTTGTTCAGACTCTTGTTGCTTTTCCTCCATCACATCTGTAACCTTCTGTCACATCTGCACGAGTTCCTGAGAAGCTCATGGATTTACGTATATTTACCGGTATGAAGCCCAATAAGACAACTATTATTGTTATATCGGGCTATATGAATAAAATTGAATTGGAGTTGTCCATCCCATTGTGAGTGAATTCAGACACAGGTTTAAGATGTCCCTGATCACAGCTGTTTGTCATTTACATCAAAGGCTTTAGCTTCTTCCCTTCATCTGCTCGCCATACTTTTGTTTCCTCAGGTTTTGTTTGAATTGACATGTAGAAGGTTTTTTAAGATCAGATTTGCTTTGATTAACGTTAGACTTTTTGTTTGATGGTAATAAAAAGTTTATTTGGAGTTTGCCTCTTCTTCTCTGCATTTGGGCTCTGTATGAAACAAAGAAAAAATGATGATTCATTACATTTATAAAATGATTCCTAATACAAACTGTGGATTTCTGATTACAGAAAATGAATGTCTCCATTGTATAGAGATCAAATGAAACGCAGTTTACTACAAAGGCAAACAACGCTGCAGAAAAACGTATTCAGTCTGATAAATGTGGCTGTACTAAAGGCTTCTCAAACAAAATCTGTCACTTATGCTGCACGGTTTCCATTTCAAAGGTTCTCTTGTGGTTCTCATGGTGCAGGTTTCTATAGCCACATGCCTGTTTGTCTTTAACCCCGTTGTGCTTGGTACACTCTAAGGTCACATGATGCAAACTGTCACGTAGCTTTGTCAAAAATAAACCCCATTCCTCTGTCACTGTTCCTAGAAAAGAGCATGGTAACACCCCCCATCCCCCCACCTTCCAGTAACCTCTGATGGACCACATTAGTGATTCAGGCTTTCAGGATGAAAAAGATAGCATTTTATAAATAAATACAATGTAAGGAGTTGTTGTCAGGAGCTCCAGACGCAACAGATCATTTCCATCTGGCGTTTCTCTACAACCTGTGGCATCTAACTCTTTTTCTTTGCTAAATATAGAAATACTTTAGCCCACTTGTCTGTTAGAAACTATCCATTTAATATTGGTCTGAATTTCTTGCAGGTAAATGACACCAATGGGGGGAAAAACTCATCGGGACGGTTTGCTCAATAATGAATGAAAGCGTCAATAAAGATTAGCCGTCGTTTGTTTTCCTTCAATAGATATAAATGCAAACACATCATGGAAGTGCCAGACTAGCCCTAAACGCCCAACATCTTCCTAATCTTGTGGGAACAGTTTGACCCTTACTTATTTTGTTTGTTACTCTTTTGTCTGGTTTTTGGTCACTGTACAGCACTTTGGAAACTACCTGTTTGAGAAATGTGCTATATAAATAAAGTGGATTGGATACTGAAGCTACAAGACTGCATCATAGGGCTGGGCGATAAATCAAGGCCACACCGTGGAGCATCCAAATAGATCTGCAAACATGGATGAGCAAGTTCGTGAGGACGAACTTGACTTACGTACACATAGTCCAAACTTTATGCTCGTTCTTTTGTCTGACCTCCAAAAGAACGATCAGAACTTCCCATAAGAGACGAAAGTGTTCAGCTGCAAAGGCTAATGTCATAATGGAGATGAAAGGCATTCAGAGGCGAGATGAGAGAACTCTTGTAGCGCTATAGAGTACGGCATGTGAAAAAACATGATTACAGCAGACGGCTGAATGCATCGCCAGCCACCTAGCAACAACTCTGGTTCTTTCTGTCCTTTTTCCTTTGTCAGACCTACAATAGAGGCACATGATCCAATCCGGAGGAAATGAAATTCCACATGTGCTGCATAGTGACAGGCCATTCAGAAAGGCACAGCTACATGCACCTTACAAAGGAAGATGTCCACAATTCATGGGGTGAAAGAATTTACCAAACATTTTTTAGGTAGAAATATATTAATTATAAATATTCTGCAATAATTGCTGCAGGTTCTCTAAACATGAGTATGCCTGAATTTAGCTAAAAACAGTTTATTAGCTACAAATACACTGGTGTTTAACCACAGCCAGGAAGCCACACAAGCCTAAAGTGTAAGTAGAATAAGGTAGAGGTATTATTACCTCCTGTAGCCAATGTTCTCATATATTAATCCTGCAATGTATGCCCATTTAATTGGCTTGTTTGTATTTTAACTTTATTGGTTACAGAAAAAAACTGTTTGCTTTGCAAAATTGTAAAAAGGTCCAAGTTGTTTGCATTTGTCCTACATGTGATAGATAACCCTAGAGGGAGAGGGGAAGCTTCTCTCTCTTCCTCATAGTCTATAGGGATCAGCACCTACATGGGCTTGATGAAATGACACAAACTCTGAAGAGAGTAGGACAATTTCTTTCTGTTTCTAAAATGTAAATAAGACCTAAAAACTAGCCTCATTCAAGATGGCTGTTTGGATTAGGTGTTCCAACACTGTCCAGAAGAATAAGCTTTCCAGGCTTATTAGTTCCCCCCTTTGCAGCAACAGGAACATGGGTACCCTGCAAGATACACAAGTAGACCCAAGTGCTAATAAAACTAATTTACTACCAGCCTGCCCTTAGGAAGAAACGTGTCAAACAGCAACAGAGTTTGGGTTGGTAGGACAGGAACCATGGTGGTCCAAGGAGTACTTTCCATTCAGCTGTAGCTTAGTCTATAATATTTTCTACTTGTATCAAGAGATCAACTGTGTGCAGAATCCCAGATGTAATTTTTTATCAACTACAGCTCTCAAACTCAATTAAAAAAGGGTCAGAAATGACGTTTCTTTTCTGTCAGCAGCTTGTGAATGTCCTGCTCTGTTCTTCCCACCCGAGGTTTGCACAACCTCCTACAGACTGGTTTTACAATCTCTTCAAGCTTTCTTTCTCTGAATTCTTCCTTTGCGTGACACACAGGTCACATATGTTTGGCATAATTGCTAAAAGTAATTACAGCACTGTCCATGCACCACCGACACAGTGTGGCCTGTTGAGTGACATTTTACAGGATCTCATGGAAAACTACTATAGATGCTTGACAGTAACACTTCAGCCCTTCTCAAATCTTCAAGGTCTATCCACCTGTCCATTTTCCCCAGGTCAACACTCTATCAGCGACATACTTAGCATGTGACCTAAGCTCTGGGTAGGGCTTAGATTCGTTATGTTATAACAGACAAGACAAGAGAAAATGGTTTTCTGGTACATTTCATAACACAGTTCAGTCATGGTGTCATAAAAGCAGCCCACTCACTTTCATTTACACAAGCTATTGCACTGAATTCCCAGAATTCCAAGCTCTGAAGCAATTCTGTATGTTTTAACTGCTCTGTATTTTAAATCTAGTTTCAAAGCGTCCCCAGTGGTCTTTTAATTAGGATTGTTCCATTATTAGTCCAAATCAGAAACTTGTCGTTTTCTAGGACATAGTTTCTGCAGAGAAGCAGGAGTTCATAAGAAATTCACCTCTGAGTTGTGAGTGGGACTGTAGGTGTAGAAGTATGCCTCCGCTGAAATCCCATCATCCCTTTGTTTACACTCTCTCCCACTAGTTTACGTCCCCTGACAGCCCCAACCTAACATTAATAGTGCATATTTGTCTACAAGTGGACGATTCAGAATGGAGCGTAGCAGGGAGCTTGTGCCTCTCTGAATGTGACACTTACATCACTGTTACAAGCTTTTTTCCAACTGATTGTTTTTCTTCTGCTCCTGATTCACAACGATTTGAATAAAGAAATACTCAAAAATGCAAACTGAGCTTCATTTTCTTTAAATATTTCCTCAATTGGAAAAATGCCACACAAACACATTAAAAACACAATTTTTACTGTAGGGGTAGGTTAAATAGTTTAATTCATAAATAAAAACATGTTTTATTTGTTAGAGATGCTCTGGATGCTCTATGTATTGTACTTTCACTTTAAAAAAATTAGTCTGCAAGTTTGAGAGTTAGCTGTAAACACAGGAGCAGGATTTATAACGGAAACTCTGAGTTTTTCTTTGCCTGACTTGGAGTTTTAACCGTGTCTGAAACCTTGCCAACTTTGGGCGGCAGACAGTTAAGGTAGAAACTGGTGTTTAGAACCAAAAGTTTTTGAATTAAAATGTTTTAAAACTCACCAATATGGCCAAAATAAAACGTATCCAAATATACTGTCCCTGCATACAAGTATTTAGATATCTCTTCTTTATTACTACATTTACACGCATATCAAAATGTATCCAAGTCATTTTCATATCAGAAGGAAAAGCATCTGTATTGTTTGGATTTTGCTAACATGAAAACCACAGTTCCTGTTGCATCTCTCTGCCCCCTTTAGATCCTTCTCGTCCGTCCTCTTTAAGCAGCCATAACTGACTTTCTCATTTACCATGGTCAGGGATGCAATTTTATTGAAGATGCTCTTGAACCCCATTTTCCCTAAAATCCTCACAGCATTTTCTTTTTTTTGTTGCCATGGCTGAATGTTCTGACCACCTGCCACAAGACAACACTGTGTTTTGGCACAGTGAGCAACACAAGCCAGCAAACCAACACAAACTGTAAAGTGAACCAATAATAGCTGTTCAGGGGAGAATATGGACTGTTAGGTAAACAGGAGCAGAAGATCCGACGTACCGTCAGCATGTGTTCCCCTTCGCTGTCTTCCTCCATTCGAAACATCAGGGAAAAAAGAAGCGAGAATTTGAAGCCGTTTGTTCTTTCTGGTGGTTATTTTTGTCGTGGGGGGCGTCTGTGAGCCGAGCGCAAACGGCAACGGTGTCAGGCGTGCATGTTGCCTCTTCCTGTGCTCGTTGCCTTATACAAAAGGAGGATGAGGGAGAGCGAGGGAGCTGCTTCAGAACACAGTGCTCGCTCTGCCGTACCCCGACAGCCCGCTCTTTGGGAAGCGGCCAATCCCACCGTGCGACCATGAATATTTCATAGGCGAGAGCCTGACAACACACACGTGCGCTGAACCACACAGGGGACACACTTGCGCAGTTGGAGGACACGCAGATCCTTGGCCACTAAGGTATTCAGTTTAAAAATGAAGAGCAATTCCCCCCCACAACACAAGAAGTAAATAGAAACAGGAACACGTGCACTCAGTATCCCAGACTGCATTGGGTAAAATTCCAGATGCATCTGTGCTTTTTTGACTTTGACATTCACAATCCCGATGAAAGCTTCAAGGTTGTCTCTGTCAACAGGCTGCAATACCGGCTGCTTCCCACAATACGAGCCATCGCAGAAGAGCATCCTTCTGAAACATGAGCAGTTATTAAACAGCCCTTTATTTTATTTCAAGCAAACCCTGTTTACCCTTGCCTGATTCCAAATGCCCTCTGGGCAACAAAATGGACAGACGGCAAATGCAAATGAGACAGAGATCAACACAGCCAAACATCTCTTAACGTTTATGTAAAATGGATTCAACGGTTGCATGAATTCAGCAGAAATGGTGACATCTAAAGGCTGATGAGGACCCACTAGAAGACACCCAGGTTTTTGGTGTTCATATACTGTATGTGTCTGATCAATGAAGAATTAAGAAAAAAAAATGAAGGTATCAGCACATTTCCATAAAGATTTCAATACATATAAGTTTATTCAGCTGGTATGACCTAAATGTTCTAAATATTTATGGAAGGTATTAATAAAAATTATATTCTGTCAAATAAATATCTAATACATTCATTTAATCTATTAACTACTAATATAAATGTTTCCCAACTTAGTAAAACAAAACTTGACTGATAAATTTAGCGGGTTAACTTAACCAGACGGCATTAATATAGCTGTAAAGGAAGACATTAGCTTTTATTTTTGGGGACCAAATAGAAAACAATTCAAATACTTTTTTCTACTGATGATATAAGAAGGCTAAAAACTCTGCTAAAGACATGGAGTTTTATTTTTCAATGAAAGTAAACACAAAGCAACCATCTCAAAGACCATCTCCATGGCAACACAAGATCTGAGACAACAAGCTTTAAATCCACCACAGGAGAGCCAAACTATTGCATATATCATACAGACTTGAGCTTTTTACCACTTTTATTACTGTGGCTGACACTGAACCATCAATGTTCCATTTGTGGTAAAAAGGAAGCCTTGAAAGCCCCGAACCACCATCTGAACCACCAGCCCACTCACGGTTGGGAGTTAAAGGATCATTTGGTAGAACTGTTGGCTAAAGAGAAACAAACACACATCATTGGGATAGTAAAACTAAAGCAGAAAACATTGGAATTGCTAGTTAATGACATCACTATGGACATCGGTCTATTAGACCCACCTACTCTCTTTTTCCCAAAGTTTAACAAAAACACTTGTCAGTATGGAGCTGCTTGATTTAGGAACAGCCAGAATCCTTCAGACTGGGCTCAAAAATGGAACCCAGAGCATTCGGTTCTGAAATCTGACTACAGTCGGCCTGTCATGCTGCCTGAGGGCGGACAGGATTAGTCCAACCTTTATATGCAACTGCCCCGATGAGAAGATGCTGGAAATACTAGGGGGGGATTGGTGGTTTTGGTGTAGGGGGGCTTCTTGGTTACACTCATTGACTGTATATGAGAAGTACTTGCTGGCTCCAAGAAGCCAAAATCCCATAGACATCTATAGAGAGATGAACAGCTATTGGTCAGAAGAACCATTCTGGATCTGACACTTTTTTAAAACATTTTCTTGATAATCCTCTTTTTTCCATATTTTTTTGTAGTTCCAGTTATAAACTGATCAATCAGATGCCTTAATAAAAGTGTGTGGAGCCTGCTGGCCCCCACGACCAAAGTTTAAAACGTTTGACAGATTTTGTGTAGCCCACTTTTATGTGGTAGGGGTGTGGCCTTCCAACTTTTGTTTGGAAAGAGTGGTTACCATAAAAACGTTGACTCAGACCAATAATTGCTTACGGATGATGTCTGGTTTCAACATGGCGGCGCCTGTATCGTGAGACAAAAGGCAACTTTGAATTTACGTCATTGGTTAAATCCAGAAGAAAGCAATTTTCTACAGATGATGGCTAGTCCAGTTCTCAGATACAGTCAATTGTTGTACTTCAGGAAGAGTCAAAAGGACATGAGCTTCAGCTCATATTTAACGAGTCTCTACTAGAAAAATCATGAGTTGCTGGTCACTGTTTTAAACAACATTAAACTGCTGTTAAATGCTAAGCTAACCAAACACTGCACTACATTTTTTTGGGCTACTTTTTCTACAATTGTATTTTTTATTTTAGCCAGATGTCTGTGACCTAATTCTTTGTCTCACTGCGTCCGTTGAAAGACTTTTTATTAAACTGCTAACAAAACAATTTGCATTGGGCTAAACACAGACTAGGACCTACAAACACTTATGCATGTCCCTTTAAAACATGCTCATGTGAAAAATCCTCCAGTCTTAGTCCTTGCCGACTGATTGGTGCATCTCCAAAAGGGCTAAAAAGCAATGAAGCATCCATGCAAAACTAAGTCCTTCTAATTACATGTTGATTTTCAATCACATTCTTTTTATTACAGTACTTTTGAGGATTACCTATGCTATGCACAAAGAGGCTCTATTTAGTTGGCATTAATTAGCCGCGTGGAACTTGGTCCTAACATACTACTTAGAGGCTGGAGTTAAGAGCTAAGCGTATTGTCGGAGCTCTCTACAAGCACTTATTACCACTCTTAGTGCCAAGTAAATTAAAATATGGAACTGAAGTAGTTTCAAAGTCCAAAACAAACAGAAAATTATGTAATGAAGGCGTTCATTTAGACGCAAAGCCAACATTTTAGTGGACGTTACTATTGACACGCAACACCAACATGTAAACAACTTTAGATCAACACCAGTTAAAAATGGATTCAAGCACATTTATCACATCTAAAAAATGACTGTGATGGTAAGAAAAACATCCCGCCTCAAAAAGACTTTCTTCTTGCTGCTCCCCTTAGGGGGCGCCACAGCAAATTATCCCCTCCATCTAACCCTCTCCTCTATCCACATGTGCTTTTTCCCTACATCCATCAACCTCTTCTTTGCTCCTCCCTTTGGTAGCTCCAACCTCAGCATCCTTTTACCATCATCATCACTGTTCATCCTCTCAGCATGTCTACCATGAGCTGTTCCTCTGATGGATTCATTTCTGATCTGTCCATCAAACACTCCTTCCAGCATCTTCAGCTCTGCTATCTCTTGTCATGTAAATAAACATCAGAAAATTCTAAGAAATGGTTCATTTTACTTGTCATTTGGATATTTTGAGGAATTTGTATGCCACATCTTAACAGTGATGACTTTTGTTTGGGTGAAAAAGTTCCAAATAAGTTGTCCATTTAAAAAAAATTAGATGTGAAAATAAAAAAAATCAACTTGTTTCAGTCTACATGATGCCTAGATAAGAGCCCAGAGTAATATTACGTTAAAAAGTTAGTTACAGTATAACTAAACATGGATTGCACAAGCATGGCATGTAGAACTGAAAAAGTGACAGAAATAAAAACCAGGATCAACATAACATCCACCTAATCTACGGATGTTGTTTCATCATAAATAATGTGGCTCCTCCACCACTCAAGCGTTGCCATGTTGACATCAGAACAAATGAGCAGAACACCACGGTCCTCATCTTAAGGCCAGTGCAGTATTACTAAGACTGCTTTACACACCTAAAAACGTGGTTCCTGTCAAATAAGTAAATACAAATTGATAAGCTGAAAGAACAATAGAATTTAGCATTAAAACCTGTGTGATAGGAGGGTTCCATCATGATCAGAGAACATAAAAGTGTTCAAGAAAGAAATGGACAAATATTTATACAATAACTGACACCTTAAATGCAAAATCAAAATGAATGTATGTTTATTTTTGAATCATTCAGACAAATCAAAGATTAAAATTATTTATAACTATGTAACAAGTACAGATTGGCCTTCTGTATGCACATAAATCCACTTTCATGTCAAACCCAACACCTCACCATAATGAAACCTCGGCTATGCAGCTGCTTCGGCTGAAAATAACCGCTTTAGACCCGAAACTGGGTTCTGGTTCCTACAGAGACACATGTAATAAAACACAAACTTCACCATATAGTTATAGTGAGTTATATAGTGATATATAGTGAGTTCTGTGTTTATAAGGAAGTCTGTGGCCCAGCGTGCAGCCGTAAAGGCAGCGCAGTCAAGCACCTTCAACTATTTATAGGAAGTTCAAAGCCGCGCGCGTCACTTCATCATGCCGGCCTGATTTACGGCAAATGTTTCCTCAAACTGCAGAAGTTTGCTAACTAAAAAATTTGAGCTCGCGCGCGCGGCTAACGCTTTACCTTTTACGGGTGTATTTCGGAACTCGCGTGTCGTTTTACCGAAACAGAACAGTAGACAGTAACGTGGGACCGCGCCACGTGTCCGGGGCAAAGAAAGCCGGCTAACAAAGGCGGTCCCCGGCGGACGATGCCGCACCGGCTCCGACTCCCCAGCATCCCCCGCACTTCTGCCGCAGAGCTAACGATCACAACTCCGGACAAACAAAGAGATGTTCCCTCACTCAGGTTCCCCACAGGAACCGGTCGTTCTCCGAGTACTCACGGCTCTCAGAAGGGGTCTCATTTGCTCCAGGGGTTCGTCCATGTCAGCATTCCGGCCCCGAAACCACCGGATGCGCTCATAAACGGCTGATGTGCCGTACAGGCTGGGCTGGGCCGCCTGACGCTCCAGGGAGACTGGCTCCCCCCACCCCAACGACAGAAGAAGGACACGCCCCCGCGGCGGCAGATGGCCAATCACATTTGAATGCATGACATCGTGAGCCAGTGAAATTAAATAATGTAGATAGGGGCGGGGCTTAATCTTCAGTTGCTTCGACGGGTCCAAAACGGGTTTATGAGTGTGAGATAAGAGAGACTGTACTGAAAACTGAAAAACTATTGATTTATTTATTTTCAAATGTACAATAATAACAACACTAGACATTTTAATGAGTTAAATGAAGCCTCATTTCTGTTATCCCAAATGCAAAGGTCGTTTTTTATTTTTTATTATTTGCTCTCTGTACCGCCGTCCTGAAGGTAACGTGTTTCCTGTATGTGATGTGTCCCTGAGGATGTGTTGGTCCCTTTTAAAACACTGGGAGTTCAATTAGAGTGGATATATGTATCAAATATTCCAATCTTATAAATTTTTTTTTTTTTTTGCGTTTACTTGTCTTAGTACTCAGACAGACTCATTTGGGTCCTTTCTCATCCATATTTGTATAAGTATAGCCTATCATTACAATCCTCTAATCACATCTTGTCAAATGTCTTAAACACTTACAGTTGATCTGTTTCTGGATCTGTACCTGTGTCTAATATTGCCTACATCGGTTACCATGTTCCAATTTTCTCTGTAAAGGTAGCGCAGCGGGAGGGGTGTTCTCTGGCTGGGCTGGGGCTTGCGCTCCCCGTGGCCCCCTTAACGTTCTGACACTGGGGACCCTGGTGGGATCCCGTTGGCCCTGGTGGTCTGGGTGGCTGACATTGGGTTGTGCGTGTTCCCTTGATCTGCTATCCCAGTCAAGCACAGGTGTCAATAGTATGCATGAGAGAAGAATATATGCTTTACACGTGTTCTTTTGTATGCATAAGAATGTGCGTGCTAACATGTATGCGTGTGAAGGTTTTTTCTGAGCCAACAGGTATCTCCATAACATTTGAGTGTGTCTGCCCCTTTGACCAACATCTACACCTGACAGTAACTATGATAAACCTCCAGCAACTTGTTGTTTTGTGGTTCTACCCCCTGCATCTTATTTATCCTCCAACATCCTTAAACCCACTTTTCTCCCACTCTCTTCTTGTCTCTTCTTCTTTTCTGTCTGGTCCAATAAAAATAAAAAAGTGGAAAGCACTCATAATAAATGTAAATAAAGTTTAGCCTCAAATACAAAAGGGGTTTATTCAAATATATACCAAGTGTGTCAGAAAATCCAGAACCCCCTGTTGTAAAAGTACAATCTGTCCAACACAAGAGACCTCACCTGTTTGCTTGTAAAAAAAAAAAAAAATGGAAATCAATTTTGATTGGTCTTGAACGGCATCCTCCTGTTAACTCTAGGATGAGCAGCAATCTACATTCACAGCTAATAGATTTGTAATGATGCTGATGCACAGTAAGCTGGTCATTCATCAAAATGAGTCAGCCACAATAAATGTTTGATATCTTTAGAGCAATGTTGTACTTTCTTGTAAAAAGATTTAGATAAAGATAGTGATTGTCTGATATTAAAGATATCTGTGCACCTTCCAGGATATACAGCGGGGAAAATAAGTATTGAACACGTCAACATTTCTCTCAAAAAACATATTTCTAATCGAGCTATTGACACGAAATTTTCACCAGATGTCGGCATAAACCCAAGTAATGCACACATAGAAAGAAATCCAAACAATTATGTCCATTATGAAGTTATGTGTAATAAAGTGAAATGGCACAGGGAATAAGTATTGAACACATGAAGAAAAGGACGGGTAAAAAGGTCTGGCAAGCCAAGAAAGCAGCTGGAGTCAGTTTTTTGTCAGTATTCAGAAGGTTAACCTGCCCCCTATTAGTACAAAGTAATATCAGCTGGTATAGTCCTGACTGATGCCTTTTAAAAAGGTTTCTCACCAGCAAGGTGTTAGACAAGAAGCATTGCATGATGGGTAAAAGCAAAGAGCTGTCCAAAGACCTACACAACCTTATTGTTGCAAAACACACTGAAGGCATTGGTTACAGGCGCATTTCTAAACTTCTAAAAGTTCCAGTGAGTACCATTGGGGCCATCATCCGGATGTGGAAAGAACACGGCATTACCATAAACCTGCCACGGCCAGGTGCTCCTCGCAAGATTTCAGACAGAGAAGTCAGAACAATCATCAGAAGGGTTCTCCAACAGCCCAGGACAACTCGTGGTGAGCTTCAGAAAGACCTGGAATCAGCAGGTACCGTTGTTTCAAAGAAAACAATGAGTAATGCACTCAAGCGCCATGGCCTCCATGCACGCACACCACGCAAGACTCCATTTTTGAAGAAGAAGCATGTTGAAGCTCGTTTGGAGTTTGCGACACAACTTTTGGATAAACCCATGACATTCTGGGAGAAGATACTCTGGTCAGATGAGACCAAAATTGAACTCTTCGGATGTCATAAGACACAACATGTTTGGAGGAAAAATGGCACCGCACATCACCCCCAAAACACCATACCAACAGTCAAGTTTGGAGGTGGGAGCATCATGGTGTGGGGCTGTTTTTCAGCATGTGGTACTGGTAGACTTCATATCATTGAAGGAATAATGACTGGAGAAAAGTTTCGAGACATTCTTGATCAGAATCTGCTGTCATCTGCCAGGCTGCTGAAGATGAAAAGAGGGTGGATCTTTCAGCAAGACAACGATCCCAAGCACACAGCCAAGGTAACACTCAACTGGTTGAAGAAAAAGAAAATAAAGCTGCTAGAATGGCCCAGTCAATCACCAGACTTGAATCCAATTGAAAATCTTTGGAAAGAACTGAAGATCCGGGTTCACAGAAGAGACCCCCGGAACCTTGAAGATTTGAAGGCAGTTTGTGTGGATGAATGGGCCAAAATCACACCTGAGCAATGTGTTCGACTGGTTTCTCCATACAGGAGGCGTCTTGAGGCTGTAATCACCAACAAAGGTTTTTGCACTAAGAATTAAATAAATTTCAGTAAGCGTGTTCAAAACTTATTCCCTGTGCCATTTCACTTTATTACACATAACTTAATTTATGGACATAATTGTTTGGATTTCTTTCTATGTGTGCATTACTTGGGTTTATGCCGACATCTGGTGAAAATTTCGTGTCAATAGCTCGATTAGAAATATGTTTTTTGAGAGAAATGTTGACTTGCTCAATACTTATTTTCCCCGCTGTACATAAGCATTGCCTCTATTCAATTCTGTAAATCGTTTCTACAAACGTGTCTTTTAGGTCATTATTGGAAAACCCATAGACTGGAGATGTGTTCGTTTTTACGCTAAGACGCCAATTCCGCTCCAGAATTCTTGATGGTTTTAAAACTTAACTGCACAGATTTTTTAGGAATAGTTTATCTGGACCCCAAACTGCAGGAGACCAGACCTAATGAAAAAAACCTGATCCCTTCCCGCCATATAGGGCATATTTGCAACGTACCATTTAATCCAGGACTCCACTCAATCTAACATCAACTTGAACAAACCGAACTCAAGCATGAAAAATGAAAATCTGTAAAACTGTGACCCAACTGGAAGACAAAAAGGTGAAAACAGACCTGACACTGAGTCAGACCTGAAAACTATTTACAAAAAGAAAAATAGTGAAAGTGAAACATAAGTGAAAGCAAACAAATGGGCACACACTGAACTCAACTTTAATTATTCCTTCCTTTTTTTCTTCCTGTCATCAATTTTCCTCTTTTGGCCACTAACAGTGTGCATGTGTTGCTATGGAAACAGCACACTGCGGCAAAAACAATGTTAGATAATTAAAAAAAGCAATTCTTCTTTATATGAGTCTTGGATTTAACTTTAAAAATTACTGTTCAGTCTTCGGTTCCAAAACTGCACAAGAATTGTGTAGTAAGTTAACTCTACCAGTAGATGGCAATGCTGTACTGAGCTATTTTGTAATGGTCAGAAAAGGCAAATTCTTTTTTTAATTTGAATGAATAAAATGTTTTAAAATAATATATAATAATACACTGTATACATAGGGATTATGTTATGGTATAAAAACAAAGTGCAATAAGCATAAATAAAAACCAATTTATAATAATTTATTGACCTCTTCTAACTCCCTGAACACATTTAAAGATACCTATTGACAAACAAAGCCAGTAAAAAAATACCATTAATTATTTAGTCTTTTTTTTAAAGCGGTGATTGATAACCATGTCATCAGTACAGCAGTAATACAATGCAAAGTTCCTTCAGAGCTGCCTGGCATCTTCTTTTAAATAGAGCCTGTTCAGCACCCGCCCATCAACATCCAACACGATCACGCGGCAGCTCCGAAATAGAACTGCGAGGTGGGAGCTCAAACTATCACCTCTTAATTGTGCCCCGAGTCTTAAAGAGGCTGAGGGGCCTATTAGTGCACATAGACGTGTGCTGTGTTCTTCTCCTGAAACATGCATCGGTGCAATGCAGCTGGGAGATGAGTCAGAGCGAGTGGAGGAAGAAGAGGCAGCACTCTGGCATCCACCTGTGCTGAGACCATCAGCAAGGATGGAGTTGATAAAGTCTGGTATGTAATGCAAAAGAAAGTTTCCATCTTTGGAACAGAATCAGAAAGTCTTGTGTTAAATCCCAATTCAGACAGTTGGATCTCAGGTTTTTTTTTTGATTAGACACAAGCTTCTGTAAAGTTTTCTCTCAAGAATTAAAATAACCATTCTATTTGTCTGAGTGCCGGGGACCTCAGAGGTGGCCAGGGGAGAGTAGAAAATTCTTAAATCTGTACAAATACGTGCCCAAAGTGCCATTGCATTGATTTTGACCACAGAGCTTTTCCGCCTTGGTGCCTCAGTGCGCCCTGCCCCTCACGCTGCTTTCAAGATGAATATCTTGTGAGGCATCCTCCCCCTGCATCCTCTGGGACGCAAGAGGGAAGAAGGGGGGAGTGGAGTCCTACGGCTAACATGGTGCACCTCAATCGAAACAAGGACCGCTGGTTGGTGGGAGGGGTGCATCTTGGGGACGGCAAATGGTGGCGCTGAAGACCCGGGGAGCGGTATGACCTGTTGAGGTGCGTTCCACTGCCCTCCAGAGGGAAGGCAGAGGTTTGAAATCAATGTACTGTTAAGTGCAGCTTAGCCGTGGGAGACGCTCCACCATTATGCACGCGCCAGTGGACCGTGGCCCCGCTTGCTTGATGCACATGCCGTCTGAGGGCACTGACACCAGGCTCTTCGGCACCTTCGTTTCTCTTCACCTCCGTGGACTGTGCCAACACTCAACACTCTAGATCAAACTGTTGTGGCAATGATAACTTGAGGTCTCACTGTACCAGAAATGTAAGTCATACAGCGACTCTGAGATCCACCCAACAGTAATGACAATTTAAAAAACAAAACAGAGGCCATTAAATGGCAGAAAACGACGTCCAATGGAGAAAAAAGTCTAAAAAACTGAGATTTTATTCAACTGCGTCATTCAGATGTTTGTCTTTGGGCTTAACCTTAGCTTTGATTCTAATGACTGGATCTGATTTCTAATGACGAATTCAAAATAACAAAATCTTTTGCAAAATCAAAGTGATTAACAAGATCATAAAAGACGGAAATCAGAGGCACCACAGTGACTTCATGCGACTTCGAGTGTCCCCGAGGAAGAATTCCACGTAATTGTAACTGGCTCGATGACCATGGAAGAGGCGACATTTATCAACACACGAAAAGAGAAAATATGGCGTGAAGAGGATACATAATTGGTGCACTTTGAGTGGAGCCGACTTTTAAAAAGATCCTGACCCAGACACGTGTCTGCCCGCGGCCGCGTTTAGTCAGTGAGAGCAGTAATAGTGTGTGACTGAAGGTGAGGAAACGGCCTCGGGGCGCCATGTGTGTTTGGATGTCAGCACTTTCAGAGCAAATTTCTCCAAAGCCTCCTTGGCCCGCCTTACACGGATTCCCAAAATGGTGACCAAAGGACGGCCTGAGGGAAGGACAAAGGCATGCGGCCATTCATCCGCACACACGAAACAAGCAGAGAGGTTTCACAAAGGCCTGGTTTTATTTTGAAAGCTCCTCCCAGACCTCCAACAAAACAAAGTCAATTACAGGACCGCAGTGAACAATGTTGACATCCTCCCAGTGTGCAAATCTCCTTCAGGTAAACATGGGATGTGCTACTTGCACGCATGCAGCCACTATGTCTATTGATTGTTGTACCTTTTGCTTGAATGGTTACAAATTTTAGAGATGAACTCTAAACCTTTGCAGACTTTTACCACAAAAGGAGCATCAGAAGATTTACTGAATTAAAACAATAAGAGTGAAAACACAGCAGCTTTTTTTTCTGTGCTACTTTGGCACAGTGGCCACGGGGCGGCTGCAGATCCTTAAAAAAATCTTACAGACCCACTCCGATAAAAAGATCGGCGAATATAGACCACAATGCATTGCGTCGGAATTTTTTTTTTACCAAAAAAATTCATTTACATGTATTTTTTGTGTGTTTTTATCTTCAGAAGACAGAAGACTCATAAATAAACGCAAAATGCTCATATTAATTAGAATTTAACTTTGTGAAATCGATGACATCATATCCGTTGTTCAAAAAAAAAAATGTTGTGAGCATGGTGTCCGAATTGCTTTAAAATTAAATTCAATAAACGTAAATTCTGGTGAACGGGTCTTAATTTTAATGACTTCCTGTCACCACAAAAACAAACAAATACAATCTTTCTAGGCTGAGCTGTCATAAGATCGTGAACTAAATCAATTAACTTGAGCTAGCTGAGGACCCCGTGCTCACCAGATTAGGAATAGGTGAAAGTGTGAATTTATGGAGAACTGGTTTAGAAACAGGGATTATTCGTGGTGGTTAAAATCAGTGAGTAGAAATCCTAATAAGCAAACTGCACGACCTCTTGAAAAGGTCCTAAAAATTCTAACTTCCACAAATCTGTAGACACGCTGTTTGTGGACATGGCTTCTATTTCAGAGATGAATTTCAGGTTTTCCATAAGAACACATAGAGCAGCACATCCTGAGCATCAACAGGAACAATCAGACTCTATTTAAAGAGCCTCACATGCTGTGTTGGAGCCTCACACATGGCCGCCGCTGCACCTCAAGCCATTATTGTCCAATAGAATCCTGACAGCTGTTCTCCAAATCACAACAAATTATCAACGGAGGTCAAGACATGACAAAAGAGAAGAAAAACATCATCAGATGCTCTCAAATACTATTTGCTGACAAGCACAAGTGAAAACATTTTTACCCCCCCCCCTCCTTACCCATGAGCCTTTTTCTTACAGCTTTCCTGAGAGGCCGGGACAATCAAACACTCTACCTTGTTAGGAGGTGTTAATTGGAGTTAGTCAGGCTCCTCACTTTGTCAAGGAGTCTGACAACAGAATTAATTAGAATTTCAGTATGTAAATCAATTCAAATTGGGTTCCTCGTCTGGGAAGAGACGAGGTATTTTCGTTGGAGAGGAGCAGGTGCCCGCAACGCCGGCCAAGGAGTGTTTGCATGATTGTTGAGAATCTGAATCTCTTGGATTTATTTCATCCTCAATAGAAAGGAGGCATAAAAGTAGCATCTTGCTCTTATGGATGCTGCTGCTCTGCTTTCAATTTCCCTATGTTTCCGTGAACCTCAAAAGGAGAGGCATTAGTTATTTAGAAACGTTTGAAAACTGCACGGATAAACAATGGGACAGCTATGTGCTCACATAATCCCAGTTAAACAGTGGAGGACTTGAAAGTCTTAGATTGTGACAGATATTAGAAATAAACCAGTTTAACTGAAAATTATTTCCTCATTCGTTCTCATTTCGGATGCTCTAAAATCCTTATAGCTTGAATGTGAGGATGGAAAATAGATTTTTGAAGGAAGAAAAATGAATAAAAATATAAAAATGTATGTTGCAAGGTATGCCAAGTTATACTTCCAATATTTATCCATCAATAATAGTTTCTACATTACATAACAGGATCTTTATTCCCATTTTTATTACAAATGTCTATTTTTCATAAAATAAAATTAGAAGTAGAAATTAGATGCATAAAATAAATCCAGATTTATAGCTCAAAAATGAAATATTTTAAATTGATTTTATTCATTCATTGATCTTCTACCGTTTATTCCCTTTTGGGGTCACGGGGCTGCTGGAGCCTATCCTGGCCACTTGTGGGCAAAGGCAGGGGACACCATGGACAGGTCGCCAGTCTGTCGCAGGGTAGAGTGTCCGCAATCACACACCCATTCACTCTCACATTCACACCTAGAGACAATTTAGATTAACCAATTAACCTATGAAGCATGTTTGTGGACGGTAGGAGGAAGCCGGAGACCCAGGAGAAAACTCACGCATGCACGGGGAGAACACGCAAACTCCACACAGAAAGGTCCCCCATCGATGTTCTGGTTCAGGTCCTCCAGCCGGGGCTTTAACTGGAGCCTTCTTGCTGTGCGGCAAGAGCGCTAACTACTACGCCACCGTGCAGCCCAATTGAATTGATATCTACTACTTTTTTTTTTCTTCAAAACTCACATTTCTTGAATGTATTTTGCTTTTCAAAATAAAATACCTTGTTTTTTTGAAGGACACATATCAAAGAAGTCATTTGACTCTGCTTTATGAAAAGCAATTTTATTTATCCATTCAATACCACTTCAATGAAGACAATTTGTACAGTACAAGATACATCACGTCCTAAAGTGCACAAATACTGTACAACAAAAATGATATGATTGAATATGCGGGGGGGGGGGGGTCCACGTCAGTTTAAAAAAGTTGCAAAAATAATTGGAGAAAACTCAACATGCTTTTTCAAAATAAAAACCCAACAAAACAACAACCACCACTATGCATGTTTCTGCTCATTTGAGAGGGGGGGGGGGGGGCTGGCCTGGAAAAATAACCTTGTTCAGCTTGCTTGAGGGTGGGGGGGGACACTAAGCTTTGGCACCTTTAGAGAAAAGAGAAAACAAAAACAAAACAAAAAAGACATTAACGAGGAATGGCGAACATGGAGTCATAAACAAATATTTAGCTTAAATAAATACAGTCTTAGGGGCTTGTGTAGAATGCATAATAACCCATGCCTTTTGGATTGTCCTTGTTGTATTCCTCTGTGGTCAAGTCCTCACACTTGATGGTGGGGGAGTTTTCTGTACTCGAGCCCCCGGGTGACATCCTGCGTCTCTTGCACACCATGGAGTACACGCCGGAATCGATAGAGTCCAACGATTTAAGTGAGCTGGACGTCTCGATCCAGGTGGAGGTCGGCGGCAGGTTCTCCTCAGGCAGCTTGTCTTTAGTGACCCCCAGCTGGTCCTCTGAAAAGGCTGGAGGGCTTGGGCGGGGGGACCAAGGCAGCCCTGTGGCCATTTTGCGCTGGTAGGAGCTTCTGGTGCCCCAGCCTGCGGCCATGGAGGCAAAGGCAGAGTCTGGGTAGTAGCTGAGAGCGTGAGACGTTTGCAGAGACAGAGGTTTGATGCCGTACGACAGCAGGCTGCTGGTGGAATAGTCATTCTCGTAGGACAGATCAAGCTTGTTGGAGCATGGCTGCTGCACTGGGGGCACGAACCAGCGCTGGGCGGAGGCAGCGGCGCTGGCGTCCTCAGTCTGTGGCGAGAGAAGGCTGTTGGTTTGGGGAACGGCGCGTTCCCCAGTGTAGAATCGGTTCTGAGGCAGGTTGTTGACAAACTGGTCCTGAAAGAAAGGCTGCATGGCGTAGCGAGCTCCAGGGACAATCTGTGTGGAGCGAGGAGAGTCTGTCGGCGACGGAGTCAGCCGGTCGCTTTCCGGAGCCGTGTACATCCTGTTGAGCAAATCCAGAAACACACAAGGACGCAAGATTTAAAGCGTAAATTCAGATTCAACTGCAACACAACCACGATGCGTGAAGTACAGGACACGTACGAGTCATAGTTATCCCGGAAACCTTTGGCAAACGGGTTGTGATCGATCTTCAGCTGTGTAATCTGAAAGAAACAAAAACAAACACTGATAGATGAAGTGAATGCGATCACCAAAGAACTATAACAAATAATCAAAGACTCACATCTGTATTCTGGTAGGCTGTGACGGCTATAAACTGGTTCTCTGGGAAGGTGAAGGTTTGAGTTCTGGCCTCATTGCTCATGTCCTCCACTCCATCTTCTGTCACCTCCACGATGTGCAACCGCGGTTGGTATTTATGAAGCGACTGCAGCACGATCATCTGAAAACGGGAAGTGGTTAATGAGCACTGCACGAGCTCATGCCAACTTTGGCTCCGTTCAAATGTGAAATAAGATACAACCGATCCCCCTTTGGGGTCAGAAGACATTATTTCCAAGAAAATCTATTGAGGTTTTTGGTAATTCGGTCCAGCGGAGGAGGGAGGAATCAACGTCTTACCTGCGTGTTGTTGTTGTTTGCTCCTTTATTGTTGGTCAGCTTCAGCTTGCCGAAGGAGATTTCTTGCCTCATCCAGTGAGCACCAGTGTTTGGGGATTCCGGATGAACGTAGACTTTGTTACCTTAAAGGCAAATCCACAATGATATTACAATCAGGAAAAAAAATCTTTACAAACTTTGTTTTTAAGCACAAAATAAATTTTTTCTATTTTACTTTTTTTGTTTAGCAATAACTTTGTTTTTTTTAATAAATATGTTCCATCAAAAATCCTAAATATGTCAAAGGATGTTTAAAAAACATTTTCAAACTAACGAAATAAATACATAAGATTAAAACTTAATTTTTAAACATTTTTTAAAATTATTATAAACATCAATGACACTTGTTTCAATAAAAACAGCTCATTTAATTTGAAGCAATCTATTGGTGAAATTTGTCAATAAAATATAGAAGAGGTTATTTAAAAATGTTATTTTATATTACAACATTTATTAAAGATTAAAAAATTCATTGATTACACATTTCTATTGAAAACATTTTCTCCTATAAAGAGCTGAGGCCCCCATGGAGGGAAAAAACGTTTAATTCTTTTATTTTAGGCCGTCTTTGCCATGAAAAAAGGCCGTTTTTTCCTGTGAATGACGTAACTCACCTTGCATATTGTTGTCCGCCTTCCCGCAGGTGACCCACTTGCCCCCCTGAAAGCGCCAGTGGTTCGGGTCGGCCAGAACAATTTCCACAAAGACATTGTAATGGGCCGTGAGGTTGAGTCCGGTGATGTTGAAGCTGAGAAAAGGAAACATCCGCCTGGAAATAAAAATAAAAAACGTGAATTGTTGAGCAAAATAACATGAAGGATAACCGTTTTTGACTTTTTGGTCACAAAAAGACCTGCAAAAATGCAGGAATCACTTTAAATATTTTGGGAACTTTAAAACAGCAGGCCTATGATTAAATTATTCTGGTGTTTTGGCATGTTTTCGGTATTCAAATGTCAGAAGTTTGTGCGTAAAAGACGCGCGCTTTACGCGCGGGTTTGGTGCCCGCTTGCCTTGAGGCCCTCGCGCCTGCTCACCTGCCCTGTTTGGTGATGATCATCTCCGTCTGGTGTCGATGGAATTTCAGCCACAGAGGCCGGTTACACAGGTAGACCTGCGCCCTCGCCCCGGCGGCAGATCCGGGAAGAGACATGGAGCCGATTCCCGCCCCCGTCCCAGGATAGGAGGGGTACAAGCAGCCCGGACCCTGGCTGAACTGGTATCCGCCGCTGCCGAACTGACTCCGGCCGCTGCACACGGACGGAGATGAGAAGCCCGCGGGCGGCAGGACGGAGCCGTAATGGAGCGAGGCCGGGTACCTGGAGCTGCCCGACCCGGTGTACACCGACCCGGTCTGTCCGGTGTAGGGGAAGAGGGAGCAGGGGTTGGCCATGTCGGAGCTCGCCTGGGATGACGAGATGAAGTAGCGGTCAGAGCCAAGTTCGTCTATGTTGTACCGTCGGCCGCTCGTCAGCTCGTCCTCACCCAGCCCCGGGGAGCCCTTCCTCCCGTCGGCCTTAAACGCGTCCCCCTCTCCCTCGCCCAGCATCCCGGTCCCCACGCCGCCCAGGAACTTCTTCGGCGCGCTCCTGCTCTCTGACTCCGGCCGCTCCACTTCTTGATAGTCGAGCTGCGATGACGGCCTGGGGCTGTTGTTGCCGCTGTCCGTGGAGGACAGGTTGTAGAAGGTCTTGGGTAAGTTGATGCTGGAGCTTGGAAGGATGTTCTCCAACTGCATGGTCTTCAAATCGGTCAGAACTTCACCGAACCTCGGAGATGCCACCGACTACTCCCCCGGTCTGTGCAGCCCTCCTCCCTGACGACTGATGGGGAGGTGACAGCCTCGCACAAGCGGCGCGTGCTCAGCTCTGACAGTGGGCAGGACATCAGATGCTCGGCGGCTCTTATAAGAGGCAGACACACAAAAACACACACAAAAAGACACACACTTGTTCAGATGGAACAGAGGAGGAGCTTCAGAGAACCACACAGGAGCTCAGAGCCAATAGCCTTCTGCTATCAATTCATCACACCGACCGGTACTTTTATACTTTTATTTACTGCCTATTCCACCACTAAAAGACAAAACATTCATTTTTAGACAACATTTTATTTAAACTATTGGTCTAAAAAACTATTTAAGATAAAAGAATTTAAAAAGCGGATTTCCCCCTTTTTTAAATGTATTTCTTCAAATCTCGCAATCAATCCGGGAGGATGAGTGTGAAATCTGCGAACTGAGTTTCCTTAAATGTGCGGATCGAGTCATAAATAACACAAACCAAAAGTGTATTTCCTTTTTTGTGGTTTTTTGTTTTTATGTTTTTTATTTCTCTTTTTTTTTATACTCACCACCAGCAGCAGCAGGTTTGATCTTCTCTAACAAACACCGAAAAATCCGCTTGGCATCACCAACATTTCGAAAAAAGGTGGAAAAAAACGTCACATGTGCAGCTTGTTTCCTATAATTGGACTGTCAATATTCTGGAGTAAAAATAATTAAAAATGATCAGCGACATCTATTAGATTAAAAAAAGTCTGTAATTCAGTTTTTTTTGTAAAAACGTTTGAAATATAGGCAATACTCCCCGACTTTTTTGAATAAAAACTGCCCAGACTCTCTTTGAGAAAATAAAACTCAATATTTTTAGCCGTTTATTCTAAATAAAATGATAAAATCTTAATGTCATGTCAAATCTATAAGATGGACACTAAAATCAATATAACGTGAGCCAAATATTTGATTTATTCTATTTATTTCGATATTCTATAATTTTTTAAATAAAACCTGAGTTTTGGAGATGGTAAAAGACAAAGCCTTCTAGACTTGGACCTTCATTCAAGCCGCGGTTTTATTTTTTTTCCTCATTTTTTTGCTTCAGACGTGAAACCTCGTTTATGCCACAACACCAAACTCTGTAGTTGAGCCTTGGATGCATTTTAAAAAGAAAAACAAAAAAAGCATCCATGAGAGACTTTATAAAATTATTAAAATGAAAGTTTTTTTTTTTTAATAAAGTGGATGCGCTTTTACACACATGCGCACGCACTTTTCGAGCCACTGACCGTGACGCAGATGAGAAGAGAAGCCGCCTCGGTTGGACTACACCGCGGCCTTTTGATGAGGGGGGGCGGCACGCGAGGACAGCGCTCTCTAGTGACTGATGGAGACACTGGTTGACGTCCCAGACGCAAAATTAACAGGAAACAGTAAGAGACCAGAAAGCAGTCTGCTAAGTCTTCCTGTGTTCTCGCGCTTCCTTCCGCGTGTTGAGTGCGCGCGCGCGTTTGTCGAAGCTAAACGGAGGGAGGGGCGGAAAGGGGTGAGATGAATTTGGGGAAAATGGGGATACAAATCTGTGAAAAGCCGAGGGAGAGTCTCGGCTGGAGGCAGATTGGCTCGCGTCATAAATGGGATAGAAACGCCGGTTATTGGTCCGCCAGGGGACCCGGGCTACACGCGCTCAGCGCGGGCTGTCAATCAGGACGGAGACCCTTCAGCAGACTGCTTCATGCAGACAAGCACGCTCTTTGAGGGGGAAAAAAAAAACTTCAATTTCTGCTATCCTTTGACCCACTTCACAGTAGATATCCATCTGCAGCAGAGCTGGATGCAGATTTTCACAGATTGTCGTCTTTATTCTACTTTTCTTTTCTTTTCCTTTCGAGAAGCACAATTCACCTGGGAAACCCAGAAAATGAGGAGCACCTCTTATGGGGACATTTTTTCGAAACAGTCAAGTCAACACAAATGTCTATTTTTCAAACATGTGTCCCAGTATGCCCCTTTGGGTTCAGGAATCAAACTCAAAAATGTAGTGAAGTGTATTGCACGACTGTTGGACAAAGGCTTACGAGCAGGAAAGTTAAAAAAAAGGTTACCAAGAGAAGACATTTTAATAAACTGTATGGTAATATAGTCTATAGAATGATCAAACCTTAACTATTCCCCAGCTGAGCTGTCAGCACCTTATTAGTCTAATTCTGTCTTCAGGCTGTTCCTTTTTTCAGGAACTGTTAAATAAATAACTTAAAGATTCGGTCCTCCAGCAGCTCCGCATGTTCAATTTTCATCCTTGCCAGTAAGATTTCCATCATTTTTGATTTTTTTTTTTTTTTTTGGGGGGGGGGATCCGTTCTGCTAAAGTTTTATAGCGAACAGTGGCTCCACAGAGTGACCCTCAAGGCTTCAGAAAAGCAGAAAACAAAATAAAGCTGATTTATAGGACGCCTATAAATAAGCTAATTCCAAATGAGGTGGATGTGTAGGTCCGACCCATAAAGGAAGTCCTATTTGTGACCTGTTGGCATGGTTTTTGACCACCCATAAAAGCCCAAGTGTGTCTGAGATGACCCTCTTTGGCCCCAGACGAAGGCCTGCGCGACAGGGGAAGGGAAGTCTTACCACACTGTTGTCAGAGTACATCATCAACACGGCACATGAAAGGAATACATTCCAGCTTTTATGGGCCAAAGTGACTGCAGAAGGCTTTGCTCAGGAGTGAATTCATGTACCCCATTGCAAGGATTAATAACGCAAGACTCATTAGAGATCCCGGCCGCGGAGACCCCTGGAGGGAGGGGTGCTGGGAAAAGGAGTGAGAGCGGCGTGCACCGCGGCGGCTCTGTGCTCCTCTGCAAATCATCATTCACAAGAGCGTTTTTATTGGAAAGAATTTATTTCAAGAGTTTATCAAAGATGTCCCCTTGTATATTTTCCAGCGAGCCAACGTTTAACCAAAGCTGTAGTCTTTACGCACGGAAAGCTTATGTTACCAATGCGCTGCTGTCTTCAAAGATACAAAGGTGACGGCGCCGTGAACTCTCCATTCGAGGGCATCTTTCATCTTGTACTTTGTCTTCTCTTTATTTCCCTGTCTCCACCATTTTATAGAATGATTTAAGCCTTTCCCTTCAGATCAAGAAAACACACAAGACTAGTTGCGTGGCAGAAAATGTCCGATTGGATAGCTGGTTCTACAGAAATTTTAAATTTAGACCCACTCTAAGAAAAATTGTGTTTTTCTAACGTGTTCTTGTGCGGTTTTTCTGATAATGGAGGACATTTAATGCTTAAAATTGGATTTCTGGTTATGACTTTGTTAAATTTGTTGCTAAAATGCTTTGGAAGAGGCTACTACGGCAAGCCACAAGCTCTCATGCATCCACTTGCAGACACATAGATCCAAGAATGTTTTTGTTTTCCTGGTCTGAGCTGGAATCTGGATCTAAACTGTACGGCTGGATAACTCTGATACTATGCCATTTTTGTTGCACCATTAATGTTAGATTGGAGGTGTGAGGGGCTGTAGCTGGAGGTGGTGTAAACAGAGAGCTCTCAGCAGTGCGCCAAGAGTCCCCGCCCACAAATCAGAGGTGAACTTCTAATAAACTCCTGCCGCTCTGCAGAAACTATGTCCTAATAAAAGACCCCTGGGAACGCTTTTAAAAAAAAAATATGAAAAGATGATCTGAGTGGAACTTTAAAGAAATGAGAATTTATTCCATCATTGGAGAGCTTCACGATAAACTAGCATTCATTGAAATCTTCTGAGTTGCACAACAGCTTTGGGTGCTTCTTTGCATCCTTTCGTCAGATCGTGCAGCCTTATGCATGCATGCATGCTTGCATGGTGCTGCCTGTTTTGTTTGTTGGATTACAGCAGATGTGTATCTGGGGATCTGAGAGCCCAGATTTTCTTGGGGGGGGGGGGGCATCGATAATCCCCTGTCTTATGTTAAATCTTAGTAAAATAAGGTGAGCTGGTTGCTTTCATTGAAATAGGACTGAAGCTGCTTTGTTTTATTTGACTCCCTAAGGTAGGATAACATGATTTTTGGATTACTGCATAAAAAAGTGTTACCCAGGACCTTTGGGGAAAGTGGCGGGAGGTACATGATGCGGAAGGTGGCCATGCTTTGGATTCCTTCTTATCTATATATATAAATATATATATGGATGCAATTACTTTGCAACAAATTTTATATATATATATATATATATATATATATATATATATATATATATATATATATATATATATATATATATATATATGCTCTTTCTATATATATATATATATATACTCTTTATATATATATTAAACCTGCACAATATACATAAATTTATAGGTATATAATATCATCTCTGCAATATGCATATTACAAAAGCGAATATCATAGTAATCTTAAAACCAAAATGTGTTAAAACAAATCTTATGGCAGCTTGACATTTAACAAATCAAATAAATCCTTTATGCATTTGACCAATCAGATGGAGGCCTATTATGTTAAATGTTTGTCACCTATGTCGATGAGGGTTATTTGGAGTATACATTTTAAACTGTTGCAATGAAATGAGAATGATGTTTTTGGTTATTTTTCTATTTGTTTATATACCGCAAATTATATCGTTATCGCATGTGGCTCTCTAAAAATGTCGCGTAATAGAGGTTTTCCTCATCGTACAGCCCTATATATATCTATATATATATCTATATCTATATATCTATATATATATATATATATATATATATATATATATATATTGTTGCAAAGTAATTACATCCAGTTGACTATAAAGTGACTATAAAGCAGTGAACTGAGTTTGACACATCCATCCTTTTACTTATACCGAGAGTGTCGTTTTTGGGCAGAAACACGAAGGCGACAACGTCAAAAGTAGATGTCAGTCCGCTGGCCCAAGCCTCACCCTGATAACCATTTTAGCATCAACCTTTGTTGACCCATTTCTCCGAGCCCTTCCTCCTGAACCACCAGAGAAATTGACATAGCCTGGGGGACCACAGCAAAATAGCAGGTGCTAAAAGTTTGACAGCGCAGACTGGATATATGTGTTCCCTGGAACGTGAGGTGTAAGGGAGGGTGCTGGAGTTGTATCGACTTGGCATTAAACCTTCAGGATAACAGAGCTTCTATGACAGGGACACTCTTTTTTGGCTGTGGGGAGGAGGAAAGACTGTCCCATACTTGATTTTGTAAAGAAAAATAAAAATCAGACCAGGGTCGCCAAACAAGCTTTGATCACATCCATCATGAAAATCCTGCTTAAATTAATTTATTTTTTACTTTTTCCTGTCCTGTTTTATTTTATTTTTTGGACAGGGAACACAAACAGATTTACACCACAGGAGTATTCTGCTGCTGCTCCTGCTTCAATGTGGTTAAATCAGTGAGTCAGAAGTGAGAATGTAGAGTTTTAACACTTCTCTCTCCTGGTATGAAAGCTTCTAGATCAACACAGAGGAAAGCCCTAACTGACTTACTGTCTAAGCACAAGCATATGCTGTTGGGAGGGAGGTTATGCAGACATGAATAATGGTTTAAGGCTGAACCCCCCAGTGAAACGGAAATCTTTCCTTGGCATCTCTGGCTTCTCCAGGGACGCAAAACTATATTTAAGGTGTTAGAAGGCCCTTGGATGCCCCTTTAAGTCAGTTAGAAAATGTCATTATGCTACCAGGAAGGCCTGTGATTACGGTGCAGGCTGTCACTCAATGCTTTGGTTTTTTTGGTTCATTTATCCAGAAATAAAGTACCACTCTGATCATCTGTTACTTTCTAGGCTTTTTTTTTTTTTTATAAATTATGATTATGCGTTCCAGGAAGATGGAAGTGCCGCTGAAAGCGCCGTCCAACTCCTGCAGTCAAGTTAAAAACAAGAAAGGCTGAATGATGTCATGAAACACAGACATGGAGACGTGATCACTGACACTTTTTGTAGAGCTCTTCAAAATAAATTAACCTGATTCCGGGTCTTTCATGCCTTGCTCATGAGATTATTAGTCAATGCTTCCATGTCGATGAGGCTAAAACCTTGGCCAGTTGCTCCTCCCACGTGCGATGGGAGTGTCATGTGTATGAATACTTTTTTTAGACGGGCATCAAACCAAAAGAGAGGGCATTGGCTGTGAACGGAGCATTACATCGAGCTTGGCCGATTCGTTCAGAAGGGTTGCACTTTTTCTCAAAAGCGCGACTTTTACTGCAGATTTTTTTCTTCTTTTTTACCGTGCATTTTTTGACTGCTGCGACTTATACTCTGGAGCGACTTATCATCTGAAAAATACGTTATATGGATGTAGTCATCTGCCAGTGAATGCATCTGAAGGAAGCTTGTGACCCCGCCTAGCGTATTTTGCGACGTCACAAACACACTACTTGTCTGCTCCATATTCTTAAAATGTCATTTTAAGCCTAGTTTTCAGAAAAATGCCTCAAGAACACATTAAAAAAACCAATTTTCATCAGAGCGGGTATTTAAAATGCCAAGTAATTTGCAAATAAAGGCTCTTATTTTTGCTGTGGAGAAATCCATCCAGCAGCCATTAGATATAATTAGAGACCACAGAATGGCCATGTATTAAAATATTTGTAGCAATTTGGCAGCTGTATAATTTACATGTACTGGATCTTGCCATCAATCATATACGCATGCCGGCGTGTCTGCACACACGCCTGGATACCCACACACAGAGGGACCCCAGTGCAGCGGAAACCTTCAATATTGAACCCAGACCCAGGCCCGGTCTCTGTATTTACATGTAAATGGTCTACAACAATCTGCGGCCCTGTTCAACCGCTCTGTCCCACCAGCCGTCTGGGTCTGGGGAGGAGAGCTGCTAGTCAGATGGGAGGACCACATCAGATGGGCTCCCGCGGTTACGGAGCCAAACGCTCCAAGGACAGAGGGAAGAGACTGCCTGACTGGCAGCCACGGAAACAGCAGGGACTCCCACATAGCATGGAAAAGGTCCATGGACCATGGTTCTTCTTCTCTAACTGGGGAGAGAAGAAAACAATGCAGCAAAAGGCCTTCCTGTCTGATTATTAGAGACTAAAGCAGATGTCTCCTTCCCTTAAGGCTCGATTATTGTGAAGGCTGCAGAAACGCCTCGGCGGCGGTGGATTTAGGAGAGCTTCTGCACGCAGGTTCCCTCTGGAGGACAGAGAACCTGGTTTGTTCCTCGTGGGTAGAGGTGTCACATTTGACAAGTGTATATGTGGATGTGGAGGGGTGGGTGTCAGTAAGAAATTACGAACAGCAGTGAGCATCTATGTCCAAGTCACATGGCGGTGGGAAGGAGCCTGTCTGTATTTGTTCCTTATGATCGTCTGTCGAGTGTTTGCGTGTCCTTCTGTGCTGGCGGGTCAGGCATGGCGGAGGTCTAGACACACCAAACATTCATCTGACGCTCGCGGAGCTCCGAACAACCGACCAGCAGAGACGTGCTGGACCCAGACCTCACCTGGTGTTCGTGGAGAGGATTCTGAAAACCAAAGTGTTGATTATTTCACACTTCAGAGTTAAACTCTAAAGGACCCAATAAAGTCAACAGAAAGTTCGAAATACACCTCAATCTGACTCAATTGGATATGAAGTATCTTCTTCACTTGTCTGGAAGTGTAGCTACGGACGCTTTTTGGATGTAGTTTTATTAAACTAAACACTTTTTGTAACAATAATAATAAACTTTATATACATAGCACTTTTCAAATTTCAACTTCAAATTGAAGTGTTTGACAGTACGACAAAATAAAACACAACACACACACAAAACAGTGACAGCGGTTACAATCAATCAAATCAATAATATCATGAGTTTAAATGTAAGAACCAGTAAAATCATTAAAAGCACGCCTATAAAGGTACATTTTTAAAAGAGATTTACATAGTGGTAGGGACTCAGCGAGCCTGATCTCTTCTGGGGGACCCTTCCAGAGTGTCCCACAATCCTGATTGGTCTTTAATATTGATTGTGGGATTGTTAAAGAGCCTTTGGCCGAAGATCTAAGATTGCGATCGGGTACATAAGGGACTAGGAGATTAGCTATATATTTAGGGGCCAGACCACAGTGTGCTTTAAAAGCAATCTTAAAATTTATTCCAAAAACAGACTGGGAGCCAGTGCAGAGATGCTAAAACTGGAGTGATATGATCACTTATTCTGGTTTTGGTCCGGAGAATAATTGATTAATTATTTGAAGTTTCAAGCTAAAATTCATGACCAAAAAGTTGATGCAACTAGAGGAAAGGAAAGGAAAGAGAACTTAAAATTAAAATAAAAGAAAAAGTCAGGGAAAACCTGCAGATTAGGGTAGAGTTACGGTGCTGCTTTTATACCTTTAGCCAGTTAGCAAACATTTATGTCAGCTTGTTTGATGCATTGTGCTCAAAGTAAATCCTGTTCTTAAAAACATCTTTTTTTGATTAAACATGAAAAAGACATTTGTCAAAATCCTCCTGCAATTCTAATTCATCCTCTGAGGAATTCTCTAAACCTGAATATCTGCCACCCACTGCAGACTTCTGTCCACAGAGGACATTTGGGGCTTTGCAATGATACTAAATGTGAATGGGCGGGGCTCTGGGAATTCTAGTTTTAGATGAAGTTTAAACACTTCTGACTGGATAAAATTGTTTTTTTTTCTGGTATTCTGGAGGATATTAAATATTTTATTTGTATATTCCAACAAAGTCAAAAGTATTTTGAGAATTGAAAGAGAAATCTAAAAAAAACTGTTGACTGGTCTGTTTTATAAGTTCCCTTTTCCTAAAGGTTCTTTTAGCTAATATGAATATTTTTGTGACTTTTCTGGTTTTGTTGGTAAAACCAAATGAAACAATCTCAGCTTTTAAGCATTTTCTTTTTAAACTTAATTTTAAAGTAATAATGTTGTATCCATTTTTTTTGTTAATTGAAAGTACAAACAAAGGGTGATGTATTAAATTGATTTTCTCTTTTAATGAAATTCATCGTTTTATTTTATTTTACCTTATTTTGTTAAATTTACAGTTTTATTATATGTATTCTGTGATTTTAGGGATGTTAGTTACAAACTTGCCTTTAATGGGTCTCGGCCTGTTGGCGAACATGTCTAAATAAATAAAAAATACTGTTTGTGTAAAGTAAGTTTGGATTGAACTGAATGTATTGTTCATCTTCATTTAAAGCCCTATTTGAACTTTTGACATTTATAGTTTTGTTTCTGCTTAGTATGTTAATTTTTTTTATTGGTTCAAATTAATACTATACATTTTTTAAAAAGTTATATAATTGTGAAAGATTAAGCTAAACGGAACCCTTAAATATCCACTCTGATCGTCTTCTGATTTATTTTCAAATACCTGGTGGTCGTTCAAGCCTAATTTTGCCGTTTTTAACAACAAATCTAAAAACCTGTAGTTTTTAGGACTTAGTTTCTGCAGAGCGGCAGGAGCACATTCGAAATTCACCACTACCTTGTGCGTGGGACTGTTGGCGCAAAGCAACCCTGCCCCCCTTCCCTTGCCCTCCCCGTTCCTAAGAGGTCAAAGCAGAGAACTTGTGGCGTGCCCAACGTATTTTCCATGATCTTTTTCAAACAGCATTTATCGTCTTCTCCACCGGTTTACCTAAAGAAAAACGTAATTTTCTTTATAAATGTCCTCCATCATTAGAAAATGCTACAAGAACATGTTAAAAAACCCATCGGAGTCGATCTTATTTACACATTTTTGCAACAGATTTATAAAAGTTGGTTCCCACTTAGACAGAAAAAACTACAGAAGGATTTCCAAAAAGTCCGTCCGTTTGTGCTGAACGGCATCGCAGAACGACACGAACACATGTGAAGAACCATGTCAAATGAATTTTTCCAAAAATAAGAGAAAAGCAAACACCTGTGACATCATTTCCATCATAAATTATACTCTAGCATAATAGAACCACGTTTATGAACTTAATTAGGAACTTGCCTAATAAACTCCTTAAGGGTCTAGAAATCACAAATTAGAAAATGAAAGTGAAGTAAGGCTGGCATCTCACAGAGAGGCTCATGTCGGCTTTACGGCTCTCCAGCAGCCTTTCACAGCTTTGATGGATACATGGAGGGGATCCCCAATACAGCTAAAGTTGTATTAAAACTCTGATTTAGCAGAGTAGGACCCACCAGGCTGATACCTCCCACCTCTGGTTATAGAACGTCCCCCACCTCCTCAGCCCCACGATGAACAGTCACACCTTTAATGCAGAGGCAGACAAAGGGGAGCCCCAAGCTGATGTGGTCTCCCCCATACATGTGCAGTGTGTGTGTGTGTGTGTGTTTGTTTGTGAATAGCTGTGTGGGGGACAATGCAACACGTTAAACCAATGTGGGAGGTGTGAAAACAGGGGATCTGCTGCAGTCAAAATGAACAAATAGGAGGAAGGCTTCTTCTTCGCTTTTCTTGTTTTGTGAAATTGCAATTAATTATGTTTATTGTTAGTCTTTCTGCTTTTTTTTTGCTGTTTGCCTATGGAGCTGTTAATTGTCAAATGCTAGAAATAATTGCCAGCAGTAAAATAAAAAAAATCAAAATCCCCAAAAGCGACCGGTGTTTTGACTCGGTGCACACACGGTTATGGAAAAACAACCAGCATCCAACCGCGCTGCACTTTGACATTCTGAAATCTTCTGACGGGTGAAGAAGCAAGAACTTCAACTGTGTGGTTGGTGGTGGCACCAAATAAAAACATTTGAGGGGGTGGTCTCACACCAAAGTCAAGCAGTTTCACTTTCTCAAAAAATACCACAGACTGGAATAGCAGAAAGATCCACCTCTTCACACCTGATCTGTACTTGATGTCTGACTTTAAACACCATTAGTTCAATTTTTTCCGTATCAAGGTTCTAATTTGTACATTTTTTCTGATTTTTTTTTTCACTAATTAAATTTTTTTTTGTTTTTTCTTTTTCTTCTAAAGTGTGCACATGAGAATTATTTTTACTATTTTTTTTTAAATGTACAGGGGAGAATCTCAGTGAAGTAATAAAAAATAGTAAATACAGAATTAGGGAAACTAAAACAAATGTTTGACAAAAACAAGCTCTCACTCAATGTCAACAAAACTAAATTCATGATTTTTAGACATCTCCATGTTCCGATATAGATTTAGAAATAAAGGTTGGTATTGATAATAATGTTTGGGAAAGAGGGGCTGAAAATTGAGTTCCTTGGAGTAATTATGGACGACAAAATAAGCTGGAAGCCACAAATAAAGCAAGTCAGAGCTAAGCTTGTCATACACTCGCCCACAAAGCACGTCCACTAATATATTCACCGTTAATACTACCACATTTACAATACACTGCAGAAGTTTGGGGAAATACTTATAAAACAAATCTACAGTTTTTGTATATCTTACAAAAAAGCTATTTGAATAGTTCATGGTGTGGATGATGGGACACTTACAAAGGCACTATTTTTTCAAATCGGGTTTATTGAAATTATGGGAACTAGTGAAACTTAAAACCGCATTTATCGTGTTTAAAGCCAGGAATAACTTACTTAAAGACAGGAGGGAGGCAGATTTTCTGTTCACGAATGGAGCTAACGTGGCTGTAACGAAAGAATATAACATAAGAAGACACTATATCAAAAGGTTAATAAACATTACATATCAGTTGCAGTTAATTTTTTAATCAATATGGAGTTTGGCCCGTGACTTTACTTCACTGCTTCATTTTGGCCCACTGTACATTTCAGTTTGACACCCCTGGTTTAAAGCAAACCAAGAATTTACATGTATTTAAAAAAAACAACAACCTACAAGATGTAACTACTGGATCCTTACAGGACAAGAAATGATCAATAAATGCAAAAATGTCATTTCTGCATAGGTGCTATAGATAATGTAATGTAAATGAGTGGAACAAAATAGAATTATGTGGATCATCTTCGGCACTCCTTTTCAAGTACACTGTCTTGTTTCATCCATTTCAAACTCTTCTGTTTATTTTCATTTGTGTTTGAAATAAAGAATTGAAAAAATTGAACAAATCTTCAGCCGTAATTTTAAGGTAAATTCCATTCAGACTAACCTGCAGCCAGAAAGTATGAAGATCACTGAGGTGATTCATGTTTGGGTGAAGCCTCGGATGCTTTCTGCTGTTTGACATGAGTCAGAGTTGAAGTGGAGGCTAAGCAGCATCATGTGAGTCATCCCATCAACAGCTTTCTACTCCACTCCTGTGGCTGCTCGTCGGGGCGGGAGGTCACTGCTTTCTGCCTCCCACCTCTAACCCTCCATGAACCAACTCGCCCATGACTGGCTGTGTGGCGTGAATTCGGCGTGAGCGTGCACGGCGCCGCAGCCGGCCGGGGCCAGAAGGCCTGCGGCCCCGGTCCTGCCAGTTTCTCCCCAGTCTGGGGCCACTTATGTCATGATGGCAGGAGCTTGTGGGCGGCTGCTAATCGTGAGTCCTCTTCACGCCGGATTCTGGAGTTCCATCAGCTGCTTGTGTAACTCGTTTTCTCGTGGGACAGGGAGGGGGATCTCTGCGTGTGGAAGGCTGCTTTAGTTTATCCGGGCAGGTACTGGGGGAAACGGCGTGGATTTTTGACGAGCAGGCCTCCAAAACAGCTGTCCTCCCCCGCGTTTGTGTTTGTGGTCCGGTCCCGTCTCCGGTGCAGAACAGCAGCAGGGGCGAACCATCACATTTGGTGCCCAGCGTGGGGGCGGTTGGTGAGCTGTCGAGCTCCAACTATCCCATGGAGCTTTTCTTCTGTCTTTTCAGGGCAATTTTGACTAACCTCATTTGCATCTGCTAATTAGATCCTGTTAGCATAATTCATACACATGACACCCTTTTTGAAGCTAATGAATAGATACATCTCCAGACAACTCACGAAGAGCTTTTAATGAGACTCTACCAACTTAAAAAACGCTTATTAACGCACGGAGGAAAGTTTGACACGAAACTCCGGAGAAACTTCGATTTTGTTCCTTCAGACCAGGTGGGATTTGGATGTTAAACTTGCTAATGCAAAAGCAGTTGGAAGGTTTTAATTCCCCGATTTGCTTTAAAGGAGTTTCTATACACACACGCGAGCTGCCTTTTCACTTAATTATAACGTGTCTCTCTCTTCGCGCTGCATAACATTTGAAACGTCCATTCAGCTGACTTGCATGAGCGGAGGCTACAGATGGATGGTATTGATCATAACTGTGATTTTGAGGTCTTCAACCACTCGTTTTGTTTATTAGTTTAAATGCAAAGCAGGAAATTTGAAATATTCATTGGGGAAATGTAAAATGACATGACTCATCCTATGCAGCTGCCTTATTATTCAGACAGTGAAAAAAAAAAGAACAGGGCTTTCATTTCAGGTTGTCAAGAAGCATTTCATTTATGGGGCGTCAGTTTCTTTTTTTTTAGGCGATATTCTGAGGTTTTAGACTCGAATCAACAACAATATTTGTCTTCTCCGTGATTTTTATCACAGATCAGAGTTTAGTCTGCTATTTTTGTCTTTGATTGCCACTTTTGGTTTCTAAAACACTCACAGTGGAGTGAGTCTGCTTCACTTTGTCAAATGGAGTTTCCATTATTCAGATTCATATTTCTGTAACAAAAAGTTTTGCAGCTAAATCTGGTTCCAGGTTTTAGGCATTTCTGAAATATTCTGTCTTAGTTTGTTATTTTTCTTTAAGGTCATTGTACTGATGCACTGAAAAACAGAATCTGAAGAAAGTAAAAAGATTCCTGTTTTAAGAAAAATGGTTTTATTTTCTGTCATAAGGAAAATATTGCAAGAGAAAAATATTTGTAGTGTAAGATTTTTCTTAGAAAATAATTCTTGATCTGACCCCACTGGAAGATTTTTTGCTTCATATTTAAAGCATTTTAAGAATGTTTGACCTTTTTCTAAGGATCTGTTTTTGCAGAGGGCAAAACTCATAATTGATCGTTGTGAAATTATTTTTACTCTACTGAACGTTAGACTATTTGTAATATTTATGCAATTTTGTTTTTAACATCTATCATTTACAATAGAAATGTAACCATAATGTTGATATTTTCTAAGCTATAATGCGTCTTTTACATGAACAGACACATTTCTTTTGTGTTTCCGTCACACACATTTCTTTGTGACCCACAAATGTACAAAGTGACTCGTGTTTATCGGTGCTTTGGTTGGAAAAAAGTTCTTGCTCAAGTTAAAAAAAAAAATACAAGGCGGTTTTAAGTGAAAAAATCTCCCAATGGAACAAGAAGAACTTGTCTTTATAAGATTTCTCAAAATGTGTGTTAATGTCCTGCCTTTCAAAGACAACATCTTGAAATTAGCTCTAAATACTCATATTAAGGTAGATTGCTCTGGTAGTTGGAAATGTCAAGTCTTCAAATCAGTGTTTACTGCTCAAAAAATGATTTTATATCTTTAAATTTGGTAAATCAAAACATATTTCCTAAATATATCATACTTTGAGATTTTTCTAAACTGAATAATATGGTTACACTTTAAAAAATGAAACGTAAATCTTTTCTTACTTGCAAACTTCTGACCTAAAAGCATTTCAGTTTTGAGTTAAATCAAGGCTACTCTGTTTCCTGAAATAAGTCTACTCTCCATTCACAAAGAAAATTATTATGTAAAGTGAAGACAAGAACTTTTACTTATAAGTTAGTTCGAGATTAATAAAGTATCTATCTATCTATCTATCTATCTATCTATCTATCTATCTATCTATCTATCTATCTATCTATCTATCTATCTATCTATCTATCTATCTATCTATCTATCTGTCTGTCTGTCTGTCTGTCTGTCTGTCTGTCTGTCTGTCTGTCTGTCTGTCTGTCTGTCTGTCTGTCTGTCTCTGTCTGTGTCTGTCTGTCTGTCTGTCTGTCTGTCTGTCTGTCTGTCTGTCTGTCATCTGTCTGTCTGTCTGTCTGTCTGTCTATCTATCCTCCTATCTGCCACTCCCCATCTTTATCTGCTATGTTTCAATACCTCATATCAAATGTAATAAGATATCTAAAACTATAAACTAGAACAATTATTTGGTAAGATTTTAATTTTTTGCAGTGTAAAACCCAGCTTTGCCTCCTTAAATTATTGGATTTCTACTTTTTCTTTACTTTAGTCTTCATCCGAGGAGCTGCTCTGGCTCTGGTCATCCCCTAAACTAAAGTCTGGGAACTCCTGAGAAGGAGCTTCTGTCTGATTGTTAGAATTATTCATGGACTTAAAAGGCGAGTTGTGCAAACATACTTTCATTTGCACAAACCCTCTTCCACATTTAGTGGCTCAGAGATGGAGTTGCTGTTGTTGAGCTGTGGAGCTCCACCTGGCTGACTGAGCGAGGGCCCAGCGGGGGGCCTTGAATCATCTCGGCTGAAGCCATGGGCTACCGGCCTGGCTGGAGCCTCGCCCAGTGTGATCTGACGATGAGCCAGGCTGAGTGTGTCTCCAGTGTTTGTTTCTGTGAGACGCCGCGTGCGTCGACTGACTGCGACAGCGTGCATCCCCGCTCATGCACACGTGTGTCTTTGTGTGGCTAAAGCAAGTGCGCTCGGAGTGTGTGTGTGTGTTTGTGTGTGATTGCTCCCGTCTGCTCGCTCCAACCGGTTGATCTTTCACATTTTGCACGGGCAGGAGGGACAGGAGGCTACCAGGCTGCGCCCGAAGCCTGGGTACAGTACAGTTAGCAATGCCCGGCATTCGTAGCACCTCCCAAGCTGTCTGCACTTTTACCAAAGCAGCTCTGCTTTGGCTAACATGCATGGCTCCTGCACCCTGCTCTTGTCCACTATGAGGCCTTCACCATGCATTGGCTGGCTCACCAGCAGCTGAGGCCTTCGATCTTTAACCCAGGCCACTTCAACTTTGTCACAGTTCAGCTCAGTGACACAATGGAGAGTCAGGTGGCTTCGACAGACTTCCTACAACTTCGGCGACTGTTTTCCCACATACAGGAAGTCAGGCAAATTAAAGTATTTAAAAGACAGCAACTTGTTTCTGATGCGATGCTATCATAAGTAGGTGATTGGATGTCGACTCATTAAAGCAAATTTCTATCTGTACATCAATTTTAGTAGAGGCTGACAGGTAATATTTGTTGTAGCTCAAATATTCAGTGACAATAACAACATAAAGATCCAAAATATGTGGCTAAATAATTCCTAAATACTCAAAAAAATAGTTGACTTGATTTTTGCTAAAGATATACACTCTGATGAAAATGGTGTTTTAACAAGTTCTTGTGGCATTTTCTAATGATGGAGGACAACCATACAGAAAATTAGTCTTAAAATTGTATTTCTAAGTATTTATTCAAATCGTTGTGAATCAGGAGCAGGCGAAAAAAGGTTGCAGTTTGAGAAAGACTCAGACTATTTTGTGAAAGTTACTGGAAAGCCACAAGTTTTTTTTTTTTTTTTTTTTTTTTTTTTTTTTTTTTTTTTTTGGGTTGCTCTGTGCCACAACTGAATTTCTAATAATGAAGTCCTGCCTCTTAGCAAAAACTATGTCTTAGCAGATGACACAGGTTTCCTCATTTTGGCTAAAGACAGCGCCATCATAATTTAAAGACGCTTTGAAAATAGATCAAAGGATGACCGGAGCAGGACTTTCACGTTATTTTCATGGTCGGTTCTTTTTTTGTGACCATCTATCCAGATTTACTTCTGATCTTAAATGTCTAGTAATTTCTTTGAATATTAATCTCAGCTTTTACTTTTGTGTATTTTACTCTTAGTTGACTTGATTCTTAGTTTAGTTTTTACAAGGCAGACATTTTTATAACTACACATGTCTATTAGGTTACTTAGTTTTCTCTCCTAGTTAAACATTTTTATCCCTACCACCCTGGAGATAGCTGCATGTGACAAAATCATGAAAAACCCCACTTATTTCTAAATGGTGGCTTTTCTGTTGCTTTTACTTCACAGCAACCATTTCCTTTTTTTGGTCGACTGGGGGTGGCAAACAGGTTGATGTCAGTTTTTGAAGAATCAGCAAAAAGTACATTTTGAGAGTTCCTTGGCAACAGAAGTTTTTTTATCCACATCCCTAATATGTTTATATTGAATGTCTTATCATTCCATTCAGCTTGAGACAGGGATTAACGTTTAAAGTTTTCACAATATCCCTGTAAGAAATGTGCGAGCAAAAACTTTTGCGAGCTCGCCACGCTAACGCCAATCAGAAGCTACAAAAAAAAATTTTTTTCCCCCCAATTAGCTTCCCAATGATGCTTGATGAGTTAGAAGGTGACAGAAATCCTTAGGAGAAGTTTAAATTTATAAGTAAAACGTTAAGAGGTCAAAGGTCAAATGAAACTTATTGTCAATTTTCACATTTGTGGCACAAGGTGGCCAAAAAGCTGTAGGTCCCCGGGTCCGATAATAATTTCAAAACCTACTTTGGACATTCTTGACGTGTGTTTTGGTACCAAAAGTGGATTTAGAAATATTTTTTGAGCCCCAATAGAGATTTTGGCCTCATTCATTTTTTTGATGGTTTCTCATGCTCTGATGTCATCATTTTTTTGTTTTTGTAAGGGGGGTTGTTCATGAATCCCGAAATTAGTTCTAGGTGTGTGCACAGTTTTTGAGTTTGTGGAGGGGGAGAAATTTTCGCCCAAAGGCGCAGGAAAAAAAAAGACGAATGGTGCAAAAAATCTGACTCTTTATGTCTAACCCAACCCCTCTGTTCCCCCCAAAAAATCACTTCCTTTACAGTTTCCTTTGTTTACATTGATCAAGATTGGAAAGTATCTGCCTATACACACAAATAAACATGTTAACACAATAAAAAAAATTACCCCAACCAGAGTAGAAGAGACTCACCCTTAAAGCTCCTACAGCATTGTTCACACGTTGACACAAGTCAGATTTTATTTTGAAATGTGTGAAGATTTCCGACAGTTAAACAGATGATTTGACAATCAAGAATATTCTAGCCAATGCTTTTATGATGGAGGTGTGTTTGAAAGAGTAAAAGAAAGATATAAAACATAAATGTGTACTTGTTTAATGTGTAGTTCCTATAGAAAAAGACCCTTTGAAGAGTGTAGGCCAGATAATTGCAAGACGAAACCTCTCCCAACATTCCTGGTCTTTAATGATGATAGATGAACATTTTAAATCAGAACAACCAGGGTTTTATCCTCGTTCATGGGTGAAAATAACTGAAATAAAAAGATGCAGAAAACCATCAAAGGATCACATCTTTGTCGGTTTTAATTATAAAAAAATGTAAATTACCCGAGTGACAAAAAAAAGGGCGATGTTTAATTTATTGGTAATATGAAGAAAATCACACCCTGACATGAACTCACAAAAAAGAACCTTAAATTGTGTCGTGCTATTAGGAGGTTTTTACCTGCACGAAAAAACTTCTCAACTCTACCTTTTGTTGTAAAAATGAACACTCATTCGCTTCATCGCTTCAAGCAAATGGGGAAATTTGAAATTCTCTTTTATTTCACGAATCAGTATACATTCAGGTCCACTGCGGCGCATCGGTAACTTTTGCACGTTACTCAATCATGGAACTCTAATGACTTTTCTCAGGGAAGGAGCGAAACAGCTGAGCAGGAGCGAAGAGGTGGAGTCGTATCGGCTGAAGGTGCAGCAGGCAGGATGCAAGGTGTGTGTGTGTGTGTGTGTGTGTCACTTTATCCACGTTATCTCTTTGTTTTCACACTTCGGTTCCTCTTTTAACACGCTCCTTCTCAGATATCATATGTTCTCTCTCCTTCTTTTCCCTTTCCGCGGTCCTCTCTCTTTCCCTTGCAAGTTCAACAGGCTGGGAATACCTCTGAGAGCTGCAACCGGGGTGCAAAGAAACCAGCAGGAGTGGGATTTGCCAGGCCTGGCACTTCCCCAGGCAACTCCATGAGAGCTTGACGGTGCTCATTATAAAAGTGGATCGGAAAACTTCTGAAACACTTGCATTATTCCTGGGAGACATTTGTGCTGTTGACAGTGCAGCCCCTTCCTGTTTAAGATCAAACCTAAAGGCTTGTTTGCATTGAGGCATTTATGGAAAGAATTTAAGATAGTAATGAATTGAAAAAAATCCCAAGTAACAAGAGGAAGTATTTGTTTTGATGTTATACTGCTGTGTGAAGTTTAGTCAATTATTTTTTAATATGTTCACATTCTTTTGACTACCGATTGTCTCCAATTCAATGCACGTCAATTTTATTTATATAGCCCAAATTCCCATGTCCCACTAGGCGGAGGCGCCGGGGACGACCCAGGACACGTTGGAGAGACTATGTCTGTTGGCTGGCCTGGGAACGCCTCGGGGTCCCCCCAGAGGAGCTGGAGGAAGATGCTGGGGCGAGGGAAGTCTGGGCATCTCTGCTTAGACTGCTGCCCCCGCGACCCGATCAAGGATAAGCGTAGGAAGATGGATGGATAGCCCAAATTCACAACAACAGTCGTCTCAGTGGGCTTCATAGCAGAAACTGTAAGGTAAACATACAATCAAAAAGGAAACCTTCAACCACTGACGCAATTCCAGTGAACTCTAAAGGAAAGCAGCTTTGCTTTACATTATATCGGTGCAAAGCCGATTCGAAAGCCGCTGTTCTCCGGATTGCAATCAGCCGATTGTTGTGTAAATGGTCGAAGAATTCCGAAACTGTCAATTAGGAGACATATTAGGAATGTGAGTAATGATTTATTTGTGTTACTTAAAAAAAAGTCCAGAATCTTTGGTGGTTGGGCTCTGGGCCTATGACGTCTTGCATGTTTGCATGACTGTAGATGAATAAAGTTCAGAGCCTGGACTTGGGGGTGGGAAAACCACGGCCATGCACCCCCAAAACTATTTATTCTGGCCCACCAAACTGGAATAAATTATTTTGATAATTCTTATTAATGTTATATTTTCTGGTGTCTCCCCATAGATGGTGCACTACAAATTATCTGATCTTTGTTTAGGTGCAGAAAGTTATTCTGCAATCATGTGGTGTTGGAAGATATGTTTTTTTTTTTAATGTTGTGTGTGTTTTCCGTCATTTTTCCAATCATTCCAGCAGTTTATGAAAGCAGCATTTCTCTAAATTCGGGCATCTACCCATCTGTGTAATTGGCACTAAAATGAGAACAAAAGCCAAAGGAATAAAAACTCTAAAATATTCAGCTTTAAAAGACATAAAGTTTCAATCAAAGAAGGTTTTCATCCAGATTCCATGTTATTTCCTGCTTTTATGAGGTAGATCACCAAAACACTCCACTGATCTGTGTCTGGCTCGGCCCTTTGGTCAAATTTTAGAACCTTTTGTGGCCCACAAAACGTTCGGCCACCCCGGTCCAGACCCTGATGTTGGTTAGAGGCCAGACTGTTCCAAGCCTTCACTCCAGGTGAAAGAGGGCCGACAAACCGTCTGAAATGTAAAAAAGAGACAATCGTTGATGAATTTAAATGCAAAAACATGACTGTGATTGGCGGGTTCAAAGTGAAGACTTAACTGATACAGAGTGGCGTAACAACCTAGCTTACCTGGAAGGTATGTAGATCTTCCATATTTAGGTTTTGCCAAAGTTTCATAGTGTCTTTTTGAATTTAAAGTCCCACTCCCATCATCTTCTGATGTATTTTCAAATTGTTCTCAGTGGTCTTTTAATTACAATTTTGATGTTTTTAACCAAAATCGAATAACCTGTGGCATTTTCTAGGACATAATTCCTGCAAAGCGGCAGGAGTTCATCAGAAATTCACCTCTGAGTCATGGGCGGGACTGATGCCCCCCTTCCCGTCTCTTTTTATACCCTTTCCCGCTAGCTTACACCCCCAATCCAACATTAGTGGTGCAACACAAATGGTGAGCAATATCAGAGCTGTCCAGCCGTACAGTTTAGATCTAGACTCCAGGTCAGACGAGGAAAACAAAGACGTTCATGGATCCATTTATGTGTAAGTGGATGATCAGAAAGAGGCGGACAAACAACATTATTTGATCTGGTCCTGATTCAAAATTAATTTAATCTTGTTTTACTCAATTATCGTCAGAAAAATGTCACAAGAAGATGTTAAAAACACCAAAAACAGGATTTTCATGGGAGTGGGTCTTTAACGGGACACTGAAACCCAATTTTATGCTGCCGGAAGTTTATAATTGATAAAAGCAAAGAGAAAATAAGTCATTACATAATTGTGGCGTCTGGATGTCAGTTTGTAGCACCAAGTCTATCATAGCAGTAAATACTTGGACACATTGGTATAAAAAGTCAACTAATTTTCTACTTAAGTGTATAAAACTTTTGCACAACTCCTGAGTCAAGATTGATTTTTTTCGATTGATTTCTTGGACAAAAATGGTTTTCATTTTCTGGCAGAGGGACTTGGAAAATGCTATTTGTGTTGTGCTATGTTGTGTAGTTTTATTGTAAAATGTTTGTGTCAGCGTCCTTTTTGTGTGAAGTTGTGTTCAACATGTTTTATAGATGAAGTTCAGTGTTCCTGTGTGAAATGAACCAAAGTTTCAGATTAAATCTTTATTGAGCAGCATTATGAGAACCAGACAGACTGAATGAAATGCTAGATGTTGTGTGTTTACTCATACTACACGCACTTACGGTTTATTTTGCAAGTAATTGTTTTAGTGTGTATTGCATTTTTACAGCTAAAGGAACCATAAAAAGTGTCTGATCATTTTTAGTTCCAACAGTTTTCTGGAGATGCCTCCTTCATTTTGGTGAAGGTCTGATGTTAATTTTTAAAACGCCACAAAATAGAACTTTAGTACAAGGATGTACTTGACCCATACAAAGCCCATCGAGACGACTGTTGTTGTGAATTAGGGCTATACAAATAACAATTGAATTGAAAATTAAATTGAACTTGATAGATTTTGCAGTGAAACTGAGCAATAGGTTGTGATGAGGATTTTGACTTGAATATTTTAGAAAAATGCTCTTATTTTGTAAGAGCTCCAAGTCTTTTTTTGTACTGAAAACAGAGTAGTGTGACTTTCCCCTTTCATTTTTTTAGTTCTAAGGATAGAGTTAAACTCTATTTAAGTCGAGGCCGTCGAGCCAGACATTTGAAATCCTCCTGAGTTGGATCCCTGTCCGTTCAGCCGAGGAGCCTGTTCTTCACTCTGCTTTTCTGCGACTGCAGACGTGGCGGCGTGGCGCGCCTGCAGGCCAGCAGAAGCGCTGAGGAGAACGGTAATGCGGGTTGAAGGTTCACTCGCCGGGTTCCCGGTGCTCATCCGAGGCACGCCACCCATCCGTCTCATCCTCCATGAGCACATCCATCTGTTCGTCAGATCGGCCGCGGCGCTCCAGTCGCCCTGACAAACACTTGGAGATGCAGTTTGAGGCTAATCATCTTCAATGGAAGACAACCCGAGAAAAGCTGTTCCACCACATCCTGCGGTGGTGGTGGTGGTGGTGGAGGGGTAATGACACACAAAAGGGAATGTATTTAACTAGTGAGGCCCGTCATTCTCGATGATGAGCACCGATGGGGAGGAGGCTGAAACTAATTAACACTTGTGCGGATGACGAGGCTGTCGCGTCAGGAAATGTTGAGGACTTTTTCTGCTCCGACTCGATTTCCCCCTTCGTTATTGTCTCAAACAAACCCAGGATTAATGCTAACGGAGGACTGTTTGTCTCATAATTCACCAGGCCTCTGCACATTTATGCCGTATTTCTGCAAAGAAGTTAATAATCTGTTTCTCCGATCTGCAAACATCCGCTGTGGTAAAGCCGCAAAAAAAGACCACCACTGACTTTCACTAATTTTAGTTTGGTGCCATCCGCGCGGGACAACCTGCTGGGCCTAAAACAGGCCTCCACCATCCCATGAAAAACAAGGAGTGGGCGAAAAGAAAGAAAGAAAGGGAAAATTGATAAATGCAGCAGCCCACGCCAATTTTTCTTCTCCAAGTGAACAATACCAACATTGTTCAGTGGGGGATCTGGCACGGCTCTCATGGTGGCGGGTGATTGTTTTGTAAAATCAACAACTTAGAAAAATAGATTTATAGGATTTCTGGCTCGGCTTTCTGTTGTGGGAAGGCCACATACATCTTTTTAAAAGTGCGGTGCCTGACCACTCCAACTGCACTGATAAGAAAAGTGGTTTACTCCATATATATGCAGTAAATTTGGACTCTCTAAAGATGCTTTTGGTTTCCAGCAGATGTTGAGGACAAAAACGCCGGATCCTCCCCTAGCTGCGTTTTTGCTTTTGTCCGCCTTAACTGAGCCGCTCGCTCCATTTAATCGCCTGTTTGGTACTTATTGAAACAGAGCTGGCGCTGGAGGTTAAATACATCTTAATGCATCGCGCTAATCCTTTCATTAAAAGAAGTGCAAGGCTGGTTGAAAGCTGCAAGATTGCCTCTATTAATTAGGAGGTCTCTATGCCCCGTAGCGCTGCCCGCCAAGCCGTGTGTCACCGCTTTGAATGGTGGGAGAGGTTTACAGAAGAAGGGGCTGCGGTCGTGCAAACTGCTAATACGACTGGCAGGAGCGGAAAAAAAAATAGGAGCCACAGTTTGATTTGGAGATGCATCAAAAGAACTCCCAGAATGGAGATGCAGACAGGGTGGACAAAACAAATCATAGAGGACTAAAATTGTTCCACTTCTCCTGCTGAATTTGACTTATTTCACAGTCCAGCCGCCATCGGACCCCATTTCAGACCCATTCATGCAAATCCAAGTTGCAGGAATTTGCCAGCTAGGATAATTTGTGTGTGTTTTATTTTCACAGGGTGGAGAGCTGGCATCGCGGCCTTTTGATCCCGATGCTGCTGTTCCTGACTCCAGCGAGGAGCGGCCCCCGCTTGCCGTCGTGAGGAGGGCAGGCCCCGGCGTAGACTCGTCTGGGCTGCGTGCCCACGCTCTACGGGTGGGTGCGCGTGCTCACAAAACCCTTCCTCCATCACCCGAAACCCCTCTGTCCCGCTTTTTTTTTTTTTTTTTAAATCTTTTCCTTTATGCAGCCCCTGCAGGTGATTAAAAACCAGCTTTTTTTCGACAGAAACGGCGCGGAACCAGTTCGGCACAACTCAAACCGGATTTGGCGTAGGCAAAAGTCTGAGGCCTTGGAGAAAAACTCCTCTCTGGAATCAGATAAGCAGATTGCCGTCATCTTGAACACTGCTTTACCATCTCCCAGCAAACAACCCCCCCCCCACACACACCACCACCACCCTCGTCCCCCGCCCTGCTGCTGCACTCCGCTTTAATTTCCCGACACTTTGAAAGCTTTTCTCACTGTATATTTTATCACTTTTGCTTAAGACTTGCGCTCAGCTACGCCTCAGCTCCTTTTAAAACATAGAGCCAAAAAAAAAAAAAAAAACAAGACAATTCGCCGCTTGGGTTCTTTCTGCCTCTCCTCCTCTCTAATCTCATTGTGAGCAGGCTTACTGGACGGAGTGCACTTAACAGAAGAATTTCACACTGTATTAGAAAAATGCATCTTTTCACACCTGTAAATATCTCGTCTGATCTGCCTGCTTCCCTCTGAAGGAGGGCCACATGCTGTACCGCAGAGGGAAGATGGTGGAATTTGCTTTCACCACCAGGATGACAAATAGAGCAGAGGATGATGTTTGTGCATGCTAAGGCTTCAGTTCCAGGGGCAGCAGGACTCTGACACTGAAGGAAAAGTCTTTGTTTACTAGTTCTGGATGCTCATTCATCATTTCCTCCAAAAAAGGAGAAGTCAAAGAAACAGTAGAAAAAAAAGAAAAAAAAGAAAAGTGCACATCTATTAATTCCCAACATGCGGCAGGGTAATATTATGTGATTGAAGTGTGACAAAAAGTTGTGAGGTTTATTTATTATTTTGTTGCTGCTGCGACGGAGCTGGTAGATATGTGGGCGTGTAATCGCGCCGAGGTAGAAACACTCGGAAGACAGACACACATTGCATCTCGCCGTGCCAACAAGTTCAGGAGTGAAATCCTGTGGATGTGAGCACATGTAAAGTCATCATAACATTGGAACAAGGTTATCTGAGAAATGGCAGTTTATGTTTTACCTTCATGAATAGAAAATATGCTGCGTGTTTTCTGGAGGGGTTCTGCACCGGCGTGCGCACATGTGTGCGACGCTTTCTCCTGAGCAGATGCATGAGGATAGGCTTCGCACAACCTGCACCAGGTGTGGTTTTTGTGTTGTTGTGTTTTTTTTTCATGGATCCTAATGGTTTCTTGTTTCACTTTGCTTGGGTTGTTGGTCCACCTCCACAAGTCCTGACACGACGTCATCGATCGCCGCTCTGATCAATGCCACAATTAAGTCGGCGGTGATGAGCAGGTGAAACTTCAAGTGGACCAGTGTCAGCATGTCACACGCACCCCCCTACCTCTTCACTACACCACCCCCCCCCTCCCACCCTCCCTGCTTTTAGAGGCTCCCAGATGTCTGTAATTGCCAATAGACTCCACCCCCTCCCACAACCTTCCACCTCGCTGCCGACCAGAGCAGGGCCAGCATGGCGGTCGGTGGACCTTGGGAGAAAGTGGTCTCTGCCCCCCCCCCCCCCCCTTCAGTAACACTCAGCCCAATGTGTTAATAGATCCAATGCCATCTTATTTTCGCACTTCTGCGAGACGGCAAGGGGCGGCCAGGCGGGATCAGCAATCTGCCTCGCTGAGAGAGCTTGAACAAGTGGGGGAGGACGAGCGGAGGGAGGGTGGGGACGGTGGCGAGTTCACAGCACTCCACCGAGGAGGTCAACAAGGAGGCAGGGGGCACAAGTTCAACTGTGCAGTACTGAATGACGAGATCCGGTGGGGTGGGGTGGAGGGGGTTCATGAATGAATCTGATGAAGTGGGGCGAACGCACAGACAAAAAGAAAGTCCAGCTTCTCAGAACTTTTTTTGGAGACTTTGAGCAGTGTAAGTTAAGAAATGTGTTTTTAAGACTCATCTTCAAAGAATCTACCAGTCTGTCTCAAACGCAGACGTCCCGGCAAAAGTAATAAAATGGACCCAAAGTTCATAATTTTGTTTGGAAATTTCAAGAAATGAGGCTCGCTGCAAAAAACTTCTTTCTAAACGATTCACAAAAGTTTTTTTTCCCTCAAGAAAGGCAGAATGTTTACATACGCATAAAAATAATGAAAATACAGATTTTGTTTGTCAGGTTTGAAGAAAGAAAAATTAAGAAAACTCAAAACCATATCAACATTAACAGGATTTAAGGCCTCAACCTATGACATGTTTATGATCACGTGTTTTCGTGACAGTAGTCATGGGGTTTGGGGTCACGTGGTGTAATTTTGTTGTTGAAATTACATTTTTTTTTAACTGTACAGCGCTTTGAGCAGCTCAAAGCATGAAAGCGTTTATTAATAAATACAGCTTGATTTGATTTAAACTACAAATCAAGAAATTGAAAGCAAATAATATTGATTGACCGCTCATTTGGTTGCTTTGTGCAAAATTCCAGCAATAATTAATCAATGATTCAGTCATAATTAAAGCCATTCTTTAATTATTCATCCCTCAAATAATGCAATAATAATTTTGGTTGTCTGTTAGTTAAAAACTAAGTTTAGCCACGCTGCTGTCTGTTCAGATAAAAAAAAAAAAGATAATTTAGTAGAGAATGGGCCTTGTAGTTTTGCCGCCTTTCAGCGTTGCAGCCTGTTTTTGCACTAACAGGAACAGGATGCATCCGTCCAAGTCACAGAGAAAGTTCTGGAAGACTCCTTTGGTTTGTTCCGTTCCAGCAAAAGATGGAAGGATCCATCAGTCCCTTGAACTTTGTGATAACATTCAAATGCTGCAGACAAAATCTCATCCGGGTGGCTCCTATATGAGGAAGCATCACTGTGAGCATTTTTAAGAAAATGTAAATGAATTAGCTTCTTGGGAAACTGAATCCACAGAGCAGTATATTGATTAAAATAAATCAAAACTCAAAATGATCTCTAAAATTCCATTTTGATCATCTTTTGATTTATTTCCAAGCGTTCCAGGTCGTACGATGGAGAATTAAGGCCAGTTTCAAACAAAAAAGGATTTTATTAAATTACGACTTTACAGTTGTAAATTTACAAGAAAAAAGTCGCGCCTGATAAATCATGAGAATAAAGTCGTAAATTTTCGACTAAAAAGATTGTGGGCTATATTTCTGACTTTTTGTATGGACAAAGTTATACATTTATGAGAAGAAAAGTCATAAATTAACGAGAAAAAAAATCAGTTGTTTATTTATTGGAGCCGTGCTCGAAGATGAAAGATCTGGAGCGTTTTGTGAAGCTTTATTTCCAGAGTTGGTTTCACAAACGAAGACATTAGGAACCTTTTGGCGACTCTAAATGAGATTATTGTTAGTGTAGATGGCTCTCCTGGGTTCAGTGTTGATAATACGTCAAATAAGGGGCTCAGAGACACGTTTGGGTGAAAAGGACCGCTTCTTTCTTCTGTCTTGTTAATTCACATACCCAGAAGTCCATTCATCCCCTTACGTCACATATGTCAAACTCAAGACCCGCACTCAAGAGAGCATCAAAGTTTTTAATTTCTTAAAATAAAAATAAAAAATTGTTGTGTATTTATTCATATCTAGGGGGAATTGTACTTGAAATATCGGATTGGACAACTATACATAAGGACTTAAACACTGTCCATATAACCTAACCTGACAGAATCAAAATTAAAAGGATGCTAGAGTAACAAGCAAACATGTGTGTTCTATGGAACTGTTATTGTCACTTTAAAAAGTTATAATAAATAAATAATGAGTTATTTAAAATTAAGGAGTAGTTACGTTTATTTTTCATTACATTTAGTGACATGTATAAATTATTTCTGGCCCTTTGAGGACAGACAATATGCTGATGTGGCCCCCGGTGAAAATAAGTTTGACACCCCTGCCTTACGTCATGTAACTGTCATGCACAGAAGAAGCACCAAAGGTGAAGGAAAATAGTGCTGCATACATCCCCTCCTCCAGAGGATACGTCCCATTTCAACACAAAAGAACAAAGAGGAATGAAATTAGTTTGTTACATTTGCATAAAAACGTTGAAAATACGTAAGAGTCACACAGACTTAGAGATCTAAGGGATAGTGTTGGCTTCATCAATGGGCTGCAGTGATCCTGCAAGCCACCAATCAATGACTAAAACATGAATACATTTTGACTTTAACCTCGTGAATGATCTTTTTTTGCGGTTGTTGTCTATTAAAATTAACGCGATTTTTCTGGTAAATTTACTCCTTAAAGCTTGTAATATTACTTCTCTTTTGTTTAGTGACCCTAATCCTCCATTGTACCAGATGACCCCTAAAAGATGACTTTACTTTCATTTTTGTTATGTATTTTATTTTTGATTTAAGCTTTGAATCCCATTAATTTTGTGCGATGTCATTCAACAGAGTGGCGAAGACTGTGAGCTAGATTTCTGTTTATTTGCTTGTTTTGTCTTTTATTATTGTTTCTCATCTACTCTTGGAAACGTCTGTTACAGAGGAACCTGATGGCTTATCTATGTGTAAATGTTTAAATAAACTAAATACATTATGCAACTTTTTGGCAAAAAAAAAAAAAAAAAAAACCTGTGTTGTTTTTTTAGGACATAGTTTCTGCAGAGCGGCAGGGGTTCATAAGGAATTCACCTCTGAGTTGTGGGTGGGACCCCAACCCCACCCCCCTTTTGCATTTCTGAAAGCTCTCTGTTTACATGCTCTCCCACTGGCTTACAGCCTCTAACAACCCCAACCTAACATAGTTTAGACCCAGATTCTAGCTCAGATCAGCGAAACAAAGATGTTCATGGATCTACTTGTCTGCAGGTGGATGCAGCAGGGAGTTTGTGACGTATTTTCAACGTCACAAATACGATCTTTTTCAAACGGCATGTTTTCGTCTGCTCCTGATTCCCAACAATTTGAATAAATAAATAATCAGATATGACATTTTGAGCTTAATTTTCTTTTTTCCATCACCAGAAAACTGCCACAAAAACAGTTTTTCTTTGGAGTGAGTCTTTACTAGTCATGGTTTCAGCTCTAAGAGTTGATCATCATCGAACATCTTATTGATGCTCAAGGTTGTTTTTGTCTTTATTAGTCTTGATTTAACTAGAAGTCTTTGTAAACGCCTCAAGGTTGGTATAAAATATCAAAATCAATTTAATTTTCCCCTGAAAGACTTTGTTCTTAAGAAAAGTGATGAAGACGAGAACCAATCATCCTTTCAGATCCTCTCAGAGCAGGATCTGCCGATGTAAAGGTTAGAAATATCAGGAGAAATAAAAGTTCACATGGATACTCTGAGGTGTCAGGGGGTGGGGGTGGGGTGGGGGGGCTGAAGGAAGAGCAGAGTTTGGCTTTGAGCCAAGTGTGTCTCAAGCATTTTGGGTCTTCACCTTCTGCTGCCCCTGTCAGGATGGTCATGGTCTCCCTCTCTAGGCGTCAGAGATGCAAAGTGACAGCCGGGGTGGCTTCCATGTCAGCGAGGTGAGACCAGGCTCTCCGGCGAGATGCCCTGACCAGGACCACCCCTTTGGGTCTGCCTCGTGTGAAAACAGAAAAAAAAAATCCTCACGCTGCAGTGTCTCACCATGATTATATTGTCAGTGCCCCCCTCCTAACCTGTAAGCTATCCCTCCTCGTTTCTGCCATCCTTCAGCCTCTCGGAGATCCAACGGCGGCAGATTTAGGAGGCTGTCATCGAAGTGGCAGAGCGCTAAAACATCCATTAGGCTTTTAATTGAAGAGACAAAGGACGGGAAGGGATCACATGATGCCGCGTGCGCCGCCGCGACAGAGCTCGTTCTGCGGAGGTGAGAAGTGACAGAGGCTTGTCAAAGGTCACCGTCGGCCAGGGGCCAGCCCCGCCGCGCTGTCAATCCTCGCTGCTCTTACGTGGCGGCGTTCATCGATGCAAAACACATAATGCACTCGTGCTTTTATCACACCTGATGATTCTCACCAGCGATGCTGTTGTAGACATTTGTTCAGAGGTCCTCGAATGTGTTTTAGGCCAAAGAAATTTATTTTTATAGGTCAAAACCAACGAAGAAATTGAACCCTTCCATTTTTCTAATGGCAAATACTCCTGGCTTTTTGAAAAGATGTGTGGAGGGTTCTAACCACTGATTGTACATTAGGACTGGACTTAATAACCCCTCCCCCCCCTGGCGTTCCACACAGGAAGTGGCTTCAAGAAGCCAAAATCCAACACACTTCTATATAGAAATAAACAGTTGTTCTTCAGTCATACGATAGGTCAGAAGAACTGGTCTGGATCTGATACCTTTTTAAAAAATATTTTCTCGATAATCCTGTTTTTTTAATGATATTTCTTCTGTAGTTCATCTTATTGAAGTTATAAACTGACCAACCAGATGCATCAATAAAGGTAGGAGAAGCCTGTTGGCCCCCCACAGCCTGCTGTCAAGTGGTAGGGGTGTGGCCTTTCAACAAGCTCACTCCTGATTGGCGAGAGATGTTACCATTGAAACTCAGACCATCTCGGACCAATCACTGCTTAATGACGTTGTCTTGCTCCAACATGGCGACGTCCGTATCTGGAAAAGAAATAGCATCTGAACTGACTTCATTTAGTTGGAGGCGGAATTAAAACATCTTCTATGGATGATGTCACACTAACTCAGTCCAGTTCTCAGATACAGACTACGGTCCAGATTCTTGGTAAATGCACCGAGGACATTAATGACTGGATTATTTCAGCTAAACAAAAACAATATGGAAGTTCATTCTTTTTGAGACAAAAGACAAACGACTGGCGGGTGTGGTGTCGGACTTACACGGTGACAAACATGTAAATGCAGTCTCAAAATCGGCCTACGATCACCTTAACCCTTGTGCTATCTTAGATGACCCCACCCTTACATTGACGTGTTCTCCCTAACATGACAAAGGTGGATAAAGGTGGAAAGATTTCATGTAATCCATGGACACCAGTGAAGATCACAAATCATTGAAGAAAAAAGGTTCAGCGCACTGTTTAGTGGGTCAAGATGACCCAACTCCCAATGTTAAAGTGCCTAGGGTAGCAAAAGGGTTAAGGATATTTTTAGGATTCATGATCTGCTGTCTAAGCATGACCTGGAGAAACAACTTCATGGGTCTCTTAAATCCACTTGACTACTTAATAATGGCTGTATTCAGACTGGACACATTTGGTTTGCTTTAAGTCAACCAGAGGGCTTTTCCCCCTATAATCCAGAACAAATTTTTAGTCTGAATATCCCGAAGTGGATTCTGGTCCGTGACCAGGAACCGCTCTCAGACCTGTCTTTCAAGGTGGTTTTGGCTCGTTTCCAATTGGACTGAGCTTCAGTTCACTCTGAGTTTCCTCAGTCTGAATACTATCCATGCTCTGAACCGAACAACTGACCCAAAACCGCCACCGTAGCCGGGCGTTACAAGACGCAAACAGACGGAGCGCCAATGACACACAGCAACTCATTGAAATGTGGTCGGATGAATGCAGGCTCATTAAAACAACTTCTAACGTGTCGTTTCCCCGGCCATCTCTACGTCATGAACACTTATCGGTACCTTCATAGCCGTCGTCTCCTCAGTATCCATCTTGGAGCACGCCTCCACCGTACCAAAGTAAAAAGGTCTTCAGTCAGTTCCTGGAGTCCAAACCAAACACGAAAAGCTGCATTCAGCTTCTATGCTTCACAGATCTGGAACAGACTTCCAGAAAGCCTTAGATCAGCTGAATTTTTTTTTATCCTCAGCGGAATTTGTTTTCTTTTTATTCAAAAGTTTACATCCACACTCTTATTTAAGGCTGACTGTAAATTCAGTTCTGTTATTTTAACGATCACACCTTAAATTTTTCTATTAAATAAAGGTTTCGTTTCATGTTTTATGTAAAGCACTTGTACCCAACATGTGTTGTATAAATGAACTTGCCTATGCGGCGAGTGAATGTAGAGGAGGGGTGTAGATTCAAAGTGTAAGGGGGGGTATTTGGCCTCCATCCAACAATTTCTATAGACATCAAGGTCTTTTGAAGTGACTGTTTGATCAACACCTTAGGAAACCATGATGTTTGTTCACTTTCAGCCTTTTACAGCAGCCATAAAAAAATCTACAGAAAACTCAATTATTGAGTCACAAATCAAAGCTTTTTTTAATGTTTTCCTAAAAGTAAGTGAGAGAAAATCAGCTTTTTAGATAAGAATGTAGCATTTTTTTGTGCATTTTTTCTTGTCATTTTTGTTTATTTGTATTATTATGGACTTGTTTCAAATCCTACATCTGTTTACAACTTGTTATATTTAAATTGTTTCCAGCTTCTCTTTAAATGGTTGCCCTCACTGTACATTCGTCACAAACCTTTCACTTTCCTATGCCATTTTTCCTTTTCACATTCATTCACGTTTTCAGTCAATTTCTAGCTTTGTCTTTGTTTCATTTTTAAGATTTCTATTAAACACTTTGTGTCTCTTGCGTTCACTATTTCAACTGGAGACCAGACAGAGAGAACAATAAAGCCATTTGAATAAATTAACAGCAGAAGTTAAGCCAAGTGAACATTTGAAACATGGGGGTGGTAGCGTTATGGTCTGGTTCGGCGTTTCCCTCTTTCTGGAAAGGAATTTAGGAAAAGAATTATTAATAAAGGATTAAATGTGACTCAAAGGAAATTAAACCATTACTGACTTTAAAAAAAAAACAATTGACTCCTAGTTTGATGTCTATATAGTAAAATATTTTTGGTTTGTTTGTCTTATTTAGTTTTCTTTGTTTGGTTTGATTGTTTAAAAAAAAAGCCAAACTCAACTCTTTTTATTTTCTTTAAACTGATCAGCAGAAATAATCACCTTAAAAATGAGGTATTTAAATTGAACAATTGAGAAAAAAAGTTACATATTTTGTGTTCTATGTGTTGCACTGAAATGAAGGTCATGAATTAGAAAATCCTATTTGTTCAGTTAATGTTATTTACTTTTTCATTTGGTAGAAATTAAAAACAAAAAGCACCAACACTGTCAGAATCTGGAAGCAAATATATTTTCAATTCTGACTGGTGCACATCTTTGAATAAAATCCTCTTCAATATTCTTCTAAAGTTTTGATTGGAAATGATCAACATGTATTCATAATCCAAAAGTTCCAGCTTCAAAATGAACAGTTTTCTGGTTACTTTTCTTTTTCTTTAAACATCAGAGGACTGCAAAGACTCTTGGATGCTCCTCAGGCTCTGAGCTTCAGGCTGGAAGTCCTCTGCTGTTGTGATTTCCTTTCAATGCTCATCCTTCCTGGTCATGTTGGGTTGGCCCTTCAGAGTTCTGTCGATGCTGGGGGGCTGTAACGTCCCTGTTTGTGTTGGTCCCTGTCCGCACAGACAGCGGGGTCACAGCAGGAAGTGGACACTGGGAGGAGCATGGGGAGGGGGTGGTGAGGAGTCCACTCATCTCCAGATCCAAGCCAAGCTCTCCAATGCCAAGCCGCTCTGTTAGGCCACGCGATCGGTGCAGCTCTGGCCTTGACGCCCCGCAGTGACGGAGGCATAAACTGGCATGGCCCAGCGAGCATGTCCTCATGTCGCTGCATATGATTAACTGGACCATTGAGCAACTTGGCCTGGGAGAGGCCCTGGTCCTGGGCACGAGTCCACAGGGCAACGACAAGGACAAGCAAAGAGTCGCCAAAATGGCAGCAAGTTTCTTCTCTTGTTTACATTTCATCAGAAATTATGCTGACTTTGATAAGAGAACATTTGTGTGTAATTGCATCAGAGACAGCCTTTTGCCAGTGTCAGTGTCTCACACTTTGCTGCGCTCACATATAGATGTGTAAAATTGTTCAAATGCACGCTAGTCAGGTTTTTACAGGTATGAAAGGTGATAGTGAGTCAAATAAATGTATTTTAGGTGAAGCTTCAGGTGCATCACATTATGAGGATTTGCTGTGATCCCGGAGTGAAAGTAGATTTTCGTTTATGCTGGTACAAGTTCCATCAACAAACATGTTGTGGTAGCAGTAAATCTAGATTAGGGGTGTAAGAATTGATCGATGAATTGATTTATCTAATCAGGTTGATCTGTCTGATTCACATCGTAATGGAATCGAATCAAACTGTTATAATATTGTTTTAAAATGAATTAAACTGACGATGATCTATTTAAGAAAATACCATTTGGATTGAGACACTGTAGGTTTTTTTTACTGGAACATACAAACGACCAAGTACATCACAGCAGACAACATGATTGTGATGTCAGCAAAAACGGATCCATCCATCATTACAGTCTAATGTGTGGAAACTCTTTGAATTCAGCAAAGACATGTGACCATACAGTGTGCTAGAATGTTCAAAGAATGTTCCCTTTGATGTGGAAAAACAACAGTGGAAACTAAAATGTGAATGGATTTGACATTCACTCTTGTTTACTTGTTTGTTTGGACACATTTATTTCATTTACACCTGATTATCTTGAAAAAATCCAAGAAAACTTTCAGTAGCAGCTATTTCTCTCCGAGTCACTCTAGTTTATGGCTAAAGATAGAACGGAAACTCGCCCCCCGCTTCATTGGTCCCTATGTTATTGACAAAATCATTAATCCCACCTGTGTCCGCCTCCGCTTGCCTGCTGCACTCAAGATACATCCGTCATTCCACATTTCACAGATCAAGCCCGTCCAGGAGAGTCCGCTTTGCCCGCCGTCTGTGGCCCCACCTCCCGCCCGCATCATTGATGGCGCTCCCGCCTTCACTGTAAGTCGGATTTTGAGCGTTCGTCGTCGGGGTCTCCAGTTCCTTGTGGATTGGGAGGGCTACGGTCCTGAGGAGCATTCGTGGATCTCTCGCTCCCTCATCCTCGACCACTCTATGATCGACGACTTCTACCAGGCTCATCCTGATCGGCGTCTCTTACTGCCTGGAGGCGGTCGATGAGGGGGGGGTACTGTTATGGTTCCCCCGGGAGCTTCCACTGTTTGGACCCAGCTGCAGCCACTTCCATCATCAACCCCACAGTATATCAGAGGGCCGGTTCCCAGTATTCATCGCCTGATCGTTGCCAACTATGGTGAAGTACCTGGTCTCATGCTCCTCGTGTTCTAGTGAACCTCTGATTACTCCTGAACGTCCTACTCAACCTATCATTCTGTCTTTAGGACAAATCTCTGCAACCAATTTCCTGCCTGGGTCCAGTTTCCACCTCGTTCATTCCAAGCCATCATCACCCCAAGCCCTCCAGCCTCGCTGTGCCACACGCCACGCTCAACCACCGCTATACCAGCAGTTCTCCGGGACCACCCCCTGAACAAGACCCCGCTACCAGAGGGATACTTACCGCCAGTCCGCTCCTCACCACAGGACTCCGCTCTACGGATTCCCATTCATCCTCGGCAAATAAAATCCGTCATTGCCAACAGGCTGAGAGCGTGATCTTTTCGGGTTTCAGCATCTGGGTATATTTTCGTTCTCAGACATAATATTGACTATGAATCGGATCGACAACCACAAATTATGATATGAATTGTTAAAGTAAATCGTTACGGCACTACAGATAAATGCATTTGAGAATAAATCGTGACTGTAAATTAAAATGTCCGAGACTTTGTGGAAAAAATATTTGAATTAATTATTGTACTAAAGGACTTGATACATTTATCTTTTTTTCTTCTCTACTAATTTTAGCTTGTTTATCTTCCCCGCATTGATCTTTTTCAATGAATTTTTCATTTATAAATTAATGTTTTTGCTGCATGTTTTACTTCTACCAAGTTTTATCTGAAACATCAATCACAATAATGTTCAGAAAACTGTAGGAATCATTTATTCCAGCAATTATTACAAGTCAACGTTTTACTACTGGTATATAACATTTTAGCTTTGTCCTTTTCAAACAAAAGTGAAGCTATACAACACTGCAACCAAAACACAAATTAAAATGTGTAAAACAAAATAAACAACAATACTTGGATCACATGCAGCTGCTGCGCGTGTAAAGACACCCTCAGGTGTAGAAATAGGGATAGTTGGACTGTTGCAGTGTTAGCTCACTTCTGTATTGACCAGTCAGGTCCAGCATGAAGAGAGAAAAAAAGAGCGGTTGAAAGAAAGTTTTTTATTTTATTCTATTTTTTACAAAAGAACGCAGCTCCCATAAAGGAGCCGGCTCTTGTCTTTCACTCCAAACAGCGACTCTAAAAGAGCTGTTTCGTTCAGGACCTACTCTAACTGTTGTATAGAGAAGCAACAGAGGTGAGGGACATAGATCCGATTTTGTAGGGATGATGAGACACTAAAAACCATAGAGATGCTAAAATGATGACGTAAAGTGCTGCCCAGTTTACGGTTTTAGCAGCATCAACCTGCAGCTGCTTTTGAATAAGTGTTAAAGCAGCAAAGAGCCGCCACTCAGCTGATCTTCCAGCCGGTACGGAGTACCTCCCCCAGACCTTATACCGGTACCAGTACCAGTACCAGACCGGACCGGCTTACTTTCATCCCTGCTCTGATCAAAGAAAACCTAAAATTCCAAGTATTTTGTTTTTCCCTGCTAGGTTCCCTTAAGTCCACTTATCAACCATGTGAAGAAAAAGCGCACAACTCCAGAGGAGAAACGTTTGAGCAGCACAGGGGTCCTAAAGTTGCTCTCAAACCTGATCCAGACACCTTCACACCTTCAGCTTCACAAGTGTTACTTCCGTCTGTTCCGTCTCCGTTACCGCGCTTTCTTTCAGCATCCCTCCCTCCTTCCCTTCAATGATTCCTCTGGTTTTCCTACCTGAGACCTCACTGTCATGAAGATCAGCGTGGAGGTAGGATTGTCAGTTCTCTTCTTTTTCTGTTGAACATTTTAGAAAAAGAAAAGATGCTTTCTGGCGCCACAAATCCTCTAAAAAATAATCTGTACCCGATACTTTCATCAACCTGTATTTTTTAACAGATAAACTACAAGAAATGTGATTTTTAGTAGCTATTAAAAGGTCTTCTGGGCAGGAGCTCCTATAATGAAATGCTGGAAAGCCTGTGTATTTTCCTTCTAAATGGTGTCACATCTGCAATAATGGAATAGGCAGCTAAGTATGTGTGATTGTGACAGATTTGAACTGCCTTCTCTGAAGATGCCAAACTGCTTTCACTGAAGTTCTTTGGGATCACTGTAGAATGGACCCCATGAACGGAGCTTTGTAGTATTGACCCCAGTAGCATAGACCCTTGTAGAATGAACCCCTGTGGAATGGGTCCCTGTAGAATGGGTCTCTGTGGAAGGGACCCCTATGGAATGGGCCCCTGTAGAATAAACCCCTGTGGAATGGGTCCGTGTAGAATGGTGTCTGTGGAAGGGACCCCTTTAACATTGACTTGAGTGGCATGGACCCCTGTATAATGGGCCTCTGTGGAATGGACCCTTAAAAATTGACCCTTGTAGCATTGACCCCAGCAGCATAGACCCGTCTAGAATGGGCCCCTGTGGAATGGACCAGAGTAGAAAATTGACCCCTGTAGCATTGAATTCAATGGTATGGTCCCCTGTAGAATCAACCCCAGTGGCTTTGGTGTCTGATTTTTTCCAAGTTGCCCAGAACTTGTGACAAATGCTGGCTACAGAATTTCATCCACGTACATCAGAATTTGGTTGGGTTTACTTTTCAAAAACTCAGTCCACACCAGACGTTTTCCTGAGGTTCTTCTCAAAATATTAGAAACATCAAGCAACTCCACCAATCCCAGGACAGCAGAGGAAGTGTCCCTGATTTAATTTATCTCCTTGTCAATGTCCAGGATATTTGTCTCCATGTTGGTGCTAAGCAGGAGACGAAGAAAAAGGCGGCACAGCTGGGTGGCGGCTAGCAGGAGGACTTGGGGCAAAAAATGTTTCGGCAAAGATTGATCTGTTTTGGCAGATAGACAGCAAACTTAAATAAAATGATTTGAACAGAAGCCATCTTCATCCTGCCTGTCAACCCTACCCCCTCAAACGTGGTCTGCAGACCCTTTAAAGTCCCTCGCCATTTCCCCCCTCCACCTCATCTTCTTCCTTTCCCCTAAGGGCAATGTGGCATTTTGCTCCTCAGCCGGTTGCCTCCCTGGTCCTGGCTCCCAGCATGCCGTGCCCTGCTGCGATTGAGCATTTGAGCATTACGAGGTGTTTCACGCCTCTGTGCGTTAGGCCAGACAGCAGGCAGGGCGATGGGTAAATGATATGTATAGATTCCAAAGGCATCAGAGTTCAAGACTGGGTCAGGACGATACGCTGGGCAGGCATAAACTCACGTACACCTGCACGTGCCCACCTGCTCGCACCTTTCTGGAGAGCATAAATGCACAAACTGGGATGTAAACAGGGGGACAATACCTTGGATCACTGCCCTTCCCTTTACCCTCAGTAGTTCAGGGCATTTTTTTGTTTCTTTATTATGTTTTACAGTTTGTCCTGCATCAGTCCTGGACTCAAGGACGGGATTGTTTTCAAAAGTTTTCTTTCTTATTTCCCCTTTGAGTCAAAATTTCCACCCAATAATTAATTTTCCTTTATGGCTTGTATGTTTTTTACCAGAATATTGTGAAAATGTGGTACTTGTATCCCTGGCTTAAGCTGAGCAAAACGATATGACATATTATGTGAACATATTAGGAACACGTTCTTGGTTGACAAAAAAAACTCAGTTGCCAAGGACATCCATATATTGACTTCTGTCGATTCTTCTAAAAATGACATGGATCTGTTCGTCATCCCCAGGCAACCCAAAATGGAAATGGTTGCTATGGAGATTAAAACCAAAAGAAAGGCTGCCATTTTAAAAAAGTGTTTTTTTCCCCAATGAATTTGTCCAAAAAAAAAAAGCCATTTAAAAGATCTTGTAGTTGTTACATACAAACTACAATCAGTGGGCCAAAGTCTCCCTGCTCTGCTCCATTCTGATGCATCCACCAGTAGAAAAAAAGATTCCACGAACGTCTTTGTTTTCCTCGACTAAACTGATAGATCCTTTACACTGCACCACTAATGTTAGCTTAGGGTTGTGAGGGGCTGAAGAAGCAGAAGAGAATGAAAACAAAGGGATGATGGGAAATCAGTGTAGGCTTACTCCACTCCAAGTCTTGCCCACAGCTCAGAGGTGAATTTCTAATGAACTAATGTCGCTCTGCAAAAACTATGTTTTTTCTATTTTGGCTAAAAAAGGCATAATAATAACTAAAAGACCACTGGGAACATTTGTGGAATAGATCAAACAAGGATCGGAGTGGGTCTTAAAAGGATTTGCGTCAATTGTTGATTTTTTTCAGTACAAATCCAGCTTCTTTTTTTTATTGAACAAAATCCTACAATGAACCTTAAACTATTCGAAAAACTCAACTCTGACTTGTAAATTTTGCCTTTTTTGAGTGCAAAACCACAAAAATTGAGCTTAAACAGTTTTTACAAGTCTTTTAACAAAGGTCAAGTGTAATGACAATAAAATTGTAAAAGTCCACAAATAGAGCAAAGACAAAGTCAAAATAACACGGAAAATATCCTCCAAAAACACCAGCTGAAGCTCCACTAAACTATATTTATAGTTCCAAAGCTTTATTTCAAGGGGAATTAGAGTTATAAGCCTTGTTAAGTTGGTTTTGAACCAAGTTTTTCAAAGCCAAAACCTTCATGTCAGGTTTTGAATAAAAACAATATTAATGGCGGGGGTTGATGTCGTCCAAAAGCCTTGTAAGCAACCAATTTTGGCAAAATCAGCCGTGAGTTCAGAGACTCGTTAAACCAAAAGGAGCCACAAAAACCCAGGGTTCAGGTATTTAAAGGAAACTAAGAAGGTTTAGTAAATTGTTGCTTCATTTCAGTCAAACCGCTGTGTGATAACGGCGTCAGTTTCAGTCCGTTACAACATTTTATGCAGCACGTGAATAAAATCAAGCTTTTGATATACATGCTGTCCTGCATGGATAAAAGCAAAGCTTCCTTAAGCTGTTGAGAGTTTGTAATTAATGTGTTGTGACGAGGGGCTTCTGCCCAGTGACAGTGAAAGACCACCCACTGGCTTTATAATACTGCCTGTCACTGTGGGCGCGGGACAGTCGATAGCGGCCTGTGGGTGAACGCGTCGCCACAGACGCTGATTAAAAGTGATCAAAATTAAGGCTGTTTTATTCATGCATTTTAAATCTTTAATGAAGAGTTCCTGGACTTTAGTATCAGTGATGTGTGATCCATGGTGGAGCACAACAACAAAAAAAAAAACACATTTTACAGAAAGCACAACAAAACTCAACCTAGATGGAGCACAACAGCAGAACCTGAACTTGATCTAATAACATTTGTGCAGATTTTTCTGACTGGCAGGGTATTTATCACTCCATTCTCACCTTTAACCCCAAACTGGTGACACATGTCAATGACAAACAAAAGCATGAACGAGCATGCAACAGAAAAAAGAAAAAAAGACCCAAATCTGGAACATCTATTACAGGTACTAAAGAAATCACTCCATCTTACTGCAAAAAACACATCATAAGAAAGTAAATGACACCCTAGTATCAAGGGTCTTTCAATTTAGAGGAAATGTTTAAAATGATCAATTTTTGAATGAATCTATGGGGCGTGATTAGTGTGATGTGAAATAAGACATGAAAACTGCACTTTACATTTCGAAAAAGTCTTTGTCTGAAAAACAAGAAAATTTAAACAAAAGATGTTTTTCTGTTTTTTTATTTAAAAAAAATCTCCAAACGTAAAAACTAATTGACATAGTGAGTTTCTTAAAATAAGTTGTGATGCCCTTCGAAGACTAGATTTAGTCTTGAGAATATAAACACAGATATTTAGATAAGTTATTCTGGTAATTACAAATGTAATTTGTCTACAAATAACTGGATTTTGCTTAGAAAAGGCATATTAATAACGTCCCCACCACAAATATATTCTATTTTAGTAACTACAACTGTCCAACTATCCTAAATTCCACACTATATTCATCTTAGAGTAAGATAAGAATTACATTTTGTATCGATTTGTTTCACCAATCAAATTCATCTTAATATTTGCAGCTTAGATTCGTTGGTAATTTTGGTTCATTTTGACCAATCGGATTGGATCCGATTTTCTGAGCTAAAATAGATCCAGGCCTCTTTAGCCTAAACTTCAACCCATGTGACACAGACAGAAATACCTGGTACTGAACAGTTCAGCTGAAGTTTTCCAGATTACTCGTGTCTCTTGCAAGATAATCAAGAATACTGTGTAAACTTCAAAATACTATGTACAGTAAAACTGAAACTCAGCAACAAAAAGCACCCTCCCAATAAAATGACTACGTAAAAAACAAATTAAACACATTGTAAAGCTAAAAATCCTTTAAAAAACTGTGTAGTTTGAAAAAACAACTTAAAGACAATATGCACAGTAAAAAAATAAAAAAGGCTTATATGTGACGGTAAACAAAATGTAATAACACTGTCTAAAATAAAAATAAAAATACTATCTAAAGTAAAAAAAATACAGTGTAAAATTAAAATAAAAATACAAAATACTTTGTAAGGCAAAAGAAACTCAAAAATACGACGTAAAGGTAAAAAACCTAAAAAATCTGTTATGCAATAAAAAATCTAAAAATACAATGTAAAATTTATTATGTAAAATTAACTTAAGGATTTATCCCCCCCACACACACCACCACCACCACCACTCCTGTAGTCATTCTCCATATTTCCTTCACTCTCCTTTTCCCCCTTACCCCCTGTCTCTAACATCCCTCTCTTCTGTTCCTTCTGTTCCAACAAAAAAAGGATACCAATCTATTCAATATAAAGAAAGTTTAGCCTAAATTACAAAAGGAGTTTATACAAATATACACCTTGTGTGTCAGAAGATCCACAACAGTTAAATATTTAACAGTTAAATATGTCCAACACTAGAGGCCTTAAAGCTCCTGTCTGTCTGCTCAGCTGCTGGACAGGACAAAAAAGCAAAGTAAAAAAAAGAAGTGAAATACAGTGTGAAATAAACCTAAAATAAGAGGTTGAGAACAAGTTTTGGGGCTGTTTATCATGGTTAGAAATTACTATGTAAAGTCAGAACAATATAAAATTATATGTAAGGTCAACCAAAAATAAGAGGTTTTGAGATCAAATGACTTTTCAACACGAAAAGAAAAGCTTTGTTTTTATGACAAAGTTTGCTGCTAAGTAGGTTTTCTCTTATATCAAAAGTAATGAGATATTTCAACAATAATTTCAACTAAAGTACTTGTGGAATGCTGTTTTTTACAGTGTACTATTCAAAAGTATTGAGTTTGGATGAAAAAACTCAAAAACACGGAGTTGCGTTAGTCGTTTACCAGGCATCTCCGTTTAATCCCGTGTCACAAAGCGCCTGTTGTGGTCTGTCACTGACATTGTGTTTATCGGCCCGGGCTTTTTCTGACGGTCTCGACATACCAGTGGCATGTTTCCGCCTGAGTGAGCAAACAGCCCTCTGTTCCTCTACACCTGTGTACGGAGGGCCCAAATGGCAGAGATCTGAGATCTTTCTTCGTGTTTCCCTGTCTCCTCTGCTCCTCGTCTCTGGATCAATACGGACATTCCAGCTTTATGGCTGTCAGTCTGCCTCCTGGCTCATCTCTACACTGCAAAAATATATCCTAAAAATAGGAAGAGAATAAAATCATTATAATTGAGTAGTAAAAATTACTTTTACTTAATAGATCTTACAATGAGACATCAAAATGTGGAAAGTAGGAGTTCCACACAGCCACCCAAGAATAAGCAGAAGAGATTGAATTACCGGTACTTAAAGACGTTCAGCTTGAGCCAACGATTCATAGTAAAAATGATACGAGCTACGAAGGAACGCCACTTTTGCGAGTTCGCCACGCTAACGCCGTTCAAAAGCTAAAGCTTCTAATCCCAACATTTTTACCCAAGGACCTTCCTGATGATGCTTGAGGAGTTAGAAGGGGATAGATGGAAATCAGAGGAAGTATTTAGGTTTTGGTATTTTTTTTTTGTGTCCCGTAAAATGGGCTGCACAGTGGGGCAGTGGTTACCACTCTTGTCTCACAGCGAGAAGGCCCTGGTTTGAATCCCAGCTGAGATCAGAGGATCTGCTCTCCAGTGGTTTAAATCCTGTCTGTCCGATAGGTATCAGTTCGTTAATGTAAATGGCCATTCCTCTCAGTGTACTCGAGTCAACTATGGAGTCCCACAGGGCTCAGTCTTGGGACCGATCCTGTTTATGCTTTATATGCTACCCCTAGGAAACATAATCAGGAAACACAGCATTAATTTTCATTGTTATGCCGACGATACGCAGTTGTATTTATTCATGAAGCCTGACCAGAATGACCAGATAGATAAACTGAACGCCTGCATCAGTGACATCAAGACCTGGATGACAATTAATTACCTCCTCTTGAACCCAGAAAAAACTGAGGTCATTATACTTGGTCCTAAAAACCTCAGAGATGCTCTGTCTGCTCAGATAGTCTCCCTGGATGGCATAAGCATAGCCCCCAATTCCACAGTTAGAAACCTTGGGGTTTTATTTGACCAGGATTTATCATTTAAGGCTCACATATCTCAGGCGTGTAGAACTGCCTTTTTTCACTTGCGGAATATTGCTAAGATCAGAAATATACTTTTTAAGAGTGATGCTGAAAAACTCATAGTAAGTTTGTTAGTTCATTTTAGTATTTTCCTATTGAACTTTTTGTATTCGTGATCCTTTTGAGTTCATGTTTTACTTAGAAGCCCATCAAGATGACTGTTGTTGTGATTTTGGGCTATACAAATAAAATTGAATTGAATTGAATAGATTCAAACCCCACCTGCATCATCTCCCCGAGCAACGTGTGGGTCATCTCCAGGTACTCCGGGTTCCCCCCACAGTCCAAGAACATGCTTCGTAGAGTCATTGCTTACTCTAAAGTGTCCCTAGATGTGTGTGTGTGAGAGTTCCTGTGTGGCCCTGCAACTGACTGGCAGCCTGTTCAGGGTGTAAACCCACCTTCACCCAACAGTAGCCAGGACAGGCTCCAGCAACACTTACAGGGTCATAGCAAGTGGAGGAATGCTTGGGCCCCATAAGACATTTAGGCATTTCTGACAGTTTCTCCTGCTGTGATGTCATCATTTTTTATTGGGGGTTCTATGCCAGAAACTCATTTTCACCAGATACTAGGAGCGTGCAGATTTTGGGAACTTTTGAGTATGTGTTGGGGGGGGAAGCTTTTCCTCAAAGGCACAGTAAGAAAGACAAATCTGGTCCTTTGGGGTCCAGGACCGCTGCAAGACATTTAAAGTAGAAATGACTAATTTTAGAACAAAATGTAAAAATAAAAATGAGAATAGGATTTTATTCCCATTAAAAACATCCCCAAAGCGATATTTTGATCTGTTTACACATTTCTTAATATTCCTCTAAAACCTGCTCTCTGAACACCAGCCCCTCCCAATCCACAAAAATGAGTGGGTCCTCACTTTGTGACATCACAAAGTGAGGAACAGCCCCTTCCTGGAAGAGTCACCACTGTGTAGCTAGTGATGATTGGCCAAACGCTTTAATTTTATATGCACAAAATGGAGATCTATCTGCATATTGTGTAATGTTCAGATGCTGTTTGTTTTACGTGGGCGAAACGCAGACACGTTTCCGAGGCCGACTCTAGGATTACGTCCTGAAATGGGCGGCACCCACAAGGAGAAAAAGGCGAAGCCTCAGAGATTGAGTCGTCTTTAGCTGTGAAAATAACACATATTTCATAAAAAAAGCATTCTTCAATGTGCCAAAGGTAAGATATCATAATATATGGATATAATTCACTCTGAATAGATTATTGTAATGATCTTCTTTCTGGTATTAAGAAAAATACTATCAATCGGCTGCAGCTTGTTCAAAACTCGGCTGAACGTCTATTAACTATAACCAGAAAGGAGGAGAAATCTTTGCACTATATAGCTCCTTTTCCACTTTAGGATAGATTTTTATGTTCTTTTATTAGTTTAGAAAAGTTTAAATGAAACTGGCCACAAAAGTCCGAACAATTACCCACGGTGAGGCCACATTTCAGTCTTTAGGTACCGGTAGGTTTTACTTTTCATCATGTCTTCATTTGATATTATTAACAATTATTTTGATATATTTTAATTGTACTTGTGGGATGTGTATGTCCTGGGTTTTGTATGTGTTTTTATTTATTTTACTATGTTTGCTATTTTAACTAATATTTTTATTCTTATATTATCTATTTTATTATGGAAAGCACTTTGTAGCTTAGAAAATTGCTATGCAAATAAATTTGAATTTGAAGAAATCAGCATTTTTGTAGAACGATGACATAACATTGTCTAACTTTTCAACATTTATTGAACTTTAAAATAAAATTCTGACAGCAGATTTGGAGATTTTTTTAGTCTAAAATCAAGTTTTTCTATTGTCAAGAAAAGGATTTGGACTCATTGTGATAATAATTTCTAGATCTTAGTTCTTAATAGGACAAACAAATTCTCCACTGTGGAAAATTTGATAAAAATTTGGAAAGGTGTAGAGCAAAGAGAAGTTCAAACGCCTAAGAAAATATCTTCAAAGTCTAAAAAGACAGTTTGAGATCTTTGCACGGATCAAAGGGTTTGCAGTCTGGAGGACTCGAATGCTTTCTCTCTCATTTCCAGATTTCTACACCTTCGTTGCAGCATTTGTCAGTCATATTGTGTTTTCTTTTTTCATCATTTCTCCCTCCTACTTTTTCTTTTTTTTTTTCTTGACTCCATTCCTCCGTCACTCTCTCCCACTCTCCCAAGCTGCCGGCAACCCCGGGGCTTGACAAGCTGGCCAGTCCGTTGCATCTGCCAGCACATCTTTAGCAGCTTGGCAGTGAGGAACGTCCGTCACAGGTTGTAATCAAACCTGCCTGGAAACCGAGAAGCAGCGAGGAGGAGGAGGATGCAAAGGGAGTGCATGTGAGGGGGAGGGTGTGCAACCCCCCCCCCTCCACTTCTGCCTGATTAATCATAATGTAATTTTAATTAAAAAGCACAGTGTCAAAGGGTTTAGCTGCCTGAGAAGTGAGCCCAGATTGCCACGCAGCAGCAGCCCCCTCAGTCTGCAGGCAGGAAATGCGTCCTGACAAATTCAGACGGCCGAGCCAAGAAAAACAAAGGCCACCATTACCAGGATATTGTCACTGAGAGAGGAGAAGAGAAGAGCGGTGGTGGTGGTGGTGGGGATGGGATGAGGGGAAAAAGGGAAAAAAAAAGAAGAAGGTTGGGGGTCACACTGTCATGCCGATTGGTGCTCAGCGCAAACAGCCGCTTCAGGAGCGCAGAGAGAAGAGGCGGAAGTGAGGTGTGAGGGACTCTGGCATCTTCTTTTGTCAGGAGATGCTGGGAGCTTTTGTCGGCGCTGGAGGCGGGAGCTTTTTGTTCCTTAAGTTTGTTTACATCTCAGGTCCAGGGAGTGTCCTCTCGGTGTCAGGCCGGACTACGTTTACTTCCCCTGAATCGGGGTCGCTGTGCGCCGCGGCGTCGGCTCCGGGGCCTAAACGTGCCTGAGATAATGCGAGGCGGAGGCCAGGGGGCTGCAGCCGGGGCCGGGGAGGGGTTCTGAGGAGACGTGGGGTGTCAGCACGGCTGAGCCGAACGCAAAGCCAAACACTTGTGGTGACATGGCATCACCCTGGGTCATGAGTGCAGATTAGCAGGATTACAGATATGGGTGAGTTGAATCTGCCCATAAGGGGGCAGGTTCTCCGAAGAGGATTTTTAAACATTAAAAAAAAAACTGAATAAGGCAACTGAAGGAGCTTTGAGTCTTTCTTAAATAAATAAACACAACTGAGGGTAGAAATAGAGGGAGAAAAGGCAGATGAAGCTCATTCCCTCCATGCTCTGTGCTGCTTTAGAGGTGTGTGTGTGTGTGTGTAGGGGGGGGGGGGACTGGATGACCTTTCAAGAGAGAAGGAGGGGGCTCACCAGCACCCGGGTGAGGTTGGTGGGTCTTGGTGTGTTTTTGGAGGTGAGAGACCATGAAGGATTAACAAGTCTTTGATTTCTCCCTGCAGGTTTCCCTCCTCAGATGAGTGGTCTCAGCGCAGCAGGAGGTCCTCAGAGGTGAATCGCCGCAGATCTCCTGGAAGTGCCCTCCATAAGGTCGGTGAAGAAAACGCACTCAGGTTGAGAAAAAAAAAAGACCTTTTTTACAGTGAATTTTGAACCAAAGCTGCTCATATTCATGGTCTAACAATAAAACAGGAAACGCACATTTTCTCTGCAAAAGAGGAATTCTAAGAAAGTAAAAAAAAACAAATGAAAATAAAACCTTGTTTCAAGAAAACAAGAAATGTAATCTAATAATCAACAACAGCCTGGGTTGTTGTGGAGTCAAATACTCGGTCCAAGGAGGAGTTTGGTGAGGCCATGGAGAAGGACTACCGAAGAGGACACTGCTCCATGTTGCTGTTATTGGACTTGACTGCAGCCTTTGACACTGTCGACCCTCATGTCCTCTTGGACAGGTTGAAACAGTGATTTTTGGCACCTGTATCTTCTCTTAACTGGTATTTGTAATATCTGACGGGTAGATCATTTTTTGTAGCATCTACTAAATTTAGGTCCTCCTCTGATCCCTCACTTCTGGTGTACCGCAAGGGTCTGTTTTGGGACCTCTATTATTCATTTTTTATCTACTGCCTTTGCACCACATTTTAAGCTCTATAAAAAATATTTCTTACCATTGTTTTGCTGAAGATATTCAGCTATAAGTGTCTTTTAAACCTCAGGATGTTTTTAAAATCTAAGGACATTTGCTAACTGACCCAGTTGTGTGCTGTCATTTTTGTTGCTTTGTTCATTTTGCATGCTGTTTTGTGTAAAGTGCATGTGTATGCAGTGCCCCTCAATTTGACGTGTTTGGTAGTGCAGTTAATTGGCGTCGGCTCTCCATCTTGTAGTGTGTGTCCAGGAGATAGGGGGGGCAGGTTGAGGCTGAGCACGCTGTTTTGTGGGTTGCAGCTGACGGAAGGCGCACTTCTCATCTCAACTCCCTCCTGTAGGGAAGCTAGAGCCTTGGAAAGAGTTGGAGGGAGAGGGAGAAGTCGTATCTACTCAAAGAGTTGGTGGTCAAAGACATTTTTCTATTGCAGACCTGGACCAACTCAAACCAGACCTTTGTGTTGAAAGCCAACAACAATGGAGGACATAAAAGTGCCTGACTGTGACAATATTTTTAAATGTAAGTCCTGTTTTTTTCGTAATTGATACAGGATCCCAAGTTACCACGTTTCAGTCAAAGCCTGTTCAGAAAGTGCTTAGGTAATCGTTTGGCCCAAATAAAAGAAGCTCCATGGCTAAAGCTCTGTGCTGCTCATGGTTTGGAAATCCCCCATGTTGGATATGCCCTCTTGGACAGTTTGGTTGGTGGCATCCAGGTTTCTGATAAAGGTGTCGTTGTTGTTGAAGATGGGTGCATAGGTACAGAAAAAGGGGATTTTGGGAATCAATGTCATTGAGGCTGTACGGCACGCTCTCACTTAAGGAAAATATCTGGGCGTGCCAGCATTCAGGAATGCCATTGACCCCCTGGTGGGAAACGCCTGGGTACAGGCTTTTGTAGAATTCCAATGAGTACTATACATTAGATCTAGCCAGTGGTTACTGCCAAGTCGAGGTGGACCCAGCTGATAGAGAGAAAACTGCTTTTACCTCACTGATGCCTGTGTGAGTTTGATCGGAAAAAGTGTCTGCTGTTCCAGAAAACGGTTATTTTACCTAGGGCACATCATCATGCCTCCCTCCTCATAACCGTACACTCAGTGTTTTCTTTTAGAAAGCCGGGGAGGCTTTCTAAAGCCGTGACTTTTTAAAATAGCCTTTTCCTAATTCTGTGTTTTTTTCTCTGTTTTATTGTGAAACACTTTGTGATTTTTCTCTTGAAAGGTGCTATATGTCAGAAGTCAGAGCTCTGTCTCCCCCTCTGCTCACCGGCGGGAACCATCTCCAGAGTTCTGAATGCACTTTATCTCCCATCAACCCCAGCACACATTTTCTGGATGCCACTCACCTGGCTTTCATGCCAGTCTAACTTGTCAACATTTGTGGAACTTTAAAATAAGATACGTAGAATTGAACCAAAAATGTTGAGTTTTTTTTGGTCTTAAATCAAGTTTCCTGTTGTCAAGAGTTTGGACAAAAATGATTTGGATTCATTTTAACAATAATTTCCTTATTTCTAGATCTGAGGTCTGAAAGAGACATAAAAATTCTATAGAGTGAAATTTGTCCCATTATCTGAAGAGCAACACTTACTGTTTTAAGTGTAAAACTTTAAAAATGTGTTCTCAAATATGTCTTTGCACTTAAAAACAGAAAAATACACTCAAAGCTTCTGAATACATGCAAACAAAACCTTTTTTACTTTTGAAATTCAAAAATATGCCCAATCTTCTGTGCTCGAAACAGAGAAGGACTCGCATTCCAAATGTGCCACAAAAGCCGGCCAATCACAGACATGGACATGAAGGTTGATGCTGATTGGTCAGAAATTCTTTCAGTTGTGCACAGACCAGATCCAGTCTACCAGCTGATTGTTTACACATATTTTATTTTGTTTCAATTGCAAAACAATCTTTTTCAGCGCACAAAAAGCTTTAAGCTGAAGACAGTTGAATAATGGCACAAAAATCACTTAATAGAATTCTCCACTGATTTTGAGAAAAGCTTGGAAAGCAAAGAGAAGTTGAAAAAGAAAAAACCTGCTAAAATTTCATGTCCTAAAATAAAGCTTTTAAATCTCTGCAAGGATCAGATAGTTTGCTGTGTACTTAGATCAGATTCTCGTTTTGTTTACATTTTGTTCTAAAATGAGTCATTACACGGATTTCACTTGTTTTTGTTGCTGTAATTACAATAAACAACAATTAAGTTCATAGAAACTCAAAAAATGCCAAACATTTCCAACTTGCAAAAACACTTATTATTGGGCCGTAGAACATTTAACATTTCCTCATTCTACCTAACAATTAGCTTTTTTAGATTATTTTCTCATTCTGAATGCTTGTGTAGAACTCCTTGTTTGTAGATTTTGAGATCTTATAAGATTTGAATGCAGCATGAACAGATCATTTTATTTCTTTCTGGGGATTTTCTCCTTAAGATTAGTTTTCTTATTTTTAGGTTTCTTCTTTAAAACTAAGGCATTCTTGACTTCTTTTAATGGAGTCATTAACGATGAACTATTCACCTCCTATTCATGTCTGAGTCCCACTTTCACTGGTTTATTATCTAAATGGTCTCCATTGAGTCTTATTGACCAGAAAAAGCTAACAAGTGTTGTAGAGACCCTCCAGTACAGAGACAATAATGAGGCCCCCGTGTGATCTGATGCCCTCCATATTGTGGCGTGATCGGAGAGGCATGCTCCAGCAGAGCACACACCCTCTCGAGGCACTAACAAGGGTTTGAGGAGCCTCCTTCAGCTCCAGGGGCCGCAGACACAAAGCACGCCACCAACCCCACTAAATGGAGGGGCAAATGAGACAGATGACATCTCAAACAAGCTTTAACGTGCAGGTATGGCGCACAAAGCCGCCGCCTCCATCCTTATTTACATGTCAAAGGCGTCTGCTTCAGGGGAGAGGCACCCAAACGCAGCGCTGCAGAGACTGATTACATAAGCGGGGCATATGCGTGGGTGTGACCCCCAAAAAAGGGAGGAAATTCTGCCCATTAGATCGAGGACTTGAGGAAGGCTGGATTCTCGTCAGCCTCTTCTTTCAGCTCCAAACTCCTGGCACTCCACCTCTCGGTTTGCTCGGAGCGAACCACCCACTGGCTGCCTTAACCGCCCTCTAATAAACCCATCTGTTGGATCATTATTGCCTCCACAGCCATCTGAACAGGGGAGCAACCCTGCAAGGCAAAGGCTGAGGGCGTGCAGAGCGGAGACCAGGATGGGCGGCGTGGTTTCGCTCTGTCTTTAAAACAATGAAAATTCAGTCTCAGATTATTTTTGCCTCTTTTGAATCTAATAATATTTTGCTCATCATTCCACAGAATACGGAAAGTTCTGGCTGTCTCAAGAACGCAAGTCAGGTGTGTTTTTAGTGAGAAATCACATAATCCAATAGAATGAAGTAAAATCAAGATTTTTCGAAATTAAATGAAATTCCAGTTTGAATTTCGATCGTAAATTTTGAAAGTTTATTTTATTTCTCCTTCTGGTTCGTCAAATTGATAAACAGTTCCAATCATTTACCTGATCAGGTCCTTTTGGATTTTTGGGTTTTATCACGTGCTGATTTTCTTTAAATAAGACAAAAATATCTGTTAATGGGGTCAAAAAATGGTCTAACCAAAAACTCTCAATTTAAGAAAAAATTAGAAGAATTTATTTTTTTAAATAACTGTAACTAGATTTCGGCATGAAGGAGTTAAATCCACATCTTAACGGTTTGGTTCTGGTTCTGTCACAGTTAAATCCGCTGCAAATAAATTTCTTTATATTTCTCTGCATTTGACTCCTGCCAATAAAATTAGTAGAATCAGTATTCAAGGTTTCTTCAAATAAGTTCCCATGTTCTGCTCTTTTAAGACTAAACTAAATCTTGTAATCAAACATATTAAGGTTTAATTTAGGTCTAAGGATCTGATAAATGGAAATAGTATGTCTTAAACTACACCTTTATTCAAAAGCACAACTTAAATCTTTAAAGTGGGTACATTTATATACATACATTCCCTCAAATATGTCCTATTTTAGGAGCTAAAACAGTCCAACTGTCCTTATTTTAAGATCATAATAATCTTAAATTCCAGCTGGACTCACACATTTTGGTATAAATGTGTTTTAAAATTATAAAAGTTTCCATTTTCCTCCAATCCAGCATATATGTTTGTGATAAAACATCACGATACCAAAAAAAAAGGAAAAAAAAGAAAATCTGCTTATAAACATAAAGTAAAAAAAAACTTGTTTCACTAGAGATATTACTTCAAATAAGATGTTAAAGTTCACTGAACAGTTATAGTGTTTTTGTTTTGTCTTATGTCGAGTGTAATACAATTTTTTAAACAGGAGACTTGATGAGATTTTGTGTTTTTTTACTGTAAAAGTGCGCTGGCTTCAGTTTCTGCTTTGCAGGATTTTATGGAGGACATCAAGTTGTTTCCCTCCACCCCAGCAGAGGAAAGTTAAACCAGTCTGTGGTCCAGTTCTGTTCAGACACGGCCTGAGAATCCTGAATCGAATCTAAATGAGGGACCACAGGCTAAGATTTCAGACTTAAAACGTATTTATTGGAAGAATTTGGGGAACTTCAATTCAAACAATATGTGTTTTTATCTTTTCTGCGTTAAATTTCTTACCATCAAGAGGTAGTATTTAAGTATACTACAAAGTCTGTACTAAAAGTGAGGCAGTATACTAAAAGTTTACTTTTTATATAATATTTATATTTTGTAGACTTATATTTTTGCCAATAGTGTGAAGAAGTATTCAGTTACTGTACTTCCTGCACTACACGCTTTATAGTTTACGTACTATATATTCAAGTATACTTAAAATAAACTTCAAGTGTACTAGTTTTTTCTATAGGGCCGGTGGATTCACTCAGCCACTGCCTCCAACAGATCAGTGCGTGGATGCAGAACAACTTTCTCCAGCTAAACTCAAACAAGACCGAAGTTATTATTTTTGGCCCACAGACACAAAGAGAAAGTGTCAGTAGCTACCTTCATTCTCTGTCTCTTAAACCCTCAAATCAAGTCAGAAATCTAGGGGTAATCATGAACTCTGACCTGAACTTTAACAGCCATATCAAGTCAGTAACATCAGCTGCATTTTACCACCTGAAAAACATTGCCAAAATCAAAAACATAGTGTCAAAACCAGACCTGGAGATACTTATTCATGCATTTGTCTCCAGTAGGTTAGACTACTGTAACGGCCTGCTCACCGGCCTCTCCAAACGAGCTGTAAAACAGCTTCAGTACATCCAGAATGCTGCTGCTTGAGTCCTGACCAGAACCAGGAAGTATGATCACATTAGCCCTGTGCTCAGGTCTCTGCACTGGCTCCCTGTACCTCAAAGAATAGACTTCAAAGCAGCTCTGCTTGTGTACAAGTCTCTCCATGGCCACGCATTAAAGTACATCTCTGACATGTTAGTGCCATATGAACCATCTCGTACTCTGAGGACCTCAGGGGCCGGCCTCCTGTTGATTCCCAGAGTCAAAACTAAACAAGGGGAATCAGCGTTTCAATATTCTGCAGCTAAAATCTGGAACAGCCTCCCTGAAGTCGTAAGACAGGCCTCTTCTGTGTTCATGTTCAAATCTAGACTTAAAACATTTCTATTTAGCCGTGTATATGACTGAAAGGTCCTATCTGCACTTTTCTTTCCTTCCTTTATTTTTAAATCAATTTTCAAATTTTTTCTTTTCCTTTAAAGTAAATTTTACGTTGATTATTTCTATGATGTATTGTGATATTAATGCATTTTTCTGTTTTGTGAAGCACCTTGAATTACTTTGTGTACGAATTGTGCTATACAAATAAACTTGCCTTGCCTTGCCTAGGGATGGAAAATATTTCCTTTGAAATTATTTAAATCAAATGGATAAATTCTGAAATGTTTTGGTTTTTGTACATAATTTAATTGAAATTATGCTGCTTTCCTTTTAATCATCAGTTTTTAAAGGGTTTTCTGTAAGGAACACATCAAAACTTTATTGAAGATACTTGTAAAATTCCTTATTTTAGCTTTATTGATTTATTTTTTCGAAGATATCGTATTCAAATCACCGCTTTTCTTTTTACCTTTCTGGCATAAATTCCATTTCTGGAGGTTTGGTTTTCATTCAGAAGCCCTGATTTTTCCTATAGTGCTGCTGAACGGGCTTGTGAACAAACCTGGAGGTATAAATGTCCCACACCTTGAAGGGGTTACCTGCTAGAAGCTCATGCAGGTGCACCGGCTGCATGCATGACCGGCGCGCGCGGTTCTGTTGGCAGGGGCTGTCGGGGACGGCTGGTGAGGATTTAACTTTGCTAAGCTTTTCCTTGCCAGGTCCAGGGAGATCCTACTGTTCGTTTATATTGAACTTTGTGGGCCGGCGGCTCTGCCAGGCCCCCCTGCCTTCTGCCGTAATATAGGAGCTGCTGGGAACCTGCACGGCGGGCGACACCTGGGGAGCGAGACAAGGCCCCATGGTTATTACAGATTTGAAAAAGCCCATGATTTATGCAGGTAAAGATTTGCCTTTCAGAAGACGTTCACAGGAGAAAATGTCTTCTCTAAACAAGTTCAAAAATATAGAATGCAAGATCATTTTAGAAGTGAATAAAAATAGAATTTGCCTTGATATTATTCAAAAAAATGCCCTTTTTAGACTAAATAAATCTTGAAATTAGCTAAAAACACCTGTTTGGGTCAACTGCTTTGATAATTGGAAATATCATGTCCTAAAATAAATGCACGCATTGCTATAAAATATCTTTTATGTTGTTACATTTATATACATAGATATGTGTTAATACTTTTTCACCCATTTTGAGAGCTGCAACTGTCCAACTATCCTTATGTCTACACAGATTAAAGTAAGAATCGAATTACACATTTTAAGATAAAGCTGTCAAAATTATATGTTAATCATGAGTACAACTAATTTCAGTGTGTATTTTACGTAAAATAAGACTTTTTAAGATCTAATGAATCAATACTATGTTCAATATTTATTATCTTAAACACGTTTTGACATTACTAGATACTAGATGAACATACTTTACGACACAGGATTTCGGATTTTCTACAGAAGAAGCTTATTTCATCCGCTTGTGTTCGGGACCTGGTTCTTTAGGTCATAATTCAGAGCTCGTGACCATGGGTGAGTATTGGAACGAAGATGGACCGGTAAATTGAGAGCTTTGCTTTCTGGCTCAGCTCTCTCTTTACCGAAACGGACCGGTGCAGCGAAAGCATTACGGTGGACACCGCACCAACCCACCTGTCAATCTCACGCTCTGATCTTCCCTCTCTCGTGAACAAGACCCCAAGATACCTAAACTCCTCCATCTGGATCATGTGCACTCCACCCACCCAGAGAGGGCAAACTACCTTTATTCTGTGGTATTTTACAAGACAAATGAATGACACCTGCGTGCAGGTTGCTCCTCTTAAACAGGAAATCATGTCAATTAGGAACAATGCAAGTGAGGCTGAATACACCCAAAATATTCAATATTTATTGTCCAAAAACAAGTGGTTCCATCTTAATGAAAAATTACAAGTAAAGTAATTTTTAAACTAGCTTACTAGATATTTAAACCAGAATTTAGACAAAAGTACTTGATGAAATTTTGTGTTTTTGCTGTTTTTGCATTAGTGGATCTAATGTAAAATCCCAGCCGCTTTTTCCACTCTGTTCAGCTACAACAGCCATAAACAGCCTCCGGCGGGTGTGCAGACTTCCCTTTTCCCAGAGTGTCTCTCACACACACAAACCTCACGTGCCTCGAACACAAACATTAATGAACGCACGTCTGGATACACACCTGAAGAGTCCCTACAGGTGAGCCTCGGAGGGGAGCGTCAACACCTTTTTATTAAAACGCGCCGACACTCAGATGTTGGATCTGTGCACAACATGACAGCTGTTTAGGGTGTCTCAAACACACAGCAGTTTTTGTTCAAGTTTTGCTTCTGTACAAAAATGTGTCTTTAGTATTTTAGTGTGTGATGTTCAGGTCAGCTCTCCGCTCCATTAAGTGATTGTTTGATTTTTTATAAATACATTTCTTAGCCCAAAATTGCTTAACAGGGTTAAAAAAAAAAAACTTAATTCCAGATTGATTTGGTAAAGAGTTTCTAAAGAGGGTTTAGTTTATATTACCTTCTTAAATATTTTCACCAATTTTTTCCTCAATTTTAATGACAATCCTTTTTTGTAACAAGACTCAAACATTTTTTGGGGGTAAACATTCATTTGTGTTATAATTTCATTTTCCAATTATGGCGTAAATCAACAGTACGTTCAAATACTCCTAAGGCTGTTTATTCCTTGTTTAGTTGTGCATTTTCACACTTTGTTGCCAGCATTTAATCAACTTTTTAAATGTAGTGACATTTTAATTAAAGATTACAAAAAAAGAGTACATGCAAAGCCTAGCATGAATACTTTTTAATTGACTCTGACAGTTTGAGACTTTTTCTCACAGATTATGTGTGAATGATGAGCTGCATGTAAGATAAACGACGTGATGTAAATCATGTGCTCTTGAATTATTCAGTAATTATATGCCGTCAAGGTCAATTTGTGGCAAGTGGCGCATTTGCTGTGGCAGTTGGAGGGTCTTTCTGATCATTTTTATCCGCACAAATGGATGAAAAATACAGATAATGACTTGATTGGTTTGATGCGTTCGATTGACATTGTGGCACCGATTCTCAACACCTGTAAATTACATTTATTTACTGGTAAACAGCAAAGCCAGATGTCATTGAACCCTATTAATAAAATACACAATCTACAAATGAAAAGTCTGTAAAAATCTCAACTGGACATCAGGCCTTTCCACGCATATGTGAGACATAAAGATGTGGAACAAACGTTGACTCTAGATAAGTGAAGCCGTCAGGTTTAGGGTTTGAACAGGCGTCCAAAGGAAATAGAAAATCTCAGCTCAGGTGGCACAGATTGCAGGGATAATCCTTTACAAAGCAGTGTGTTTATGCCCTGTCCTGAAATAGGAATTCATCGGTGACCCTATAGTGCTATTCTCTGTCCAGACCCAGCAAGACAGCACTAAATGTTCAAGTGGAGGTAAGTGCCGGCAAGTCCTCTGACAATACAAGCATGGTTTCAAGTTCCTGCTCGATGGGGCTCCGCTCCTTGGAGGAGGCGTAGGTGGGGGAAATGGGGAGTACAAGGAGTTGGGGGGGAGGGGGGGGGGTAATATTGTGTGTGTGTCAAGGGACTCGCTGAGTGTGTGTTTGGGAGTGTGTGCATCTCCTCCTGTAGGTTCTGGGGGGGAAAGTCGTCTCCTTGCATCAGTGAACCCTGCAGAGCGGAGGAGCAACCGGGAGGAGGGTCCTCCCTGACCCGGGGACAGACCAAACCTCCTGACCTCCGCCGAGGTGATAAGTGCTGAACCGTAAGAAGAAAACGTTTTCTAATCAAAAATGTAATTCCATCTGAAGCAACTGGACCGATCATGTTTATGGCGGGACGTTGAACCTTCTGCTGTCCTCAAAAAAGATTCATCATGGTTTGAACAATTTCCTAAAATCTACTTTATGAAGAAATTAAAGCCGTGAGCGTTGTACAGCCCGCTTGCGCTACCCATTCCTGCAACCCTCGCTGGCTAAGCAGCAGCTACATGCCCCTCATTTTCCCCTTCTGCCCCTCCCACCCTGGTCAGAGCTGCATGGCACAAATTCATAAAGAAAACAACAACACTTTTTTTCAAAATGGCGGCTTTTCTGTTTGTTTATCTCCATAGCAACCATTACATGTTTTGGTCGCCTGTAGGTGACGAACAGTTATATGTAATTTTTGAAAGAATCAGCCAAAGTACATTTTTGGATTTCCTTAGCAACGGAGGTTTCTGTTAACCACGCCCACATTCCTAATTTCTTCCTATCATACGTCATATCATTTCGTTATGGTTGAGCCAAGGATACAAATATTACATTTTCACAATTATCTGGTTAAAAATATGCAAGCAACAGAGGAACTTTTTAAGATGCCAGCCGTTTCCAGAGGTCAAAGGTCAATATGAGTCTGTGGAAAACAAGTTTTTCTGTTAGGTGTTTAGTAAAAAAGATAAAAAATCGAACAACCTTTATTCATACTTTTTGAGATATATTTCATTAAATACTCAAAATTCATAGTTCTCCATTTTTTTTCTTTAGAAGAAGAGATACGAAGGCATTTATTAATAGCTGCACAAAGATGTTAAAAACCTTTTGTAAAAACCTATTTTATCTAAAAATGTTGTGTTTTATTATGAAATTGAAGTCACTTTTGATATCCCTTGATTTCTGCAACATCCTTTAAAAACGTAGGATAATATTTACGTTTAGTCCGTATTTTTCATGAAAGATTCAAACATTTTAGAGCAAGAAAGCAGAATTTTAAAAGAATTGACTGTACATTTTCAAACGTTTCAGCGCCTAACTGCCTGAGCTGACAGAGAAAAGAAGGGGGGAAATGAAAAACAGAAGTGGTTACGCCTCTGCTAAAGGAAACGGATTCTTCCACACCTCTCCCCGTTCTGCCTGGAGGCTTCTCACAGGTACGATTTCTTGCCCTGAACTGAAAATGAGAATCTCCAAATTAGAAGTCAGGGAGTCGTGTCAGAGCCTGACCTTGGTTTCTCACCTCCCATCCAGCCGGACCTGTGAATGCTGGATCTGAGCTCCGCTTTTGCCTCTGCGCGGTTGATCCGCTTCCACCGGTCCGTCTGTCTTTAGGCTCTCCTTAGACAAATAAAAAAGCTCTTCCATGCAAATGCTGCAGAAATGTACAGTATTATGGTTTCTGTCGAGCCGTGAGTGGCACACAAAAACAAAGATTTCATTGATTTTTTTATGGCAGATGGAGTTGAGGCATATGTGTGCGCCTCCTGCTGGGTTCCTCTGCGACAGGTCTGGGCTGGGACCTCGCAGCCCATTACCACACATGTCCTGTCAGGAGGGCTCCTGTGGCAATCGGTGAAGCTTCAGCCCCTCCGTCCGGGGCCGACTTGCAGCTTGGGGACTCAGCGAACACGGCCTGCCTCCTCGCTGTTAGTGCTCATGTATGACTTCCCTCCGCTGGGGCCTGCGAGAGAGGGGGGAGCCCGTCTCTCCACAGAGGGGCAAAGTGGAGGTGGTGAGGCCCGGTGGAGCATTAGTCAACCCTGCTGGTGTGCTGGCCCCCGTAACCCGAGCAGCCATTGAGTATTAGTGCCTGGGGCTAAATGTTGCACCTTTGACAGTGTCGGGGTGGCACTATAGCGGCGGGACAGCTAGAGGCTTCCACTACATTACACAACCAAACGACTGATGAAGTCTATACTCGCCATCAACTCATGTGTAACAATCAGCCACTAGGACATACGGATTTAAGATCAGTCCTTATCAAATCGTGGCGCCTTAAAATGACCACAGTCAGACACCGTACAGAACAAACTCAAAACATTGAGAACAATTAAAAGGTTAAAACATAAAGCAGTAAAATATTAAATACGTGACATAGTCATAATAGTCTAATCAATATAATCTGCATATATTAGATAACTGATCTGCCATTGCTATGTTGATTTCTAAAATAGACTTTTGTCTATTTTTACATAATAATTTAAGTAATTCATCTTTGTTATGTGCTCTATTGATACCTAAGGATTCTTAATTCTGTCTGATAAAAGTTACCGGATAATGATAAATCACAGAATAAAATGGTTACAGTAGAACAGGGGTGGGATTATATAAATTCGCGTCCTTCCACTCCTTTTTAAGCAATATTTATTAATATGTCTAATTATCCTAACTTTGATACGTCTTTGTATGAATGTATAACTGATGATTGTATTGGTTTTGATTGCTTAATATAAACCATTTCACATCAAATCAAATAGTCAAATAATAACATAAAAGTAAAGATAATATGAACACCAGCAGGGAGGAGTCTCAAAAATCAGGCTTTAAAATTGAGTTTTGAGCCTTTTTATTTTTTTATCATTTCTTCCAATTCAGTAAAATTATTTCATAATTTTATGAAACAGAAAGCTAAACTTTCTCACAGAAAAAGGTGTCTGTTAGTCATTTTATTGGTCATGAAGTTTAAAACCAACTGAAAAAAGTCTAAATTAACATTCAACATGAATTTAAGCATATTTTCTACACTGCAAAAACAGATCCTGTAGAAACAAGTCTAAAACTCTGACCCCATTGGAGGACTTTGTGTTATGTTTTATGTGCTACATTAATAAAATTAGATTTGATTTGATTGGCAGATTTTCTTCAAACAAGCAAATATTTGCCTTTGGGGTTAGAAAATAAAGAGCAAGAATTTTTAATTTGAAACTAAGATTGTTTTTCTAATAATGAACTTCCTTGATTAGATCTTTTTTCTTGAAACTAGAGTCTTTTCACTTTCTTTGGATTCAGTTTTTTTCAGTTTATGGGTGATTTTGATTTAAAATAAAATGACATATCTGTACCTTCATTGTAATTCAAAAGAATTACACCACAGTGTTTGAATGAAACATTTTTAAAAAGTTAACTTGATTTTTGATCAAAATGTATGAGAAATGTTTGTTAGCATGTTAACCTCTTGATGTCTGAGTTTATTTTCAGTGATGATATGAAAAAAAAATCACTGATGATTTTGCCTTCAATAGAAACTAATTTAAGGGGTCAACTTTTGAGGGTTTATTTCTTTATAGGAACGCTTTAATGTAAGTTTAATAAGTTAAACTGGTAAAATTCCTTAAAAATAAAGGAAAAAACAGATTTACACCTAAACTTGACATAGAAAATCCATTTTTTTTCTTTTACTGTAAAATCTGAATTTTAAGTAAAAGTTTTATGGTCTGTGTTGTAAATACAATTTTATCAATGACGTTTTTTTAATAGCATAATAATCTTATGGTTTTCTTTTCTTCAAATAGGAATTATTGATTCCTTGATTCTTCCCTCATTAGCAGATTTCTTTGCTTATTTAAATAAATTCTTTCATATTCGAAGAATTTTGACTTCTTTCTTGGTGGCCTGCTTTAGTAGTGTTGCAACTATGCAAGCAGAGGGCATGATGGGAGAAAAATGGCAACCCACTGGACCCGTTTGAAGTACTGTGATGAATGACTTTCCTTTTTTATTTCTTCACAACCTGCTGACATCTGAATTCTTGTCTGTAGGCCATTCAAAGTCCTCCTGCCTGTCGTCAGCTGTCGGTGGTCTGCATCCTCACATCCATCCCATCCATCTCATCCAACAAGCGCCGTCCTCCGTACCTCCATCAACGCACAGCAACTGTCAGGCTTCTCTCATCACATTAAAAAACAACCACACTGCTAATGGTGGACATGAAATCACTGTCGGTAAAACACAAAAGCGTCTTTGTGCGGCGACTTGGTGGTAATTGCACCACACGGACCCACACGGATGGCGGCTATTTAGCAGCCCTGCCCTGGCCGGGCCCTCTGCCGCTGATCTCATTTGGCTGCATTAATGAGCCTGTCCTGAGCCGTGGAGCCAGGCTTTTGCACCGCAGCCCACCGCCTGCACTGCTGCTCGCTCACTCAGGATGACTAAGACCACAGTCTGTTCAGTTTTGTTGTGGATCTACCGGCCTCTTGAACTTCCTTACACCTCGCCGACCCCCCCACCCCCCTTTCCTCGCTCCTCCAGCCTTTGGGATGGAGACAGCTGGGGCTTCACAGAGGACTGCTCCCTATTCACCACATTCAGACACTGCAGCACAAAAGGACGCACGGCCAGCCGCTACCCCACAGATTCTGTTAGTTTAAAAAAAAAAAAAACAGGAATTTATTTGATGCTCCGAAAATGTAGGAAACTTCAAATTTTGACAAATTACACCTGTCAAAAGAGTGAGAAAGTAATGGGAAAAAAAGAGTAAACAACCATTTTACAGTTTTTGAAAGATACGAAAGAATTTTAACATTTTGTTTTTTATTTTAACTGTAAAATAAGTCTAATATTAATGCAATAATTTGATCTTTTGCTTGTTGGATTGATTAATTTATTTATTTCCAATCAAATCAAAATCAATCAGCACCAGAAATCAGTGACGCCTTTAAAGGTACAGCTCAGACATCAATAGTTAACAAAATTGTGGCTTAAAAACTATTGTTTTCTCCTGATAAAAAGTCCTAGAAAAGGGTTTTTCTTCCGCATTACAGAACAGAACGTTGAAAGTTTCACACCAGCCTGTTTTTTAGGAGGTGTTAGAACTCCTGTTTGCGATTATTTTAGAACTGTGAAGTCAGAAATTGCTCAGCAGTTCAAATCCAAATAAAAAGCTTTTTTTTTAAATAGAAAATAAATGAAAGGACTAGAAAAAAAAACATCTGAAATGCTTTTTTTAGGAGCTCAGGAATCATAAGGTTGCTGATTTACTGATGGAATCTGAGCAGCTGCAGATGCTTGGAGTTGCTTTTTTTCAGTTCCGTAGGTGAGAATGTGATGCAAAACCAGAAAAAAGATAAAAAGGAAACATGTAAAGAGACCCAAAAGCCGCAGAGGTCATGGTGGCAAAGCCTGAAGGTGAGCTGTGCCCGTCAGGTCGGGTCATGTCCATGTAGCAGGTGATGGAGAGCTGGACAGCGGCAGTGGGGCAGATGGATCCGTCTTGCACTGACCAAACACTCTTGCACCCCGCTGGGGCTCTAGCAGGGGGCTGAGCGGGCTCCCAGAAAGGAGAGTGTCCCGCTGATCCCCTGGCATTGATCCCTGCCCAGCCTTGGCCTGGAACCATCTCCACAGCCTCCTCACCCGGTCTGCCTCACCGCCCCGTCCTGCCAAACATCCCTAAACGCTGACCAAGCCCTCGGGGTTCAGGCCAGCCTCCTGGGCTAACAATGGCCCAGACAACAAGCTGGTCCTTCAGTCGACTCTGCCAAAGGACTGTGCCAGGGGTGGTATCTTACAGGATGGGGGGTGGGGGGGTAGTGTTAAATCGACCCACTAATGTAGTTGTACACCAGGATTTAGCTGCAGTTCTGCTCTGTCAGCCGCCTGCTCTCCGTTTGGAACGTCTGAGGATGTCTGTGTTCAGCACAGCAGCAGTGTCGCTCTGTCTGTTCATGCAGATGTGGCTTCTGCTGCTGCTTTGGAGGTCCGGCCTCTTTTCGTTATGTGGCAAACACACACAGCTTGAGCTGTGAATTTTCTTTGCAAGGTGACACTTTGTGGCTATTCGCAAACGTCCCACACACAAAGAGGCTGTCAGAGGCGCACAGGGGTGAGTCTGGATCTGCATGTGAGACAACAAACACAAAGCTTTTGCTCACAAATCATAAACAAGACAACATTTTTGAACTTGCAGAAGTTTTTAACGGATGGAAAAGAGATGTTCTTTCTTACCGCTCCTTCAGTTGCAGACTGTTATACCTTCAGTGGTAGCCTAAAAATAGGAATAGGAACATGAACCTTGAGGTTAAAATTATCTTTCAATGCAGAAAGTCATTTTTACTTAACAAGAAAAAGAAAGCAAAATCTAGAAACAAGCATTAAAATAAGGAAATAAAACATAAAAATGTTACCTGTCGGATAAAATTACTTCAAATAGAATGTTCTACAGCACAACAATGAGGGTTTTTTGCATTTTGATGAAAGCGACAAAAAAAAAAAACAAGGGTAATCAGTAGGAAATGACAGCACAATTTGAGTTTTTCTGAGACTTAAATCAAGTGCCTCTTTTGTCAGTATTGTGGAGCTAAATAATTTTGACTCATTTTGATAATAATTTCCTTATTTCAAGATCTGATTTTGAGAAAAGCCGGGAAACGTGTAGAGCAAAGAGAAGTTAGAACAACCGCAAACCTGCTAAAATATGCTAAATATCTTTTAAAAAAAAGCCTTTAAATCATTGTGAGGATCAAATAGTTTGCTGTGTAGCTCAATCAATCAGATGTATTTATTTTTTAGGGGTAATTGGGATTTATTGGAATTAGGAAGTATCAGATAGTTTGCAGAAGGAGCAGTGCTGCAGGTCCTTCAGATTGCTTGGCGTTCTTTCTCTCACTTTGTATGTACAAAAAGATATTTTTAAGGATTGAACCATTTTATTTACTTCATTTTTCCTTCACCTTGATTTTTAATTTTTTTTGCATATTTAGATTTTTCCTTTCTTTGCTCCCTGATGCCTGATTCCCAGAGTAGCAGTAGAATTTCCCTACAGCAGGACCGATACAATCTATTTTATCTTATGTTTCATGTAAAAACTGGCTTTGTGTATCTAAGACATGGCGCCTGAAACCGCAAGCAAGCTTTTCAAAGTCTTATTCTCCTGCAGAAACTCAATTTGCAACACCCTGGATTACAAGTTGTCTTCATCGACCCATAGCTGCGTGTCTGCAGCTGCATGAGGCCTCCTTGAACCACAAGGGAGGACGTGGGTAGGGGGTTGCGGAGCAGCAGATTGGCGATAATTGGTTGAAGGACAGTATACAGTGATAAAGGGTCTAAATAGCCAGCCTTACTCCTGTCATGTTTCACCACTTCTATTTCCATACCAATTAAACCTTGTTGAAGCTGCCGTGATGAGAAAACGGAGGTGCAAAGGACGAACAATAGCAGCACACTTTCAAGTGGTGCTCTGCTTCTATAGACTCTTTTTAAAGGGCTTTTTTCGGAAGCACACCATGTTTTGGCAGATTACCCTTCTAACAACTGTTTCTATGTTTGTTTTTGATTAAAAAAAAACAACCCTAATTTATGTTGCACACACAGGCTTATTCCAATGGAAATCCCTGCTCTTATTAAGGCTGGGATTATCCTGTTTCATTCACTGCCCGACAGCTCATCCCAATACAGGTACGAAAAGATGGATAGGGGACCCGAGGTTGGAGGGAAAATGGAGATGGATCTCCAGAGACGTTTTCTTGTTTCTCCATCCCATGATGAGCCAGCCATAATCCATGAAGATGACTGTCTCATTTCAAAGTAAGATGGAGGGGTTGTTATGGATTCCACTCGACTGATGGCAGATCTGATTCCAGTTTTGAATGTATGAGTGTGAGACAGCGCTCCACAAGTTCCCCGCAGATGAAATTGGCTTTGGTGAATTGCATATTCTGGTGCTGCCCAGTGGACCGTGCTGGGTGCAGTGTTTTGTCACATCGCAACAGCTAAGGACTGCAGGCCTGGTGTCACTCATACCTGCACATGGAGACATGCCCGAACACGATGCTGCAGCAAACCGTGGCCTACTTCAGATGTCAGCTCCTCCAACGTTGCAGAACTTTTTTCTTTTTGCAGAACTTTGACTGTGACTGTCATTTTATAAAGGCAAAATGTGAATTTTTACCCCTTTGTTGTAAAAAAAAAAAGATCTTTCATTAAGTATTTCTGTAGAATTCTGCCTTTACATGTGTGCTCATCCAGGGCATTATATATATCATATATGTTTTATTATATTATTTTCCCGCCGCGCTGGACCTGAGGCTCAAACGCGCCGCAGATCCTCCAGCTGTACATTGATTTAACGTTTAAACTGGACCCATCTGCTGCACAAATCATGTTGGGTGTGAACATAGCTCTGGAAATCAATCGGTTGATCTTTTTGACATTTTTAACTTAATGGAACAAAATAGGAACCCTCACCTCTCCCATAATTCACACTGCAACCTTTGATTCAAGTTATCTTGTTTTATAGCCCTTAAGGCCCGTACACACCGGGACGAATATTCGCCAGGCGTTATTCGCCAGCGTTTTTCGCCACGTTTTTTGTGTTCACACCCAGGCGATTTTCGCTGACGATGAGCCGAGCGAACATGCAATTTCATTCCCTGACGTTAGATGGCGCTTAATATAAACAGAAATACTCCTGTACACAAGGTGGCGCTGCACAACTTTACGCTTCTTAAAGTCGCTTTTCACTCAGAAGAAGAGAGCAAGTATTTACGCGATTGTCAGAATCAAACAAAGAAAATATGAATATTCCAAGCACCAGTTGCTCCAACTGGTGCTTGGTTCGGGGATATTTTAGAATGTCCGTCATTATTTCTTCGTGGCAGTGTAGACGCTACTCGGCGTCTATCTTCTTCTCTGGTATGTGTGCTCAGCAAGACAGTTTTGTGTTTGAGCGCCCCCAAGTTGTGTTTTACTGTAACTTCAGAAGCTCCAGACACGTGTGCAAAAGCGCCATTCTCATTGGTCGAATAGATTTCGACGCAACGCGTCGAAAAAAAAAAACGAACCCGAGGCGTTTTTTTTTTTTGACGCTTTGTCGCGTGGCGTTTTTTCGCGTCGGTGTGCACACTCTCATTGGTGCCCTTTGTTTAGTCACGAGGCGTTAAACGTCGGCGAAAATCGCCGGCGAAATTCGTCCCGGTGTGTACGGGCCTTTAGCTGAATAAATTCAACACATTGAAGTTTTCTGTGTATTTGTTTTCCTCTGCTGGGCTGCACAGTAGTTAGCGCTCCCGTCTCACAGCGAGATGGTTGGTTTAAACCCCGGTGGGGACCTTTATGTGTGGAGTTTGCATGTTCTCTTCGTGCATTCATGGCTTTTCTTAAGGGCTCTCCGGTTTCCTCCCACAGTCCAAAAAAGTGCTTCACAGGTTAATCGGTGTCTTTAAATTGTCTCTAGATGTGAGTGTGAGTGTGTGGCTGACTGGCGACCTGTTCATGGTGTACCCCGCCTTTGCGACAATGAAACAAAAACATCTGATCGTCCACCTTCTGACCTCTCAAAGAGAAATTCTCTCAGTCTTCACATTTTCACTCAAGATTCATCTGTTCAGACTTGCTTTCAACATTCCCTCATTATAGCTGCTGTCATGTTTTTGTACTTGTTTGATTTTGTAGTATTTATTGGTCTTAAATGTTGTATGGTCTCCCTGACTGCCAGGAATGTGGCATGTGTTTAAGTGGGGCGGCCGTGCTGCAGCGGTAGGGCGGTCGACCCCCCGATCGGAGGATTCCAGGCTCGATTCCCGCCTTGCCTGCCCTTGCGCCGAAGTGTCCTTGGGCAAGATACTGAACCCCACCTTGCCTCTGAGTGTTCGAAGTGAGATTCCAACTGAGTGTGTGAATGTGTGTGTGACTGTAAAATAAAGTGTGCCATCATCATTAGGGATTAGGCCATCGTATGGAGCCACGTAGCAGGAGCGGTAATGTTTGCTCAAAGTGCTTTAGCACTTAAATGATCAAAATGAGATGCCAGTCTTTCAAACAAAGGAGGGGGGGGGCAGCAAAGTACTGCTGGATCAGCAATTGACAGTGACAGACTGGAGACCTTTCCAGAATTTACCCCACCTTCGCCTAACCTCAAGGCCCGAAGACTCTGAGAAAACGGATGGATAGACGAAACAATTGTTGTTAGCGGAGTCTGGAAGTGGTACAAAGCTTTTGAAGATCAATCAGCCCAACTGTGGTAGTGACCTCAGATTATTGACTGTATCTGAGAACTGAACTGAGTAAGAGTAATGTCACCATTTGAAGACCGTTTTTTACCGGCTCCAACCAAATTAAGTCAATTCAGTTGCCATTTTTTGTGATACGGACACCTCCGTCTTGGAGCCAGATGTTGTCAGTGAGCAGCAATTGGCCTGAGTCTCTATGGCAACCACTCTCACCAATAAGGAGCAAGCTTGTTGTAGGGCCACACCCCTACCACTTGACCAGGGGCCACATGAAATGTTTTGGACATCGGGGGCTGGCAGGCTCCATTTACATTTTTTAAGGCATCTGATTGGTCAATTTATACCCTGAATAACTTTTCCATTTTTTTTTTCCAATTTGAATTTCTTTATTTCAAACACAAATGAAAATAAACTCAAGAGTTCAAAATAGACAGATAAAACAAGACGGTGTGCTTGAAAAGGAGTGGGTTGAACAGAAATCTTGTGTGATCCCACCCCTTTTTTAAAATACCTGATGATCTGCATATTTCTATGTACAGTTTTGTACATTCACATTAAACTCTGCATAGCATCGATGCAGAAGTGACATTTTTCGCACTTATTGATCATTTCTTGCCTTGTACAGTTCCATTTCACTTGAACTACAGAAAAAAAATGTCCAATAGCAGTTTATTTCTATTAGAGTACTTCCTGTTTGGATTACCAGTGCGGAGGAGTCACTCAGTCCAGTATCCATATACAGTCAAGGCCTCAGACGTAGAAACCATCAAAGTTTAAGCAGCTGTGAGTTTGTGGGTGTCGAAGGTTTTAAGAAGACACCGCAGGCCACATCTGAGACGGGCGATGTTCCCTCACGACAAGCAGAGTCCCACTCCAAACCTGTGTTTATGTTTCCCTTCGAGTGTTTCCCCCCACGGCTCCCCATCTAATTCTCCCCAACAAGAGAAAGTGAGGGACTGGAGTGAAATGGGTGCGAGGCCATGAATGGAAGAGGACAAGTTGACATGTGGCGTTTTGTGAGGTGAACGCCCAACCTCTCCGCTCCTGATTACCATCCGTTAATGAGCACTCCTGTCTGTGTCTCTGCGGTCTCGCTTCTCTGCAGACCGTTCTTTCTCCTCTTGATGCTTTGTGCAAACCCGGAGTGGCTGGATGACCATAGGTGTTCTGTTAATAGGGAGACGCACACATCAGTAATTAAAGCGGTAGGGGGGCCTTGTACCACATGAACTCCCTCCAATATCCCCTTTTTAAAAAAGCCGGCCCACCCGATATAATTTGGTCCTGTCTGCCGTACTGATCATTGTGCCAGGCCAGTTTAGCCCCCGGCACTTTTGTCACTTTCTAATGATGTCTTTCAGGGATGCAAAGCCTGTGTCGCTGCAGCCGTAGGACCAGTTGGGGCCAGTCCCTGTCTTCACACCAGCCTCCCTTCAATTCAGTCAAAGTGGATTTTTCCAAAAGACAATCTCCCCTCAGGTCTGTGAATGTAAACAAACTCATACATTTTTCTCTCTCTCATTTTACATTTTTCCATCACAACATTTAACGGCATGTCATCTTTTACTTTAAATCCCTTTTACATTAGTTTGACTTCTTACTTTTGCTAAAATTATTTTAACTGCTTCGTTTGGTCGATTAAATCATGTAACCCTTGTGCTATCTTAGGCACTTTAACTTTGGGAGTTGGGTCATCTAGACCCACTAGACAGTGCTCTGAACCTTTTTTCTTCAATGATTTGTGATCTCCACTGAAGTCCATGGATTGCATGAAATCTTTCCACCTTTATCCACCTTTGTCATGGTAGGGAGAACACGTCAATGTAAGGGTGGGGTCATCTACGATAGCACAAGGGTTAAAAGAAGAAAGAAATCCTTCTGTGAAAGCAGGTGTTTGTCAGTTAGAAGTGAGCTGGACGGTGGTTCACACTTTGATCCTGGAGAATTCTCGTCTGGGTCCCTTCAGTGAAGCGTTTGTGGGTTTTCCTGTGCATTTGAGTGGGTTTCCTCCAGAATGCTCCAAAATTCTCTATCACAGGTACAGTGGAGAGGCTTTGGAGGTGTGTGTCAACATCGAGACTTGAAGTGGACTGCTGACCTGCAGCATTTAGCCTGCCCCCCACTTTCCCCCTCTGCCCCTGCCAGCCTGGTCAGAGCTGCCCGTTACAAATGCACTAAAAAAAAAAACACTTTTTAAAATGGCGGCTTTTCTGTTGGTTTTATCCCCATAGCAACCATTTTATGTTTGGGTCTCCTGAGGGTGACGAACAAATCTTTGTAACTTTTAGAAGAATTAGCAAATGTAAATTTTTGGATTTCCTTGACAGCTCAGGTTTTTGTTAGCTACAACCACATTCCTAATATGTTCACTTTGTATGTCATTTAGTTTCAGCTTGAGCCAATGACTTATGTAATAAATTTACCCAATATTGTGGTTATGAATGTGTGAGTAACAAGGAAACGCCACTTTTATGAGCTCGCCATGCTAATGCTGTTGAATGTTGTACAAACTTTAATTCTAAGGTTTTTTTCACAAGCAGCTTCCCAATAATGCTGGAGGTGTTAATAGGTGACAGATTGAAATTTGGAACTTGAAGTTGGAGACTGTGATTTTTTTTATTTTATTTAAGATGGCTGCCTCTTCCTGGGGTCAAAGGTCAGCTTCTTTTCCCATGGGGGGGTAAAAAATCGCCACATTTCCCACAAAATTGCCACCAACCTATAGGGCCTGTTGCCATCCCATTATAATTTCAAAAACTTCCTTTGGATATCTTCCTTTGTGGGGTTATCTTTTAACCACGAAAGATTTTGTCCCCGTTCTTTTTTTTCTTTTTTTTTTTCGACGTTTCCTCCCGTTGTGATGTCATCTTTTTAGGGGGGAGGGCTCATTCGCTATGTCAAAAATTCCTTTTCACCGGGTAACAGGTAGGTCTTGGTGAGAAACAATCGGGTTCTTGACGTCCAGGAAAAACATGAAGTAGCGTTTGGCGTTATGTTTTCTTCAGGCATGTTTTTTTGAATTCTCTATGACAAAAGCGTTTTTTAAAACTTCAGGGGTTTTGACCAGCAGCCGTGTTTGCATCACCTCGACACCACTTGTGGCTGAAGTTAATAATGCAGGAGAGGCCGTGTACTTAAACCAAGATGGGTGAGGTGTTTTAACAGGGTTCTTTCTCCTTCTTTGAGTCATGTCTGCTCTGTTTCCTGCCCAGAGCCACTCCTCCCTTATCTCGGAGACCCCCTTGAGTACGGCGTTTTACATTTCTGTTTGTAAAACTGTCAACACATCCACTGGCTGTACTAACGTGTGATTTAGCGCCAACAGAGAGGAGGGATGGAGAGTGAGGGAGAGGCAACTGCATGGGATCTTACACATTCTTAAAGTGTTTTTTTTTCTGACGTTTTCCCCCTAACCTTCATTTCCCGAGGACGTCTTTGAAAGATTGTTTTAAAATGGATCAAAATCCTTCTGATCAAGTTTTCTTTCCTTGCAAACATTGTGAAGTTCAACTTTTTGTTACTTTGCTAATTGTGTCGACACTCATTTCTCAGAGTTGTGCCGGTCGTGACCTGTTAGGAGAAGGTTATGTTCAAAATTAATTGGATTTGCATAGAGGGATGGATTTGTGTGTGAAATTTACACCTGTCTCACTCCTGTCAAATCAGAAATTGTCTGTGATTGCTAATAAATCCTCATGAGGGGATGGGGGGGTGGGAAGCAACAGGAAAACAGATTATGAATCCTGCGACATTTGAAACGCCTCAAATCAACTCAGCACTTACTCAGAGTTAGATGCGTTTTAAAGAACCACTCCGATGAAAAGGAAGTTTTTAACCCTGCATTTCTAAGGAAAATTAAGACGAGGCAGTTGCTGCTTTTGTGTCAGATTCCATTTCTGCGAGCTCTGCGTTCGTCACCCCACCCTCCTCCCCGGCTTCCACCTGTGAGCTCCGTTAGGGGTAGTTTAATACCAAAAGTTTTCTGTGGATATCTTTGTTTTATGGATCTGAACGGAGCATTATGCCAAACTAAAAGAAATATGGAACAAATCTTGTGTACTGCATTAGTTTTCTGACTGAAAAGAGTTCGGCACTGGCTGCCCGTATTTAGAAAATTGCTTGCGAATGGTCACTGCCTTTTTTTGTGTTTTGAAAAAACAATCTCCCTGCTCTGCTCTATCTGATGCATCCACCTGCAGACAAACAGATCCACGAACGTCTTTGCTTTCCTCATGTGGGCTGGAATCTAGACGAAAACTGTACGGCTGGAGAGCTCTGATATTGCTCACCAATTTTTGTTGCACCATTAATGTTAGGCTGGGGGTGTGAGGGGCTGTAAGCTAGTGGGAGAGAGTGTGAACGGATGGATGATGGGAAAAGGAGCTAGTCTTACTTCCGCCCACAACTCAGAGGCGAATTTCTAACGTTATTCTGCAGAAACTATGTCCTAGAAAGTTTTTAGATTTTGGCTAAAAACAACATCATAATAATTAAAAGTCAAAATTTTAAAAATAAATTGAAAGATAAAGTAAAGTAAATATAAAATGAACATCGGAATGTTTGAAAATCTTTGCGCCTGAGCCACATTTCTCCAGAATCCCACATTTTAATCCCAGATAAACTGCAGCCTGGCTTTGCGTTGGGACTTTTTTCCCTTTTATTTGGTTTTCATTTACACCTCTGTTTTGCAGCTGCGAGATGGGAATTCTTTTTCCATCCCTTCGGCGAACAGCGCTGGCAGCAGAACATTAGCTCATTTTAACGGCCAGAGTAATAATCTGCACTGGAGGGCCTCTGCTAAAAGGAAAACACTAACACACACACACACACACACACAGACACACACACACACACACACACAACACAGCAGAGGCTCCCCTGTCAATACCAAGACAGTCACTTCATTATTGCCTCACAAGTCACCCATTTATTATCTATTGGCCCCTGCAGAGAACCAGAGAGCACGGAGTCGCATGTTACAATATATTAATCAAAGACGCACCAATTGTGTCAAAATGTAATTTTACGCTCCTGGACGGCTGGTGTAATTGTTTGATTTGATAACACAAACACCCAGAAGTGTGTGCCCAGAGACGAGACGGGGGGGCTTTCTCCAAACCAACCCGACGTTTAATTTAAGAAAAAAAGAGAAGTGAAAGCGCCATACGAGGGTTGTTCAAAAAGGGACTTCAGCGCTGGTGAAAAGTTGTTACTGAAGGCAGATGCAATAGCTGACGCAGTTTTGCAAACATCTAAATATATAGATGTGCCAAAAACATTAACGGCTTAAGTCATGCATTTTAGTTTTTTTGCTATTGTTGTTCAGTTTTCCAAAGAATTTGGCAGCTTGAAGGCAAAACACTGTATTTGAAGTGTGGTTCATCTTTAAACCCATCTGTCTTTCTCATAAAATAAGTCATTTTGGAACACAAACCGATTGGTCAGTGAGACCTTTTGACCTCCCCCAGACTCAAGGAATGTTCGCTTCACTAAGTTAAAAGAAATATATTAATAAGTTCCTTCTTAAGGGGGGGGGAAAAAAAACTAAAAGCAGATAACACAACACTTCTGAATGCCTAAATGTGTGAATCTGCAGACACGTCTACATGAGCGTAGTGGCTTGGTGCCGATAATAGTTGCACCAAATGTTGAAATGGACTTTCAAAAAACACATTCACGAGAAGCTGTGAGAAATTCACTCACACCAGCAAATGCAAAAGCTGACCACAGCCAACTAAAGGAGTGGAGCAGAAAAGCCACATAGCAAGCCTCTGCAACTGAGAAACAGGAAGGAGGACGCACAGAAAGACAAAAATACAGATATACGTCTCGCGTTTTGGTGCATGCATTTTTCTTTAGGCTCAAGCAGGAAAACCTTTCTGCAAAAGCGACAAAATCCAACTAATTTAGACAAAAATGCAAAAAACAACCGCAAACAAAAGTCAGATCCAACCCGCTGGATGCAACGCTCCTCATCCCGAGACCCCAACAACCCTCCTGCACATTCATGATCGCTCCCCTTCATTAAAACTGCTAGTAACCCTGTTAGGCTGGAAGAGACTCACTACGGGTAATCGTGAAAACACTTTTAATCAACGCACAGCAACAGTAGGGACCTTGCTAGAATGCATTCACTCCAAATAAAGCAGGCTCTTAATAAACAGGCGCAGCAAAACAGCTAAGACCCTGATAAGACTCCTCACACTCTCCATGGCGAAACCTGCCTGTGAATGTCTCCTGACAGCTCCTTAGCCCTTGTTAGAGAGAATCACTTCCTAATGATTCAACCCAGCTTGGAAACATCAACAACCGTAAAGTCACACTTGGGCGTGTAGTTTATACAAAGTAATAGCATGCAGACGTGGTGATTAGCTGCAGTCAAGGATGTGCAGCAGCTTTGAGGACGTCACCAAAAATCTCCAATTAGGAGCTCCGATTTTTGGGATATTTTAATTGCAAATTTGTAGTTGAACATTGCTTTTGCATTCATGAAAAATTTAGTTGAACTTCACATTTTTTTTTCCCATCACCTTTTCCTCCTGTGGCGTTTGAGGGCTCTGCAGAAAACTGTGTATCGTGCGTTTTTTTTTTTTTTTTTACCTTTTACACCCAAAAAAAGAAAAATTATACACATCCAGCTTCATGCACACTGTCTTACACAAATGAATGCAAGAGCTCGACTTGTGAGCACCCAAACAGGCGCGCTCGTGCACGCCTGCACACACACTGGCGCAAACACGGCAGTTGACACATGGTATATCAGCAGGCGCCGTTCTTTTGTCCTCTCAGCCAAAACCACAACTCTGTGCAGCTATTATCCAGCAAACTTCTGTCATAAGAAAATGTAAAAAGCATATTCACAAAATTCAAATTCAATGAAAATTTTAATTTGTCGTTTTCATGGAAGAAGAAAGAAAGATTGAAGAGTGACTAAGCTTTTTCAGACTCCTGCTCTGTGACTCAGAGGCGTTTACTCCTTCACACAGCAGTGGTGTATTTTGCTATGATCTGGCATGTGGTTTTTGAACTTGTGTGATGTGTCAATCATTCCAGCAGTGGGTCGACTTTGAGTCACAGAATTATGATTTTGTTTTTACAAGGATGATTCAGTGTCGAAATGCTGGCACACAAAAAAATAGGCAGCAATTTCTCATTTTTATACAAAAAAAAAACGTCTTCCCTCCATTATAGGTACTTCTAAATGCATTTCCAGCAACACCAGACAAGCCTTTCTCGACTGTGCTGCCCACACTCACTCGTGTAAATCGATTTCATCCAACACAGCCTCATCCCACAGATGCTCTAGCTCCCTCATCCTGGATGTGAGAAATATGGGGGCCAAAGGTGCTACCCTGCAACCAGGCTGGACTGTTGAGCCTCCTCTCTCAGCATGCTGGTAACCGCCACAACTTCACAGGGCTGCCGCGTGACCCACAAGCCTGTCAGGGACCGGAGAAAGGTCCGGCAAACGCCAAATAAAGGAAGCTAAAGCACATGTAGAGCAGAGGGGATCTGAAAGCTTTATGTGGAAACTGCACGATGGTTTGTCAAAGTGGTGGAAACGAATGAAAGAGCTGATGTGACTCTCTTTCTTTCTTTTTATTTTCACTTCCATCTCCTGGAAGTGAAGACAGCATGAAATATCGTCCTCATCCGACACATTCCATCACTGAGTCTTTTTCCGTCGGTCGTCCCCGCATGCTCTTAACACCTACATTTATATATTTATATGTCTAAAAAAAAAAAGGAAAAACATGATTGAAACAAATTACTTACATCTTGCATCAGTTAGGAAAACGGCTCTACATCTCGACACTGGCTTTTAGTGAAGACTGCAGCTTCCCTGGAGTGTGACAAGCCATTAAAAGAGATAAGAGCAACTTCACAATGCAGGATCCCTCTGTGAGGCGTCCTGCAGGAAAACACGCAGAATCTTTTATTTTATTTTTTAAAGGGGATTGAAACCCCCTCTGAGCATCTATAGTTTGTAAAAAACAAACAAAAAAAACAAATTAAAATCGTTCTATTTTAATTATACGAATGTGTTAAGTACTAAAAATAAACAGTTTATTCAAAAAAAAAAAAGCTTTGGCCTCCTAAATCTTTGAACCAAAGTCTCAAAGTGCCCCCTAGTGGGTCTTCTCTGTCTTTGCCTCGAAAGAGGTCGGGGAAACATCTGAGGCCATAATTGTTAGTTCACTGTGTTAATGAAGAGGGCATTTTCAATATAGCATAACACTCTGACAAGGTCATTAGCTGCTCTCTGAGCCATGACTCTGCAGACAATGACCTTAAACAACGTTACAACACACAGGAAAACTGAAAAATGTATTTAATTAATGAGAAAAAAAATAAGAATAAAATATATTTTTGCAATTTGTTTTACTAAAATGGAACTATAAATAGAAAAAAACGCATTTAAAACTTTTGTTACCAACTTAATTAGAGTGAAAAACTGAATTTTAACAAGTTGAATCATTTCCTATGATTTTAAAGTCACACTGACATCACACATCATACTGAATGACATCACACTCTGTCCCTCAATATCTCTTTCCCACAATGCAACCTGGCATCTGGTCCCACAATTACCACAAGAAGACAATCCTCAGAAAACATCTGCTTGTGCCGGCGGGGGCCGTCACCGCTCCTGACTGTGTGTCCCTGCTGGCTCCAGTAGAGGACACGCGTCTGTCTGGATGCTGCGGAGGGGCCCCCTGAGCAGAGAGGGGCCCTCGTCTCCTGCTTCTCTCAGAGCCGACTGTTCTGGTGCCGATCCACCTGCCTCCTCGGCAGCTCTGTCAGGACAGACATGGGTCCGCCTGTCAGAGCAGTTGTTCATTTGGGTAAAAGCCCTTCTGCTTGGATGAGACGCTGACAGAATGGCCCCTGCTGTACAATGACGGAGCGGGCGTACCATGATGCCCGCATCCTTCATGCCCAACAGATGGAAAGACTTCATTCTTCTGGTAAATACAAAACAAACCATCATCAAATATCCAGTAATCAAAGGTATTTCTGTTGGTCAGGAAAGGACATTTTACAAATAAGCAACACAAGTTCAGTTTTTTCTTTATTAGCTAGTCAAATGTTTTGAACTATAGACTCCTTTATTTCTCATCTTGAACTCAGTTTTACCAAGTTTATGTTGCCACCTTGTGGCCATTTATGAGAGCTGCTAAGCATTTTTATTAGATTACTAAATATTTTCTGACAAATAATCTGATGTTTAATGTTATTATGAAGGGATAGACATCCATTTATTGGTTAAAAATAGGTTTTTTTATAAGGAAATTTCAGAGAAAAATAGAAATAAAAACTATACATAAACTATATATAAAACTATAAACAAATGATTTTAATGGGAAGCTTAAACCTGTACTAAAAAGTATAAAAATATAAATTAGGAGGAGATCTACATCATGGAAAAGATTACTTTTGTTTTAAAATTGAGGGAAGGAAAATTTAAGGAGAAATGGGACAGATGGACTGTATACAAAAACTCTCTGGCCATTGCATGACCTGTTAACATTTCTGGAAAGGCGGCTGTCATGGCTTATTTTTTTATTTTATTAATTTATTTCTTTTCCCTCCTCACTTGTTTTTTTTTTAACATGTCTTCTCTTTGTTTGTAAGACTAATCTTGTTTGATGTCATGTACATTTGTGTTATATCTTGTTTAAAAAAATGAAAAATAAAACTCAATCTAAAAACAAAATTATAAATTAACCTTTTTTTCTAAGTCTTCCTCTTTCGGCTTTTACCCATCAGGGGTCGCCACAGCGAACAAGTCGCATGGTAAACTTGGCAATGTTTTACGCCGGATGCCCTTCCTGACGCAACCTTCTCAAAGCAACCGGGCTTTGGACAAGAAGCAGAGAAGAGAATAGGGAGCATCCCGGATTCAAACCCTGGTTTCACGATAACCTTTTTTTTTCTAAGTAAATTATAAAAATGGCCAAAACAGCAGGATTTTTTAAACTAAATTTTGTGTTGATATCTTTATAAAAGACTAGATTGTAATCAAATACTTATTTATGATTTTTATGTGTTATTTATTTATGTATTTATTGATTTATTGGATTATATTAACGTCAGATCAATCCAGGAAATGGGATTCTTCGAGGCACACCTGAACGCAGCATAGTTGACCAAGCTCGCGGCGGTGGGAGGGATTGTTTGGTGACTGACAGCAGCTCGCGGCGGCAGCGGCGCGCGAGGCTTTGACACGCTCCTTTTGAAGTGCCCTGTAGGGGCCTTCGTCCACGCGGAATCCTCTCTCCCCGCAGACCAATGAACCGGTTGCAGGTTCCGTTGCCCTCGCGGACGGAGGCAATCAGCGTCAGAGCCGCGGCAGCAGAGATGTAAAGCAAGTCGCGCCGCCGCATCTTCCTCTTGAGGCGCTTCTGACAGAAACCAGGAGGTATTTCTGTTTTCTTCTGAAACTTTTCTATCCATGCGCGCGCGCGCTGCGCGGCTTCACTGACGTGAAATCAGTATTCTTGCTGTCAAACTGTTTCTGGTCTCATAAAGTCTAACTCATCAAGTTGACTAGTGAGATAAAAAAATGAAGAAAAATAAACCAGATTGGCAATAATAATTAACTAATCTGACCAGAATGTCTAATTAATAGTGAAATAAAAGTGTCTTGGCTAAAAAAATAGATCACTCATCATCTTATAGAGCACTGATAATAAAAATAAAGATTTTAAAAGTAAAGTTAGAGCTCATGTTGCAGCAAGTTCTGCTCCTTTTATTAAAAACATTCAGTCTGGAAAATATTCTGGATTTAGAAGGAACAGCACTTCCTAAGTCAGAGGAAGACCTGCTGACGTCATCATTTCTGAAAGCCTCCAGACTGAGGAGCGTTGATGCTGATGGCAAGTGGAAAGCTTTGTTCTGCCCTCAGGAGGATGTCATCCCTTTCTCTTTTTCCTCAGAGAGGACCGAGGATGGGATGAAATGCGACTGTATAAGCCATTATATGAAGTTTTGTGGTGGATATTACATTTGAACATAAAAGGGAGGGGTCAATAATGATTCAGTCAGGTGAACCATTTAAAGTAGGGACAGATGACCTATACTTGCACATGAGATCACATAATGGTGTCCTTGCTGTTCAGTTGTTCTAAGGAATTCCATTTATTGTTTGTTTTTTCCATTTGATTGAGCTGATTGTGCAAAGTCAGGTTTTTTTATTTTTGCAAAAATAAATTGAAAAAAAAAACTGACTTTACATGTTTGAAAACAAAAACAAAAAAACATATTAAAGCTGTTCGAGGTGTTGTATGGCTTCCATGTACTGCCCCTGCTGCCCCCTCCTGACCTGCCCCTCCCTCACTCTTTCCCTATAAATGCCCCTACATTCCACGCTGCTCAGAACTGCAGGGAACAAATTCGTGAAAACAACCCTTTAGTCACAATGGCGGCTTTTCTGTTGGTTTTATCTCCATGGTAACCGTTTTATTCTTTGGTCGCCTGGAGGTGACGAACTGGTCGATGTCATTTTTTAGAAGAATTGACAAAAGTAATTTTATTGGATCTCCTTGGCAATAGATGTTTTGTGTTAGCCACGCCCACATTCCCTCATATGTTCCCATCATATGTTATATCGTTTTGTTCAGCTTGAGCCAACGATTCATATGTTAGATTTTCACACTATTCTGGTTAAAAAAAAAAACGTGTGAGCAACAGCGAAACGCCACCTTTGTGATCTCGCCACGCTAATGCTGTTAAAAATTGACAAACTGTAAGACCGACATTTTTTCCCAAGTAGCTTCCAAACGATGCTCGAGGAGTTAGGAGGCGATGGATCAAAATCTCTAAAAGGAGGTTATATTTGTAGAAGGGACTAAAGGTGATTTTTTTTATTTATTGAAAAATTCCAGAGGTTGGCCTCTTCCCGAGGTCAAAGGTCAACAAAACTTTGCTTGTGAATGTAGACTTAGGCTATGTCCGAATTCCCACCCTAACCTCTACATGGTGCACTATGTAGTTCGTTCACCATTTTGAAGTGCAGTCCGAATCTACAATTCCAAAATCTTTTGCCCCAGTAATTTAAAAGAAGTGTTTATTGATGCTCACTACATCGGCGAATATAGACTACAATGCATTGCGTCAGAACAATTTTTGCCCCAAAAATTAATTGAAATGTATTTTTTAATAAATCAACGTTTTTATCTTCAGAAGACAGTGGACTCATAAAAAATCGTCCCAAAATGCTCATCTCAAGTAGAGTGAAATTGGTGACGTCAAATCTGAAAAAAAGTGGTGAGCATGGTGTGCAAATTTAAAATTTAAGGCACTACATACTATAGTGCTGCACTATTTAGTGTTTTTAGTAGATAGGGGTTAGGGTGGGAATTCTGACACAATTTTCACCAGATACTAGGTGCGTGCAAATTCGAATGAGTTTTTAATCGCGGTGGGGGCGACTCTTTTGCTCAAAGGTGCAGGAAGAAAGAAGGATTAGTGAAAATAAGCTGGTCCTTAAGTCCGGGACTGAGAGCAGCTACAGGAGCAGCTACAGCAGCAGCAGCTACAGCAGCAGCAGCTACAGCAGCAGCAGCTACAGCAGCAGCAGCAGCTACAGCAGCAACTACAGCTACAGCAGCAGCAGCTACAGCAGCAACTACAGCTACAGCAGCAGCTACAGCAGCAGCAGCAACTACAGCAGCAACTACAGCGGCAACAGCAGCTACAGCAGCAGCTAAAGCAGCAACTACAGCGGCAACAGCAGCTACAGCGGCAACAGCAGCTACAGCAGCAGCTACAGCAGCTGCAGCAGCTACAGCAGCAGCAGCTGCAGCAGCTACAGCAGCAGCTACAGCAGCAACTACAGCGGCAACAGCAGCTACAGCAGCAGCTACAGCAGCAGCAGCTACAGCAGCAGCAGCAGCTGCAGCAGCTACAAGAGCAGCTACAGCAGCAGCAGCTGCAGCAGCTACAGCAGCAGCAGCTGCAGCAGCTACAGCAGCAACTACAGCGGCAACAGCAGCTACAGCAGCTACAGCAGCTGCAGCAGCTAGCAGCCAGAAGGAATAGTGAAAATAAGCTGGTCCTTAAGTCCGGGACTGCTGCTGCTGCAGCTGCTGCTGATTTAGCTGCCGCTGTAGCTGCTGCAGCTGCTGCTGCTGTAGCTGCTGCAGCTGCTGCTGCTGTAGCTGCTCTTGTAGCTGCTGCTGTAGCTGCTGCAGCTGCTGTAGCTGCTGTAACTGCTGTTGCCGCTGTAGTTGCTGCTGTAGCTGCTGCAGCTACAGCAGCAGCTACAAGAGCAGCTACATCAGCAGCAGCTGCAGCAGCAGCAGTCCCGGACTTAAGGACCAGCTTATTTTCACTATTCCTTCTAGCTGCTGTAGTTGCTGCTGCTGCTGTAGCTGCTGCTGTAGCTGTAGTTGCTGCTGTAGCTGCTGCAGCTGCTGCTGCTGTAGCTGCTGCTGCTGTAGCTGTAGTTGCTGCTGTAGCTGCTGCAGCTGCTGCTGCTGTAGCTGCTGCTGCTGTAGCTGCTGCTGCTGTAGCTGCTCCTGTAGCTGCTCTTGTAGCTGCTGCTGTAGCTGCTGCTGCTGCTGTAGCTGCTGCTGTAGCTGCTGTTGCCGCTGTAGTTGCTGCTGTAGCTGCTGCTGTAGCTGCTGCTGCTGTAGCTGCTGCTGTAGCTGCTGCAGCTGATGCTGCTGTAGCTGCTCTTGTAGCTGCTGCTGTAGCTGCTGCAGCTGCTGCTGCTGTAGCTGCTGCTGCTGCTGTACGTGCTGCTGTAGCTGCTGTTGCCACTGTAGTTGTTGCCGTAGCCGCTGCAGCTGCTGCTGCTTTAGCTGCTGCTGGAGCTGCAGCTGCTGTCACTGCTGCTGTAGCTGCTGCTGTAGCTGTTGCTGCTGTAGTTGCTGCTGTAGCTGCTGTTGCCGCTGTCGCTGCTGCTGTAGCTGCTGCTGCTGCTGTAGGTGCTGCTGTAGCTGCTGTTGCCGCTGTAGTTGTTGCAGCTGCTGTAGCTGCTGCTGTAGCTGTAGCTGCTGCTGCTGTAGCTGCTGCTGCAGCTGCTGCTGCTGTAGCTGCTGCTTTAGCTGCTGTTGCCACTGTAGTTGCTGCTGTAGCTGCTGCTGTAGCCGCTGCAGCTGCTGTAGCTACTGTTGCCGCTGTAGTTGCTGCTGCCGCTGCTGCTGTAGCTGCTGCTGCTGTAGTTGCTGCTGCTGTAGCTGCTGCTGCTGTAGCTGCTGCCGCTGTAGTTGCTGCCGCTGTAGCTGCTGCTGCTGTAGCTGCTGCCACTGTAGTTGCTGCTGCTGTAGCTGCTGTAGCTGCTGCAGTTGCTGCTGCAGTTGCTGCTGCTGTAGCTGCTGCTGCTGTAGCTGCTGCTGCTTTAGCTGCTGCCGCTGTAGTTGCTGCTGCTGTAGCTGCTGCTGCTGTAGCTGCTGTTGCTGTAGCTGCTGCTGTAGTTGCTGCTGTTGCCGCTGTAGTTGCTGCTGTAGCTGCTGCAGTTGCTGCTGCTGTAGCTGCTGCTGCTGTAGGTATGTCTTTTTTGACAATAACACAGAACATGTCAGAGTAAAAGTTTCAGGATGTCTCCTCCTGTATTCGTCAACAGAAGCAGCCATCTTCCAAAGTCTCCACTTTTTTCACAATATTTTCCTCCATTGCGTGTCTTTTGGATTCTGCAGAGGAAGATGGAAGTCCAAAGTGCTGTTCAGCAGCAGGAGTCCTGCCCTCTGGACGCTCCTCGGGTGGGTCAGCAGGTTGAAGTCAATGACGGACAGATGGATGCCAGCAGCCGGCCTTCCACCGACAACCACAGCAGGGGCACAAAGCCGGCAAGCCAGAAAGACGACGCAAAAGTGAGTTTCAGATACCGTTCTGATGCGTACGCAGCGTTCAGGGCTTTACGGGGTTCATACTGTACTACCCGATGCTTGCACGGGTACCAGCAGTTTGGAAGAATCTTGGTGCAAATCTCTTGAATCTTGCTCCATGCTTTTTCTTTCACAGATCTATTTCGATGTATGAAAGACCTAGTGTCGTAGAATTTCATCTCGGCTCAAACCGCAATTATTAATTTCTCCTTTGTGATCAAGTTTCAAACGGTTGGCACATCCGCAAATTAAAAGAGACTATTAAGAGACCCTGATTAGTCAAAGTTCTACTGTTATAACTTTTATCGCATTTGAGTATCGCAATGGCCAGGCGTTTTATACGTAGGAACCAAAAATGGACTCCAAAACTTGCGCAGCAGGCATGAATGCAAGGGTTTTGAACGTACAACCCCGAAACACGCATATAGGCGCATTTACGTAGACCGGGCATGTCCAAAGTCCGGCCCACATTCTAATTTCTAACAAGCCTGCAGGCTCCTTTCATAAAATCAACAATATCTGGACCCCAGCAATTTCTAAAAACTGTGTGTGCGATTTCTCGAGTGCGCTAGGCTAAATTACGTCTTCATATTCAGCATTTAGAGTTAGTCTATAAAAGATGGTGCAAGAAATTGACGAATCGACAGTGATTTTGATAAAAACATATTTAAATTTATTTGTGGAGTAACTCCATTTGAATAAAGCTTTAATGAATCAGTACATTTAAATGTTAATGAAATAGTTCAGAGAGTGCTGAATGCTTGGCCCTCACACATTTCCACCTCCACTTTTCATTGGAAGTGGTCGTTTGAACGCCCGTTTCCGAGTGTGAACGTAGCATCAGGCTCACATCTGTGCGCTCTGTGTGGGCCGTCAGTGGGGGACCCGTGATGGGATCCTGTCGGTTTGGGTCCCCCACATCTAAACTGAACCCTTTGCGTTATCCGTTGTTGAAGAATGGCGTTGTGGTTTGCCTGCTTCCTGAGCGACATCTACCTGACAAAACCTGAGTCCCGCTAAAAGAAAAAGTGAAAGTGTTGTGATCTGTTTTTCTCAACGGTTTCAGAGGAAGTGGGTCATGTGTTGTTGGACCCTGTCGGGGCTCTAACCACAGCTGCAACAGCCTCGCTCTGACACGGCGAGTCGTTTGAGCGGCGTCCCACGCTCACAGCTTCAGTGACCTCAGAGCCTTTCGCACATGCAGAAGTGACCGGGAGAGTCCTTGCTCAAGAGCGTCGATCATCCCTGGCTAGAGCCAGAACCTCTCTTTCATCAATCAGCCTGAGAGGCTTTGCGTAGAGGTGGATCACACAATAGAAAACTTTCAGCAGAGGTTTTATGCTGGCAGATCTGGATGGAGGGCTCATCACGGTTTGTCGTGCAGAACCTCTTTGTTAGAAAAAAAAAATCGCTTAGGTCTGTTTAATTCCCACTCGGATCATCTTTTGATTTATTTCTAGATTTCCTAGTTTCTGCAGAGCGGCAGGAGTTCATCAGAAATTCACCTCTGAGTTGTGGGCGGAGCCGTGGGTGCAGAGCAACCCCGCCCTCCTCCTCCCACTAGATGAAGGCTTACAGCAGGGAGCTTGTGGCCCCGCCCAGCATGATTTTTTACGTCCTAAATACGATCTTTTTCAAACTGCATTTTTTTGTCTGCTCCTGATTGACAACGATTTTCTCATAAATGCAGCTTTAAGCTTAGTTCTCTTTATGAATGTCCTTTATTATGAGAAAAAGGCCACAAAAACATGTTCAAAACTCCCAAAACACCATTTCCTTTGGAAAGCATTTGACCTCTGAATCTGCATTTCGCATCGCGATATAAAAACAAACAAACACATCTGTAATTTTCTTCCGCTGTGGAATTTTGAAATGATTTTCCATAATTATGGTTGTAGTTTTACAGTCCGTACAAAAAGGGAAGTAATTTTTGGGTTTATTGATATCTCTCACCTCAGTGGAAGTCCTTATCTTCGTCATTTTCATTCCTGTAGGAGGCTGGATTTTAAAAAGTGCTGCGCCTTTTTGTGATTTCATTGGACTAATGTTGGTTTCTAAATCCTGACCAGCTGTTTAAAGCCCGCCGACTCAATTCAGTCTGCTCTGACTGATGCTGTACACCTCAGACGGAATAAGTTCACAGAAAAAGTGTGATGATGATTGTTGTGTGTCTTTGTCTGGTGGCTTTGGCCGTCGCTGCTGCACTGGGAGGTAATGAGGCATGAAGTTATGACTGTCTTCAGTTTAGAAGGGCTTCTAACAAGCTTACCATGGCACCTATTTCTGGCTCGGTCATTAGTGTGTTTATTTTTTTCCTTTTCCTGGTTTTATTGTTGCTGTCTCTAGAGTTTGCCCTTCTGCTGATGCAGTCATCTTAGAACTCCCAATAAATCTGTCTGTGGAGCGGTAAATGATGAGGTTGAAATATCAAAATAGACTTGTCTTGCCCTTTTAAAGGATAGTCGAATGTTTGCTTTCAATAGCTAAGTTCCATTAAGATAAAGATTGAATATTTTAGTTGACAATTCTTGTTGCGCATAAAGAAAATCCACTATTTTGTGGTACGTTTTCATTAAAAGGATGATAATGATGTAGTTTAAGCGGTAAAGGTCATCTGGCTCCGCCATGACGGCTTTGCTGCAACTCTTTAATTAATGTAAAGCTGAAGGGAAAATGTGAAAATGCTGCTGCCTTTAGGATTAACACTCAGTCAATAAGGACGTCTGGGAAGCACTTTGGAGGTTCAGCCTCCTGTTGGAACTCTGAAACACTAAAAACTGCTTTTATATTCAGAATAGATGAAAGTCGAACCTTCTTTTGTGTTTAATATCTTAAAAATCTCTTTATTCATGCATTCGTTTAGTTCTCTGTTTCTGCATCTTTGAATTTCATCCATAAGAATGAGACAGCTTTTTTAGTCTGAAGGAACAGGATTGTTTGCTTATACAATATTTGTCTCCTGGACACTTTTTCTGCTTATATTTTAATACATTTTTTTATTCTTATTGGATGACAGAAATGGAAACATGGAACTTGGGTTTAGGACTTGACTCCCAATTTACAAGCATGGTCTCTTTACTGTTTTTATTTCAGTAGTTTTATTTTAAATTATGAAAAAAAACAAATGTACTTATGTTTTTGCTTTCAAGCAGTTTTAGATAAATTGAGATAACTTTAGAGCCAAAGTGCTAATGTGCTAAATAGGGATCAATAGGTGTATAATACAAGAATCAGGAAGTTTTTCATGTGTCGTTTTTAAGTTGAGACTTAGCCTGTACTTCAGAAACAGCACCTCTTCTGTTAAATACATTTTTTTTTTACAAATTCTTTAAAATGAGATAATGAAAAACATAATAAATAACAAACAACCACATTCTCTAAAAATCTTAATAAAAAGTAGGCTGTATCCATTAACTATGAGACTCCTTTCCCCTGGCGTTCCAAACAAATTCAAATTTAGATTTATATAGCACCTTTTATGTAAAAAAACAAAGAAAAAAAACAGCTTAAGGTACTTCCTGCTTAAGCTGCAAGAAATACCCGTGGGCTCCAAGGAGCCAAAATCTTATAGGCCTTGTTTTCACAGTGCTATATGGTCCAGCCCAGGACCATTATGAAATGGTCCCAACTGAACTGTACCATTTTTGGGCCCCCTTTGGTTGTAGGTCCATAGAAAAACGGAACGGACCGGTTTGGGCAGAGCTACTGTTGAAACCCATTGATTGGCTGAAAGGAGAGCACTAAAAAAATTTGTCTTTGCCGCCCGCAATCTTCTCTCAGACAACAGGAAATGCTTTGTAGATACGAAGAACTGGAGCTGGATGACCTCCATTGTTGTTGTTGTTGTTAGCTTCAGCCCGCATTTGAGTGGAAACGCTCACCTGTGTTGCCTGAACCATTCTAAACCAGACTGGACCGGACCAGACCAGACCGGACTGTTCTGCTCAGTGGAAACGAGGCTTCAGACTTCTAAAGAGAAATTAACAGCTGTTGCTCATTCATTCTATTGGTCAAGTATTTTGGCTCTGATACCTTTATTCACATCTTCTTAATAATCCTCATTCTTTTCTTATTTTTTCTGTAGTTCAGGTTATTCAAGTTATAAACTGACCAATCAGGTGCCTCAATAAAAGTAGGTGGAGCCTGCTGGCCCCCACGTCCATCATTCAAAACATTTGACAGGTTTCTTTACATCTATTCTAAAACTATTTTGTTTTTATTAAGAAGTAGTTCTTTGTAAACTAAATGAAAATGTATATTTATTATTATATTAGTACATGTTTCCATAGTTGCAGCTTTAAATTCACAGAAACAATGTTTCCAAGTTTGCAAACATTGAATTTAAACTTTTCTGGATATGAAATTCAGTTTTTTCTGTTACAAACTCATCTTTAAACCCAGGATTCCAAGCACAGTGGAGACACTTTTCACTTTCTTTACTTTAAGGCATCACTATGTCTCTGCTTTATTGAATCTGCTAGTTTATGATACACACTGTAATCAGCTGCAGAAAAAATAAGAATAACATTTTTTCAGACATTTATGATGCATAGGCTGAATATTTTTATGGCTCCTCTCCATCACTTTAATCACGGATGCTCATCTGTTTCGCTTGCATCTTTGACTCTTCTGTGCAGCACTTTGCTTTACTTCACTCTACTCCCACATTCAGTCACTGCCCAGATGCTTTTATGCAAGTGAGGAATGCCATTTAGCGTTTAATGCAGTGAGAACAACAGATGAAGGGATGGAGGAGTTTGAATGGTGGAGGAGGACACGAGGAAGTGGAAAGTAACTAAAGTACATCTCTGATCTGTTTGTTGTGACAGATAAGTATTATAGAAGTTTGCAGCAGTTGCAAATACTATTATACTGGTACATTTTCATGTGAATATGTGCATTCTGCAAGTATTAGTAACTGGCTAGAGTTTACAGTTGTCCTACTGGTTCCAGGCTAGTTGGGGTGTCTGGGTTTCTCAGACACTAGCAGGTGCAGTGGTCAGCACAACAATTGGCGCTCTCGACTCACAGTGGTTTGAATCCCAACTGGGTCCTTGCTGTGTAGAGTTTGCGTGTCTTTCCCATGTACGCATTGGTTTTCTCCAGGCATTCTGGTTTCCTTACACAGTCCCAAAAACAGTTTTCATGTGTTGATTGGTGACTCTAAATCATTGACTGTATCTCAGAACTGGACTGAGTGACCCCTCCCCCCTGGTCTTCCAAACAGGAAGTACCCACGGACTCCAAATAGCCAAAATCCCATAGACTTCTATGGAGACATAAACTGCTACTACTCAGTCATTCTATTCGTCAGAATAAACATTTTGGCTCTGATACCTTTTCCTTACATGTTCTTGATAATCCTAATTTATTTTCATGATATGTTTTCTGTTGTTCAAGTTATTCAAAAGTAGGTGGAGCCTGCTGGCCCCCACGACCTACGTTAAAAACGTTTGACCGATTTGTAGTCTGCTTTCAAGTGGGAAGGGTGTGGCCTTTCAACAAGCTCACTCCAGATTGGCGAGAGTGGTTGCCATAGAAATGTCGACTAAGACCGACTTGACCAATCACTGTTTACTGATGATTTTTGGTTCCAAGATGGCCACCATCCCCCACCTCCGTATTGCGAAAAAATGGCGTCTTAATTTGGTTAGGGACAGAAGTAAACAATTTTCTATTGATGAGATCACAATTAGTCAGTCCAGTTCACAGATAAAGTTGTGTGTGGTCATGTGGCCCTACGACAGACTGGCAACCTGTTCAGAGTGTATCAATTTATTATATATATTATTATTATTTATATTAATTGTGAATTACTCCCCCCCCCCAAGAAGAGTTACCAGTGCTTCACCCTGGAGCCAGAGTAGTTAGTTCTTGTCTGGTGGCTTTTAATTGCCCTGGGGTAGTGGACAGTCATATGGCATTGGTTGGTTGTTGGCGATAGGGGGGCGGCCGTAGTGCAGTTGTGGGGCGGTCGACTTCTGAATCGGAAGATTGCAGGTTCGATTCCTGCCTTTCCCGCCCATGTGTCGTAGTGTCCTTGGGCAAGACACTGAACCCCACTTTGCCTTTGGTGGGAGGTTGGCGCCAGTATTCGGCAGCAGAGCCGCCACCAGTGTGTGAATGGGTGAATGAATGGGTCTATGACTGTAAAGCACTTTGGGCCTTCCAGTAAGGTAGAAAAGCGCTATATAAGAATACGCCATTTACCATTTTCCCAAGTGATAAATGGTAAGTGGCGTATCCTTTTATAGCGGTTTCCTACCTTCATAGAGAGCCTAAAGTGCTGTGCAGTCCCATTCACACACTGATGGTGGCTTCTGGCGCCAACCTATAACCACCAACATGGGTTTCAGTGTATGGTTCAGGGACAATGATTAGAGATCGACTGCTCTACCTCTGGCTGGGATAGGCTCCAGCAACCCCATGACCCCGAAAGGGGCACAACAGGTTCTGAAGATGGATGGATAGATGGTGGCTCGGGTTCTTCCTTGTTTTGTGAAATTGTGAGAAACGGCGGTGGGTGTTTGACAGCACGCCTTGGTGCAATAATGCAATAAGCCCGCCCACCCTCACCCTCAGATGTAATAGAAAAAAACGCAGAGGCAAAATGTTCCAAATAAAACGCAGCATCAATGTTCTGTGATACAATTAAAGCAGAAAACAAAGTTCAAGATAGCAAAATACATTTTTCCTGTTCCTTCTATTTAATGGACGATCCTTCATTACGGTTCTTGTTGCATCTTATTTTTGGCACAAAAAGATGACCCTGCACTTAACCCCAACAGGATCTCTGGCCATGATCCCACTGCTGATCTGTGACAGTAACCAAAGTGTATTACATAACCTTTAAACCGCTCCGGCCCGAGGGATTACGCCTCATCTTGATGGGATTCGTTCTTTGCTGATAATTTGTGACATTTTAAAGCTTGAGCCAACCACCAGCTCTGAAATATTGCAGTAACATAGCAACAGGCTGACCTTTAACACCTGACCAAACATCAGAGTAGTAAATGTGCAGGTTTCTTTTGCAATTGTTCTCTACAAATGTTTGCAATATTTCCACAATTCCCTTATTGCCTTTCTGCAAAGCAGAAAGATCTATTATACTTTGCTAGTTTTCATTTAAAACTAGTGATCAAACATTCAGCTGTAATCTATAGATTAAGATTACCAATGAAAAATACTCGGGAACAAAAGAAGCAGATGAGATTTCTACCTAAAAGAACGCTTCCAGCCTTCTTGGATTTAAATTAATCCTGCAAAGAACATAAAGGTTAACTACCTTCTAAACAAATTGGAGTTTTGACTTTGTATTGACTTAATCTGGAAGAGGACAATTTTCCTAATAGTTTATTGGGGATTCTTTGGTGATTTTCAAGATAAATGTAAAAGCATCTCACCTTGCAGGAGTATTTGGCTTCCCAGGCCTTGTGGCAGATTTGGTTGTGATCCCCCTACAGTGATTCGTAGTGCTTTCAATTAATTGCCCTTGCTAACGAGCTCATAAACTCAAAAGGGCTTATTTTAGATTATGTAGGTGAAATTCAACAAAATGACATTTAAATGCAAAAATAAACATTTCAATTTAAAGCTTCTCCATTAGCATTTCTTGGACTGAACTGAGTGCAGCGAAGTGATAAATGTATTGTACAGACATCCTGAGCGCCACATCCTTTGGCCCCTTATGTCCTCTCCTCTGCAGATTATCATGGCGGTAGCCAGCGGGCTCCAGATAATTACCTAGTTATTTCTCCTCCCACACTTTGCTTTTGAAGGTGTTGCCGCTGGTTTGCCTCGGCTATAATGGCATCCTGGCCAGAAACCGATCCTATACCTTTTTTTTTTTCTGGATGTGGATCTGTTGTGGAGATTGGCTGATGGTCATAGAATGAGCATTCGGTCTGTCTGGATTCTGAGCACAAGGGCGGGTTCATCAATATCCTACTGTTACCAATCACCGAATGTGCAAATACTTTTTACATGGATGAGTGACTGCAAACTATACAATGCCTCAGTGGGTGGACAAGAATGATGCTTTTTGTGTTTAATATTTGTGTTTATTCACAAGAAAAGATTGTCAGAGGATGAAAACTTTAGGTAATTTACTTTGCCTTTTGATTTGAAGTTCAGACTTGGGACCGGCTCGTGAAAGCACTCATTTGTGCCCCCTTGTGGTGCACATTGCAACCCAAAAACCCAGGTTTTTGCACCTGCAGATATTACAGCATTGACATATTGTCTTTTGCTGGCCCAGCACAAACGGTCGTTGAGCTCTGTCATATTCTTATCAACCATTGTTTTGGTAATACTGTGCATTCAAGTCAAATTGAATTCAAAAGTACTTCATTAATCCCCCCAGGGAAATTAAAAGTTGTTGTAAGTCATCCTCTGTTGAGTCACTGTAGGTGGCTTTATCTGGGGGCAGGGAGGAGTTCCTGTTTCTGGTGGTGTTGAAGCATCTTTGAAGAAGATGTAGATGAGGTTTCTAGTGGATCAACGCAGAAAAAACCAAAAGAAAGCCAGTGAAGCAAGTGCAGTGCTTTGATTAAAAAAACATACAAGAGGAGGCTAAAGCTTTCGTTAAGGAATTATAGTTGGGGAGCTAGCTCAACTCATCAGGCGTTCCTCTAGCTTCTTTTTATTCTGGTGACTGTTGATTTCACCCACAAGACATAATCTGTTGTTCTTCCAGACTCCAACAGTCTGGGCTCCCATTATGTGAAACCAAGGTGAGGCATGGAGGCTCCTTATTTTTACACATATTTACACACTCTTTTTGTTTCACTGTTCGCCAATAGACAGAGAAAAGGGTGTGTTGAGCACCTGTGTTACCAAGCTTTGACCTCCATCCATCCATTTTTAGAACCCGCTGAATTCCTTTTGGGGTCCGCTAGAGTCAACCAAGCCACTGTGAGACAAAAGCTGTGTCGCCTGCTTATTGCAGGGCAGGCTTTGGTCCAACAGTGACCACACCAGATCAACTAGTTTTCAAATTAAGCCAGTTTGTAGTTACTTTTATCTTCTTAACACTATGGTCACATACTGTATCTCAAAATGCCACAGCACGGCAACGTAAATGCAAGTTCTTCAGCACAATCAGCAGGTGGCCACACGGCGACATTTGTAATTGAGCGGCGGCGGTCACATTTTTCCACGATTTTCACTTTTTCAAGAAAAAGTTACAATTTTAAGGCGACCGGACAATGTTTTGACACTGGTCAGTGGACGCCTGGACAAATTTGGAGGTTGTGTGGTGGCACTCCAGTGACAGGCAGGTGGCAGGATGGCGGCTGGGTGATAATATAGAGGAATTGATAGGAGGGTTTCCAATCGGCCTGCAATCGGTCTGATGGGCCAATTTCAGCATGCCACCCTCCAGCCAACCCCCTACCCCCATTCTACCGTCTCACTGCCACCGTCTGATTGTTAGAAATTGTACAGTAGCAGCGCGGGCACTCAACGAGGGCTATATAGATGGGCCAGGAGCCTGGCGATGACCAGATAACAGTATGTCGCTCCCGGCCACCGTGGGTCCTAACACATTGTGGCATTGGCAGCACCACAGTGACTCCAATACCTGTGTCTTTACGAATTGTGGTGGATGCTCAGAAGAACACAAAGAAGACAGAACATTGTGCTTTCTGCACTACTCGCAAGAAGGGGGAAGAAGAAGAGTTGCGAGTGTCCAGCAGTGCAGAATGGCCCGCCTTTTGTATACCCTGAGTGGCTGGCGTGGGTGGCTAGGTGGCCCCTAATATGGACGGCTGCCAACCAGAGACATTCACAAATCCTCCAATCAGAGCTGCCTGCCGGTTGGAAATCCGTTTGTTGCCGCCCTGTGGTCCCCCAGCTGTCGCCAGATGACTGATGCCTGACTGCCGCCGTCTACATTCATGACCACGTCAATGATTTTCAAAAAATTGGGTGGTGGCATAAAATCTTGAAGATTCTGCTGATGGCTGAGTGTCATGCGGTGGAAGTTGTATTTGTGATAGCATTATTATGTCTAATATTCTTTTAACTTGTAAAAAAAAAAGTTTTAGATTTCATTATTAAGGTAGGATTTGGCCATATTTAGGAAGGTCTAGCGTCTAAACATTACTTATTCAATAAAGATAATACTCTTAAGTGCGTATTCACGCTCACATAAAAAATATGGACACTAATTTAGGGAAAAAATATCGATTTATATGTTTTAAATTAAGAAAAATAAGGAATTTGTTTATAGAAGCTTGTTGACTCAAGTTAAAACTATCTTGTGTAGTCTGACAGTAGATGTTCTCTCCCTCAGACTTGATGCTTTCGACCTGAATATCTGAAGTACATCCACTGTCTCCATAGTGCAGAGAGTATGATGTAATGGGGTTAGCCCCTTGTCTGGTGTCTAAGGTCAAGTCTTAGTCCATGATCTCATGTATTAGGAGCAGAGCATCATTAGTGAGGACATGAAAGAGACTTATGAATTGATTTTTGAGGCCTTTGCTCTACTTTTCATTCTTACCTTTACATGGTTTTAGACTCTGGCTGACTGGGCTTACTGGGATAAAGAGACATAGCTAAACATAGATTCACATAAAAATGGATTTTCTACCATGACAGCAATGATGACACATTTTTTCCAGTAGTTTTTGACTGAACTTCTCATGCAACCGTGTCCCAGTAGACGTCAAATGTTGTCAAACACCAGTTATGACTGTTTGTAGAAACTTCATTTATATTCCTCCGATTTTAGTCGATGCCCTCTTTAATCTGTCAGCCTAAAGTAGATATAATGATCAAGCTTGTTTTGTCATTTTTATCTTCCGTCAAGATAAGGCTTCATTTTTTAATCTCCCCTCAGCACATTTTTTCCTTTTTTTTTTTTTTTTGTTCCATTTATTTTCTAAGTACAAATAAAGACAACACTTGCACGCCCGAGTCCTCGCACAGACACACACGCCGTCACGCCACCAGCAGATCACAGGGACCTTATTAGCTGCTGTCACAGTGCGTTTATCCCTCATCTGTTTCTGGGAGTTGTCATGAGCAAAAGGTTTCTCTCTGCTGTAGAGTGGCAGATTGGGCTCCTCACTGTGGGCTTTTTATTTAGTTTTTACCTCCTAATGGAGAGTGATGGCATGGGCCCTGGCCATCTCTTTCTGTGGCTCTGTAGAAAGCAGGGTGATCTCTGTCCTAAAATAGCCCAGCTGTCAGCTCACTTTAGCTGCCAGGGTTGGTGAGAGTCAGTTAAAGAGATCAGTGCTTGCTGGAGTGTGCGACCCCGCGGTAAGACACAGCGCCGGCGACACCTAGCTTTAACGGGATCGTCTAATCGCCCTTGTCACGGGTAACTCAAGAGTGACCAGTCATAACTCCTGCCCTACCCATCGCCTAGTTTTATACAACAGCTGTGTCAGCTTTTTGGTTCAGGGTCAAAAGGTTTCCAGGAAACTGGTAAGGAGTTTTGAGCTTCAGTTCTACTTTTTGGTAAAAAAGGTTAAAACAAAAATTATGTCTGACCACAACAATATCCAAATATATTGCTTTTATAGTGTTTTCATTTGAAGTTAGAAGAAAATATATTCAAAGATTCAAATGTTATTACAGCTGACTTTTGCTTAGCGCAACAACAAAAGTATCGCTATCCAACATAAGGTAGACTTTAAAAAAATTCTTGCTAATAATAGAGATGAAATGAAGGAAAACTTTCATTTCTTTATTGGTTATATTTAATTTATAAGTCATTCTTAGCGGACTCATTCATCCTTCCGTTTATGGATCCATCCATCCATCCATCCATCCATCCATCCATCCATCCATCCATCCATCCATCCATCCATCCATCCATCCATCCATCCATCCATCCATCCATCCATCCATCCATCCATTTTCATGGCCTCTTATTGGACCTTGCGTATTGAAGATACATAATCAAAAATCAAAAGTTTAAAATTTAGTGATGTATTACGATGAACCTATGCATCTTCTGTTGAACCCATCTGCCTGCCAGAAGTTGATGCGCTGTTGGTCAGTAACAACGCAATGGGGGGGACACGGTGTGAATATGGGGCTAGTGGGAAATTAGGAATCACATATGTGCCATCCTGCTGCCTGCTATGCCAGCAAAGGTCTGAAATCTATCCATCCATTTATCTTCCATTACCACTTGGTCCTGTGTAAGGGGACAAGAGTCGCTGGAGCTTTTGTCAGTTACTTCAGGGTGAAGGCGGGGGGTGTTCCCTGGACATGTCACCAAGTTCTCAAAATACGTCAAAAATAAATAATTGCAGCCCGTCTCCTCCTAACCATTTCATGTAAAAACAGTTTCCTTGTGCTTTTTTAATCAATAATACCATTTTGGTTAGGCAGGGAACAGATATGTCTGTGGGTGAAAAATGGTGACCCGCATGAAATATCAAGGCCGTAGAACGCTCAGTGAACCAGTAGGGCAAAAATATTCACGCACATTTTTTTTTCTGTGGGCATGCTGCGAACGACAGGTCGTAGCGAACACATAAAACACGTAAGGGTAAGTAACTGAGATGTGTCATATGGAAATGAACCAACAATTGCAGCTTAATAATGACCAGAGTGTGGCATAAGGTTAAAGCATCATACGACAGCATCACCCATATGTCACAGGTGCGTGCATTTTACATTAGCCTAACAAATACTTCATGAAACACTTACCACATGCAAAACAATGGTATGTTCCATTTCTATGATGTCCTTGGTGGCAGACAAGGAAACTGCAAGGCACACCTGCCATAAGGTGCAGCAACTCCCTTCTACGACCCTCCACGGGCCCGGACAACCCAAAAACCTGTAGCTACTCCACAGGTGCATGTGACTAAGGGTGTATTCAGACTGGACACATTTAAGTGAATCAGGCTGTTTCCCCCGATATTCCCCATGAACTATTCCGACAAGAATTGCAAAGGTGAGGACTTCCCAAATTACTGCCTCTCATTGGTTTGCTCGCCCTTGTAATTTCTAAGCAAAGAGTGTTGAAATCTTTAGTCATGTTTTAGTTTGCAAGCTTTGGTTCGAAACAGGAAAGTCTGCTTCACTGCACACAAGGTTCAGGACTCGATCTTGACCAAATTAAGCAGACTCTGTCAGTCAGAATATCCCTAAGGGTATTGACAATGACAGACTGTGTTGTACAGACATGGAATCCAGGCTGTTCATGTGTCATCGAGGTTCATCCTTTTAATGCAAAAAAAAAAAAAAACAACAACGCCGACATGCGATTGCCCACATTTCTAAATAAAATAAAAACGGATTATTGCACGACATGACACATTGTGTTGGTTTGTGTCTCAGCAACTGCAAAGACAGATGGAGCGGAAGCACTTTGCGTGGTTGTCAGGAAGGTAGAAGGTCTTTAAAAGCTGTTAACAAAGCGCGACTGTGTGTAAGCACAGAGGTCAGCCAACTGCGCTGTTGCTTAAATGAAACAGTAATAGAGGGTTTCATCACCGCTACTAATTACTGAAATGACAGTTTTCACACCAATGTGTGTGTGTGTGTGTGTGTGCAAAGCGAGCAGATCTGCACACAACAGGCCTAATTAGGTAAACTCCCATTACATTTAAAAGTGCATTACCGCTGCTCTTTTTTAAGGGTTATAATTAGAGCGCAGTGGAATGAGCAGTAATTAAGTTGTACCTCAAGCATTACTGGTCTGCTTGTCAAAGAGCCTGTTCTATTAGAGGAGATTGAACACATATTTGCCTTAATGCCACAGCTTTGATGGAGAAAAGCAAAAGTCTGGTTGGTCATCTCCATATAAGCAACCTTTTCTTTCATCTTTCCTGGCGGATTTAGGTTCGATAGACATTAAAGTGGATGATTTGTGTTGAGTTGGACAAAAAACGGACAATAACTCAACTACAAAGTGTTCAGTACCTTCCCGCCTGGCTTCTGCTTTTTGTGTCACCTGATGCCGGCAGAAGCACGAGCCTCGGATCCTTGGACTAATCCAAACAGCCCTCTAATCCCGAACACACTATCCTCTTCCATCCAGTAATTCCATTATTCCTGTGCACGTTTTTTCAAGTCACAAAAATTGTAAAAAGAAAAAATGTAATAGCTAAAAGAAAAATCAGTAAAATGAATTCACTTCATTGAATTATTGAATACTTTTGTAAAGTTTTTTTTCTGAGATCTTTTAAAACTGCATTACCTGAAGAAGTTTTGAGACACAAATGACACACATTTCCACATCCGTAGATTTGTTTTTTTATTGCAGTTTTATTCCTTCCCATTATCTTTCACGTCAGTAGATTAAATGGGCACTTGTCAACTGGTTAGTCACAGTCTGAGGACACCTTTAAAGGTCTCCAAGGAGAAAGTAAGGAGACTTGGTCTCTGTCACATTAGCACGGGGTTAGCAAATCCCATAGGAAGGGTAATGGAGTGGATTGAGAGCATGGCTCTTTTCCAGGAGAGCTGCAGCAGATCCTCTTTCTGAATGGACCTATTTTTAGGAGGATTTTTTTCTTCTTCAAACTAACAAGTAACTCTTTGTTGCTCATTTGTGGCTTGACTCTGCCTTTCTGCTTCTATAATGGCATATTTGTAAATACTGGCGAAGCAGTAGGAATGTATGAAATACTGCATTAACAATTAACCTCCACTAGAAATGTGAAAATAACATAAATGGTTAGATAAATCCTATTTCTGATTTAAGTAACTCAGGGATTGACTGCTGGTTAATTATAAATAATAAAGAAAATGTTTGGAGGTTTTTATGCTGAATCCTTGAACATATAGTTTTACATTTAGGTTCATTCCAGAATGAAATGTTTGTATCAAAATGACAAGTTTAAACCAAGAAATCAAAGATGTTATTCTTTATCTTATCTTAATTTTGTCGCAGGTTTTGCTCTAAATAGTTGGTCTAAAAACATTTACCATTGCTAGAATGTCAGCTCTGAGTTCATCCATACAGGACCACGTTTCACACTGATTAGAATATTACAAATCGTGAAATGAAACCTTTTTCTTTGGGTTTATTTTAATCCTATTCGAGACACTGAGAATGACTGGACCGAGATATTGCAGCAACTTAAACCAGTTGCTCTCATTTTGGAAAAAGTTTAACCCCTTAAACTGCCTCCGTCAATCATTCTTGGATGCTTAATCATCAATCTGACCAATCAAACGTGGCTGTCATCCTCACTTCCTTGTGCCGACATCGCTCATTAAACACATATAAAAGTTAAAGGTGCGTAGCTTTGTAGCCTCCGGCTCGATCCGCCGTCAGACCGTGTAAAAAGTACATAAAATTATTAAGCTTGGAGACTTGAGTCTGTTTGGCATCAGCACCGCCATTTCTACACTTCATCTCCCATGATTCAGTGGGCTAATGTGACAGCATCTCTTACTGCGTCACTGATTACTGTCATGAAGAACATCAAACGCAAACATCAAACATTGTTCTAAGAGTTGAAAAACCTCTTGATAAAAGCAGATTAACAGTTAATTTCTCCTTCGAGGATTGTGCCAAAGACAAAGGAATCACTAACAGCCAGAGATTCCAGTGTTTGGTCCAAGTCATCAAACGGAAGCTTTCTAAAAATGTCTGTTGGAGGAGAATTTAATGACTCCAAGCACTTTTGCGTTTAGAGACTTGCATCTGAACATTAATAACAAAATAAAACAGAATTAAGGTTAAGTGCCCAACAGGGGCGTATAGCTAAAGCTATATTGAAATAATGTTTTACTATATAACTTTACTTGTTTTATGAAAGACTTCTTAAAGACTTACTCCAATAAAAATGCTGTTTTTGGGGTTTTAAACCATCTCCCAGAAAAACAACAGTTTTTTTTATGTTGGCGAAAAACGATGTAATTATAATTAAAAGTCATCTTTTCAAAATGGATCAAAAGATGATCGTGTCATTAACTTAAAGTGTCATTCACAAACTCTGTGCTTTGCTCAGGTGTTTTTCCTGTTCCTTCTGATAGAAAACAAGCATTTCAAATAGGAAAAAGTGTATTTACCATAAAACCGATTTTCAAGAGCATCTTGGATGTTTTAGTGCACAGAAAGCAGCGTCATGAAGGACGTTTAGAAAGCATATGAAGCCCCCTGCTGTCTTTGCTGTTGTTTATGTTTGTCCGTACTGTTTGTACCGCTGAAGGGTATTTATTTTCAGCCAATTGCTCTCTAACTACTTTATCTGCATTGCAACATCCCTACCTCGCCTTTCATTTGTCTCTGTTTGTAGCAGAATAAATATTCAGTCGTACGATGGATGATCAGTCTTCTGAGCAGCTGCAGAGGGAGTCTTTTCCTTTTTTTTAACCAGGACTTTGTAGCCGTAAAGAGTGGCATTCATTACGACTCGGAGCTCTGGATGATGTTTGAGGCAGACATGAGGGCCACCGTCCGCTGCCATGGCGACGCACCGCCAAATGTAACTGAGAGAGCCGTATAAATGGAAATGGAATAAAAGAAGCTTAAAAAAGACCCAGAGGCGGCTCTGCTTTTGTCGCTGCAGAATTCGTGGACTAATAGCTAGAAAGATAAATGCTCCTGGTTTGTTCATTTTCTTCTCCACTGCTTTGGTACTTCAACTACTTTCCGGTTAAGCCAGCGGCTGCAGGAAGAACAGCGGAAGTTAGTTTTTACAAACTCATTTAAAACATGATTTAAGTAACATGCAGAGGAAACCGTGTCAAAGGAAATTTTCAACCTATTTGACCAAATTTGTTTAAAAATTCCTTTATATTCCTGCTAATTATCATTTTTATTATTCCATTATTATTATTCTTAGTGGCTTGTTGGCTTCTCCAACTGACACTAGACCTGACAGAAATAAAGATACTGCTCCTAATGTTACACCAATTGTTTCATATAAGATGCTTAGATGACATGATTAACGCACTTGTCAGGTTTTTTTTCCAGTTTGGAAAAAGTCTCAAAAGACACAATGAAATGAAAATGTATATGGTAAAATGTTGACTAAACATTTTTTCTCATCATTACCTCATAAGGCACAGACTAAAGGCGGTGTCACTTAGCCACTACGTACATTTAGCACATATTGTAAAATGAAAATGGTCTTACGTCAGTATACGTGGAAAAAGTAAGAAAAAAAGTTTACATGAAATTTTCACAGATGAACCACGAATTAAAACCATGGAAGAAGTACGAATAAAGCACGCAAAGAACACATAAATCAACGTAAAGGCCAAAAAATATGTGCGTCTTTAAAGTAATTTTAACGTTGTATGCAAGACGTATACAGAATATAAAAGTTAAACATCGGTGATACATGTGTGAAAAGTCCGTTAAGCATACGTGGAACGGTCACGGAAGGAAACACATTTGCGTATGCATCTTGAAAAACAACACACAAGGTTGATTTCTCATTGACTACAACACAGCAGGAGGCACAAACAAGTAGCCTGTAGGATAAAAATGTCATTTAAACATAAAATTCCAGGTTTCGGCTGCTGTTTCCTTGAAGTCCAACGAGTGATGATGGAACCAGTTCCTCACATTCCTTAACATCACATCTGTCATTGTGTTTCACTGGGAACTGAACAGGGCTGCCTCACAACAATCAAGGACTAAAATGGAAAATGTGACAGACGTTTGTGTGAGCTCATAGAACAAGCTAGAATGAGTTCAGACATGCTCCAGCTGGAGGACAGATACCTGTCCAAATAATAAAAATCCCACTGCAGATAGTCAGTCCTGAAGAACCAAAACGAAGAACTTTTTGATTCATACATCTGGAAAACCCAAACCCACATGCAAATTTCAGATGCTAACTTGTTCATCACTGATTTTTACAGGACATTCTGCAGATTTTACTGTTGAAAGTTAAAATTTTAAAGCACAAAGAGCCTGAAATCAGAAATTTTAAAATATATCTCCCAGTATTTTTTTTAATGGATATTTATGTTTTTACCTCAAGTATTAAAATCAGCGGGACAAATACGTCTTCATTGATTGTGTCATAGTTTTTTTTCTTAGAGTATCAGGATTTTGTAAAACCAAATGTATAAAACAGCTGAAACTAAAATTGATTCGTTGATCTATTGATTGATCAAATTCATTAATAATTTTAGTGTGTGGAAAAATTAAGTTTGCTTTAGTTGGTACTGAAAAAATGAAGATAAAGATGGATAGAAAGAACGATAGATCAAACAATAGATTGAACAAATGAGCTATAGATTAGCTATAGAATGAACGAACAATAAATTGAAAGAACTAACTGTAGATCAAATGAAAGAATGATTAATCGAACAATAAAACAAATGAACGATGGATCAGACGAACGAATAATAGATTGAAGAATGGAAGAATTGATAGAACAATCAAACAAACGATCAAATGAACAAACTTTAATAAAATGGACAAACTTTGATTCCCATGATGTGGTAATTTCTTCTCATGGCTCAGAAAGTTATACATATAAATATGAATATCTATATTTAAAGATATTTATATCTATAAAATAAACAACAAAAATGATACCACTTAAAACACAATAAATAACGCAATTAAATGTCCAGTGTCTATGAGGCATTGTAAAGGCTGTAATAGATAAATCAGTTTTCTGCAACGTAACGTTTAATTTGAATAGAAATATTTAAAAATAATTAATTAAAAAAACGTGCTTATAAATTGTAAATTCAATCAGATCCTGAATTTGGGAATTGAAATAAAACAGGTTCAGTATTTAGCTGCAGAAACTCTATATCTAGAGAAGTTGCTTGTATCCTAATTGGTATATATTGTTTTCATTTAGAAGAATATACAGTATGCTGATAGTTTTAGATCTATTCATTCAGAAAAGTAATTGATGGTGTCGCTAATTGAATGGTCAAACACTACGGCCCCCCCATCCAGAGAAACACAGGGATTCCTTTATCTGCAGGCTGCCCTGAGGCCAGCTCTTTGACCTGACAATCTCTGACAGACAGCAGGCAGCCAGAGCTGCAGAGCTGATGAGCATCTCAGGTAACCTTTGTCTTCACTACCAAAGCACACACTCCAGGCTAGGACACTACCTGCTCAGAAACAGGATCTTAAGAGCTTCCCATTAGAGAAGTCCTGCAGCGTTTCTGTGCAGCCAGCAGGATATTACTCAATGATGAGGTTATTTAATCTCTGTTTTTTTTATAGGCAGCATGTTTTTAATTCATTTTTAGTGCAGTAAAGTGTCACTCCTCTCCATAACAGGCTGAGTTTTATACCTGTAGTGTCTACTTTCATTTCAATAAGTTTATTAGATGTTATTTATCCCTGTTGTTTAGTTTTAGGGAGCTTGTGTGAAAACAGGAGTTTGCACAAATGTCAGTTATTTAACTGTTATTTATCCAGGCTAAACAGATTAGGAATATTCTTATTTTTATCTGTAGCCTGACAAAAAGGTAAGACTTTTTGAAAAAGGGAAAGAAAAAGGGGCTGATGGAAGTGTGAGTTGTGGGCGTTCAGGATTCTCTTTCGGGTGCAAAATGGACACATTTGAAGCTGTGATGGAGAGGAGGACTTTGAAGAAGCTTGTATCCATCATGGATAATCCTCCTCTCCATCCTGTACTTGAGGGTCACCCATTCAAGAGGCTTTGGCAGCTTCGCAGTCACACCAACCGATGCAGGAGATCATTCCCACCTCACTCGATTGGAGTTTATAACTCCATCATCCATTTGCCATAGATAAACTCATTTGATGTCTGTCTTCTACCCGAACTGATTGTTTTTCCTAACTGTCAATTCGTTTGTTTGTATTGAGCATGTAGCAAAATTTGATCAAGTATCAAAAGTTAATATGCGCAAAATTATGTTACATTAGGAAAAAATCATGAATCAGCTTATCAATTTTTTGGAGCAAGTGAAGTAGTATCATTAAAAGTCAATCAATTTGACAATTTTCAATAATTGATTAAACATTTGTTTTATTATTTTTTTGTATCTTTATTTATCATTTTTTTTTCTTTTTTTATGATAAAGTAATGCTATGAATTAAAATAAAAAGGGTCCATATTTGTCAAAAGACCAAGGTTGGTATTTCTCTCTTCTGTTGATTAACAGCCGTTCTTCTCGGTTTAAAATAGGGCTGCACGATATGAGGAAAACCTGTGATATGCGATATTAGAGATTAATATTGTGATAACGTTATAATTTGCGTTATATAAACAAATAGCAAAACAACCAAAAACATCATTCTGATTTAATTGCAACTGTTTAAAAATTATACTCCAAATGACCGTCGTCGACATAGGTGACAAACATCTAACATCCACCTGATTGGTCAACAACGTGAAGGCGTCCATCCGATTGGTCAAATGCATAAAGGGATTTATTTGATTCGTTAAATGCCTCAAGCTGCCATAAGATTGTTTTAACACATTTAAGGTTTACGATTTATTGCGATTTCTGCCGTCCTTTGCAATGTGGATATTGCAGAGCTGGATATTGCGATAACGATAAATTTGCGGTATATTGTGCAGGTCTAGTTTAAAACAAAGCTTATAATTCTCTTAGCTGTTATGTCTGCAGACATTAGAAAGAGGTCCATATCCTTCTTCAGCTGATATCAGCGATGCCTAAGAGTTGAGGTCAAGTTGTCTGCATGTCAGAACTTTGCTGGATAATCAGGTCACTTCAGACTTATGGAGAAAGCGTTGAATCCAGGCGTCATTATTCTTGAAATTATTTGGCTCTTTGATTTACTGCATGTTGTTTCAGATGTCCGTGATCAAACAGTTCTCAAAGTCCTTCATGGTGTTCACAACCAGAACCTTGGCCCGGTCCGGTGGACCCAGTGGTTTGACGTAAATCCTGCAGCCTTTAACCCAAGTGTTCTCAATCTGCTTACGCTTCCTGAGAAGCCGTGCATGTTTGGCGATTTCAGCATTCCTTCTGGTCAGATGGTCGTTCAGATAAACAGCAGAACCTTTCAAATTCCTCCGTTGATTCATCAGAGCTAGCTTGTGTTTTTGATTCACAAACCGGATGAGGATCGCTGGTTTATCCGTCTCCTTTCTCCTGGGGAGCGGGTTTCAGGTCTCGATGGTGTTGAGATCCAGGGAAATCCCTTTAGACGTGAGAAATGATTCCACTTGGTGTTGCACAGACTCTCCACTGCTCTCCGTTTCAGAACTGCTAGCGCTATTAGCATTAGCAATGCTAACTCCAGCTGCATTTAGCTTTGCCCGAGGTTTGATCGGTACTCCAGTCAGAATGACATTATTCATCCTTACTTGTTGTTCCACATCGTCCAGTCTTTTTCTCCAGAATGTTGACCCGGTTATCTCGTTGCTCGTTCCGAGCGCAGAGCCTCCGGAATTCTTCCATTAGCACTAAGAGCGGAGTTAGCTTTGCCTTAACTTGTTCCATAAAGGGATACAACGTAGCTTGGATATTATCAAGAGTCTTTTTAAGGTCTTCGTATTCCTGGTTTTTCTTTTCTTTTTTGGAGAAAATAAACTTTTTAAGTCGTTTGAAGATAGTTGCATAGCCGCCGTGAGCCCACACGCATCCGTGCTGTAACCAGAACCGTCAAAACCAGAACCGTTTTGACTTTTATTTGTAATTATGCTACACAATCGCTTCCATATCCTTCATGCAACGGAGATGCACTGCAGACAGACCAATGTAAACCTGGCTTTACACAACAGCAAAACAAGGGAGGGAAACATTAAAAATGATTTTAAAAGCTGAAAAAATATATTTGCCTTTTTTATTTAGGCTTAGAGGAAAAAGTGCTTTTATTACTTGTATAAATCATGTTTGCTCTTATAAAAGTATATATATGTTCAATATTGAACTGCAAATCAAGTTTAAATTAAAATCAGTTTGATAATCCTCCCAAATATGAACAAAAAACCTTTTCTTACAGTCGGGTTTTCATCTCAGACTGTGAGGCTGATACCTAGTTGGATAATTGACATCTGTCTTTCTCTCTCTCTGTCTGAAGGGGTGTTTTAGGCTCTTAACCCTTGGTTTCATCCTGCAGTTTTCACACTCCTCACAGCTTCTTCACATCTCAAAATTAGATGGCACCTCTTCTCAGGATCGTGACACTCCGCTATGAGTCAACAGTGCGTTCGCCTCACTGTGTGTTTGCGTGTCAACACACTTCGGTGGCCTATTGAACCACTTAAAGGATTTTATTTAATGGGTCAGCAAAGCAATTAATCAAGGGTTTAATTGGAATCCAGAGTGGAGTGACGTGATTTATGCAAATGAGGTGATTAATATGCAGAAATACTTTCCATGCTTAAATTAAAAAGGCTCATCCACCGGCACCACTCGCAATATCATTACAGTAAATTAGAGAGCAATAATAAGCCCAAATATACATATTTATTCTCTAGATTCATTCTGATGAGGACATGCCCACCGGAAAAGAAATGTAAAAAAAAAAAAAAAAAACTAAAAAAAGGGAAGTTCTTATTCTGTGGTAGTATAAGAGGCAATGCTAATGCTGTTAATTTTGCCTCATTAGAAGCTCACTGCTGTCTGCAGGGCTTCGGTTTTAATTGGATCACTGACTGATTTACACTATGCTTGATTTTTCATTGCTTTTTTCACATTTATTCTGAATGGTGTAGTAGTTGTAGTTTATGGTTTTCTAGATCTTCTACTTCGTCACCGAAGTTTTAATACTAGGCGCCATTTTTGAGCCCCACTTTAAAGTGTTTACCTCCTACTGATAATACTAGAGCATTATGTTGGTTAAAATGGTTTACATTCTACTTAGTGTCGACGGAAAAAGTTCTTAGTGACCATTAAAACTTCGCTTTTCAGCACAAACTCACATATTTGTGACACAGTATTAAAATAATGAGAAAAAAGTTTCAATTTTAAAAGAAGAAAGTCCTCAAATTTTGAGGAAAAAGTCAAAATTTTACGAGAATAAAATCGTACATTTGTTAAAGTTGTAATTTTTCCAGTAAAATATCATGATTTTCCAAAATAAAGTTGTGCATTTCACCTACAAAAACTCAGGTTGAGAAAAAATTCACAATTATGCTGAACTTTGACTTTATTCTCAAAATATGACTTTTTTCCCAAATTGATTTTTGTTTCACCTTTTTAATTTAATTTTAACATAATTTGTTTCTCTTTTATATGCTAAAAGGTAGTGTATGATATGTGTGAACCTGCGACAGACTGGCGACCTGTCCAGGGTGTACCATGCCTTCACCCATAAGTGGCCGGGATAGGCTCCAGCAGCCCCGTGACCCCCAAAGGGACCAAAACAGAAGAAGATGAATGAATGAATGCTACATTTTGTTTTTTTTTTGCTTTGGGTGACCTTTAAATACAGTCATACTCTTTCTAAATAAAAATATTAAATAAGTTTTTAGTTAAAATTATGTATATATAGATTTTTGTCAATTATGAGAAATATTGTAGTTAATGTACTTTATGAAACCCAATATGTCATATCAGTTTTTGATGGTTTCATGTTACACTACAAGTATTTAAAGTCATCTTATATCAATAATATTCTACTAAAAACAGTTTTCCACTTGTGTATTTTTATGTTATCAGGAAAAGCTTAGTAAATGGGGATTCTGATGCAAAGTAATTGTTTATTTATGCTAAAAAATGTTAGGAATTTACATTAATAATATATTGGTTTGCAATAAATCTTAAATGAAACAAGCGGATATAGTGAGTTAATTTTAATTTCAAATAAATGTAGCATGAATTAATATTTTTCCTATTTGAGGGCTTTTAATCTTTTTTTTTTTAAACATTTAAATTACTGTAACTGTGGCCTGACTTGGTTCAATGGGAGAAAAGAAGCGACTATCACTGACACTGTGCTGTAAAAAAAATAAAAAGATGCCATTTTGTTGTTATTTCTGGACTAATATTTAAGTTTAATATTTAATTTTGAAGTCTGTCACACCTGCAGACAACTAAATATTTATTTTTTATTTATGTGTCACTCAAACCCAGTTTTTGTCCTGGTGTGCCAGGAGTCCCAGACTGACGGGGATTTTTCTGTAATTACAGCAATGAGCAGGAAACCGTCCATTGCATGGCAGATGGTCCAGCACCATGCTGCATCAGGTATCCGTGACAACCACCTCTCTCCCCGCAGTTAGCGGCACCATGATGGCTCTTTACGGTGACTAAATGTCATTATATAGTCTGTAGAGACAGACAGAGCAGGAGAAGGAGCGATGAGGGGACACAGAGGTGGCTGTGGGTGTGATGGGGAGAAATTGGTAATATGGAGAAAAAAAGCAAAGGAAAAAAGGATTTTCTGTCAATTAACAAAATAAAAAAAGATTTTAACTCCGATTAGGTCTTGGGTAAAAAAAAAAAACAGATTGGTAAGCGTGTTTAGGATTTCCAGTTCACATTCAGGAGTGAAAATTGTTTATTTCTGCTCCACTCAGATTAGCATCACTGAATGACATCGTAACCATGGCGTCAGTGACCCCGGGGCTTTGTGAGGTATCGTATTTTTCATTTTACAGTATGTATCTTTGGCCCCGCTTGCACGCCTGAATGTTACTGACGTCATCACTTTAGTCATGTAACGTCTATCAGATGAAGAGCTGAGGGTGCATGTGGTGAAAACAGAAGATTGCGTCTCATCTTACCATGATGCAGCTCATTTCAAATTTGCCCAAAGGAGAGCTGTTTCAAATAGAAACCAAATGCTAAGCATTATATAGGGCACCTCTAAACTGGGTGGAGAGCGTTAGAAACGTGGTGACAGCAAACGAGTCGGAAAGGTGTTGAGACAGGTGTGTGCTTCCCTGCAGGACCAGGGGGAGGCAGTGGCACACCTCGCTGGTGCCGGAGGTGTTTGAAGCCGGCTTTCCTCAGCAGAGTCATTTGTTGCTTCAATTAATCAGTTATTCACCTATTCACCTGGTTAATGAACCGAACGAGTCAATCTTGTTTTATGCAAACTATCCGGATGTTCTTTGGATCATGTTTGGGCTGCCAGCCCTTTTTTTGGGGGGGGGGGGGATCCTTGTCCCCTGCAGTCTTGGTAAAATCACTTTACCTTTATTGGGATTTATTAGAGGCTGTTTTAGGCTGTGCTTCATCAAATATTAAACCCTCAATGACAAAGAGCTGATCCGAAAAATCCGAAAAAACACACATATTTTAGTGTTGATTAGTTGCTTAGCTTGTTAAATTTAAAATAATTTTAACATCTGTTTGTTTGTGAGGATGTCTCACAGCAGGTGCACGAGTAAAGGCCTGCGTTAGTCATTTTTACAGACTTTTAAACATTTAAATGCTATTTTTATTATTATAACAATAATTTTAATTCAGTCTTTTCTAGTCTAATCATTTTCTGATCTATTTTCAAAACGTTCCCAGAGGTCTTTTAGCCAAAATCTAAAAACCTGTTTTCTTTTCTAGGACATAGTTTCTGGAGAGCGGCAGGAGTATATTAGAAATTTAACTCTGAGTTGTGGGCGTGCCTGAGATCTTTTATGAATGGAATGTTTTCTATATGCTCCTGATTTGCCATAATTTGAAGAAAGGAATACTCAGAAATGCAGTGTTAAGTTTATTTATAAATGCCCTTAATTGTAAGAAAAAAACTACAAGAACATGTTAAAAATACCAAAAGCACCATTTTTTAAAAATCAAACTCAGTCTTTGAAAGAAATGTTAGGTCTAAGACAATTAAGGGCCTCTATCCCACTTTTTTAAAGCCTTTTAGAGTAAACTATATATGTATATGATTATATATTACCTTTAGCACACAAAAAAACAATTTTTGTTATGAAATATGACTTATTTTCACAGTTCATTTTCTTACCTGGAAGTAAGATGACTCGATCTCTGAGGCTCCGCCTTTCGTTCCTTGTGGGCGTGTGTGTGTTAGCCTGGGGGCGGGTCTGGTAGCGCACTCTTCCTGGAAGAGGTTGTTCCTCACATTGTGATGTCACAATGTGAGAACCTGCTGATTTTCGTCGTTTGGGAGGGGCTGGTGCTCAGAAATGCGTGAATGGGTCAAAAATACCGCCTTGGGTTTTGTTTGTTTGTGAGGAATTAACATAATCATACAATTTTAAGCTCAAAAAAGTTGATTGTGCATAATTAAGGTCCTTCAATGTTTGGACAATCTTAAAGATTAAAAGCTTGTTTTGTGATCTCTCATTATAACTTGGATATAATTCTACAAAAATATCTCTGAATTTTATCTTAAAGCTTCAAATCAAATCATCTCATGTTCTTCTCTCTTTTGTTCTTAAGAAAGTAAGTAAATTGTTGATATCAACTGCTTTGAAAAGTTTTCTTTTTTCTGTCTAAAGTACTAAAAAAAAAGCCACATTCAAAACCAATATTTATATTTTTTGGAACTGGACCAGGTTGATTTCAAGCAAACAAAAAGACTTCAGAAGACAAACAAAGATATATATATATATATATTTATACATAGATATGATTAATCAGGATTTGATTATAAAATTAAAATACAAAAAAGGTAAAAACTTACATATCCATTACAAACAATCTTATTCATACATTTGCACATATACATACAATAATAATAAATAACACAATGAATCCATTAAATATGAAGTTTGCTGAGCTGTTGGACAGGACAAGTAAAAGAAAAAAAATGACGTTAGTCAAAAAGAGATTAGAGAGGAATAGCTTGAAAGGGAGTAGGAAGAAGTTAATTTATATAATCCCACCACTTTTTGGCTTCACTGAACCATTTTACATATTTTTTTTATAAATATTACCATTTCCTGTCAGAATTCATCAAACAATCTGAACGCACAAAAGTTTACATCTTTATTTGCACAGAAACATCTTGTATTTCATTGTTTTGTACAGGATTGCAGTCAAAATGTCTATCAGCATAAATCCAAAAATGCTTCATATAACGAATACCTCTCACCTCCGTAATTTATTATAATTATTCCTGAGCATCCCTCTGTTTACTCACCCACTGAACAGGTCAACTGCTTCTCCAGTTGCACTTCGGTTCCTCAGATCACACAGTTTTAGTGCCACCTCACACTGACAAAGAGCCACGAGTTACTGACTGTCACAGTCAGCCTCCAGACCGAGACGAAGTCGCCGGGGAGAGCGGCCGCCGCAGCTCTGCGATGACCTCCTTCACTTTAAGAAGCGGTGGGAGGCAGACATGGAACTTAAAACGCAGCGTTTATTTCCATATGGAAGTCTCCACAGGACTGGCAGGCGGACAGCTTCCTCCCCTCAACTTTCTTTACCCCGGCTGCACTCTGCTCCCATTTACCACACAGCCGAGCCGCCTCCTGCTGTCAGGCACTCTCTGTGCACGCAAACGTTGAAACATAACGCACACTTTTTCAAATTGTAATCATCCAATGTAATGAAGAGCTGTCGATAGTTCAAAAAGAAAGATTTCTATAAGAGTGGATTTTTTAAAATTTGGTTTACAAGTCATGATAAAAAACAAAGTACATGCAGAAAACAGTAAACATTTTGACATACGGTATCTTTGATTTTTGGACCCTACAATCCCATTATAATATTCAGTTTTTAGCCAAAATCCGTGCCGTTTTCTAGAACTGTTGATGATCCGAATTCCTACCCTAACCCCTAACTACTAGTGCGGCTCTATGTAGTGCCGTGAATTTTAAAAGCAATTCGGACACCGTGCTCACATTTTTTTTTTTTTAACTGTGGATATGACGTCATCGATTTCACTGAGTTAAAATCTAATTAAAATGAGCTTTTTGCGACGATTATGTATGAGTCCACTGTCATGCAAACATAAAAATGTTGATGGTTTGTCAAAAAATACATTTTTTTTGGTAAAAAATGTTCCAACGCAATGCATTGCGCTCTAAGTTCCCTGATCTAGTGAGCATCGATGCACACTGGTTTTTCGCACAGACTTCTGGGAAATTTCCAGTGCACCCGATTTTGGAATTGTAGATTGGGGCAGCACTAAAAAATGGAGAACACACTATATGGTGCACTATATAGGGGTTAGGGGGTGAATCCGGACATACCCATAATTTCTGCAGAGCAGAAAGAGTTCACTCGAAAATTTGGCTGTGGGCGGGACCATTGGTGCAGAGCAACTCTAGCCCCCCCTCTTAATCACCCATTACTGAGAGCTCTCTGTTTACTCATTTCTGGGCTGCTCCATGGTTATTAGGTAGAGCCGTTGCCCTCTTATCGGTAAATCAAAGGTTCGCCTCCCACTGTGCTCAACCCTGTGTTGAAGTGTCCTTGGGCAAGACACTGAACCCCACGTTGCTCCTGGTGGTTATAGGTTGGCGCCAGTGTTCGACGGCTGAGTCACCATCACTGTGTGAATGGAACAGTGACTGTAAAGAGCTTTGGGCCCCTTAAACCCTGAATTTACGTCCGCGGTGCGTCTCCTTTTTGTTAGTTTACATTGTCTCCGTTGCGTCCCCCCCCACGTCTCCCAGAGGAATTGTTTGTCCTGCCCCCCACGTGTAGAGTAGTTCGGCCCTCTTCTTCCTCACTGAGTCCTTGTAAAATGCATTGATTGGGTCATAAATCTTGTACGACCAAAATTCAACTTGACAGTGATATCCGCAGTGTAAACGTTCGTTATCACGTAGGCACGTCACCTTAAATATAACATGAAATTTTACCCAGACCTGTTTCCGGTTCGCTGGCTTTTTACCACTAATTGACGCGTCAACGGACTGGAAATAGAACTCCTGCATAAAGCTCGCGGTAGCAGTAAAGCGGTCTAAGAGTATATGGCATTTACCAGAAGATAATAGGTGCTTATTCTAATAATGAGGCGAGCTAACAGAAAATCACATTTTTACCAATGTTTTCCTCAGTGTTAGAAATGTTTCCATTCCGAAGGATCAGTAAATCACACATAACCTTAAAAAAAAACGTGTAAAAATCTTTACACTGTTTAAATCTTGATTTTGTTAGAGCTACCCTAAAATAATACGTCTAAATAAATAATGTTAACCAAGCTACTCATATTTTTTTATATCACCATGTAAAAGTACATTTTATTTACACATGACAATTAAAATAAAAAGTTAGTTGTGACAGTGTTTCCTTTAGTAAAAATGTGCAATTTTTTAGTGGTTGAGTTTGCTGAATTTCCTGCCTATGCTGCATATAATCTACTGTATTTTCTTTCTTCTCCTCACTTCTGTTGCATCTAACTTTCAAACTATTTAAGTTTGTTTTTTTCTCTCCTTGTGTGGTGCATCAATAGTTTGTTTATGCCTCAGTATAATTTTTTTCTCCCGGTCTGATCATAAATGTACCTTTTGATCTGTCTCTGCTGGGGAAATCAATAGTTGTGCAGAAAACCAGCTGGTCGGGTTTTATACCGACTTAAAATCAGTCAAGTATGTGGCACAAAGTTTCCGGTTTGGAGTCAGGAGCAGCGGTGGAGCTTTGAGTTGATAAAAGTCACATGTCTCTAAAACCTGTGTATGAAGAAATCGATTCTGTGCTTTGAAAGCGGAAAGGTTTTCACCCCATGTTTCAGTGTCCGCTGCAGGGAGCTTTTTTTGGAGAAACGCTTAGCACAGTTTGACCGCTTGGTAGTACAGAAATACGGAGGCAGCAGAGACGATGTTGCTACTTACAGACGGACACAATTCCTACTTTTAAAGAGTGAAAATAATGCATTAAAAGAAACCTTTAGTTTGTTATTTTTAGACATTTACAGACGTAAGAAGTCAAAGGCCTGGCAGCTATATATTGGAACTTCATTGCCATCAGTTGACGAGGTAAAACCTTGGTCACAGCTACGCTTACGGGTGGATACAGGCTGTCTGCAAGTGAAAAATGGTCAAACCTGTACGGGGCCCGCAGGAAGTATTAAAGACATAGACCGTTCAGTGGACCCGTAGAGAAAATGTCCATGCACATTTTTTCTGCAAGCATGCTGCTGGTGATAGGTCCTACAACACCTATGGGTAGGTAAGGGTAAAGTCGGTGGTGTGTTGTACATATATTATATTTTTTTCAACCCCTCTAAATGCTGCATACTGTGCAAGTAGCCTGTTTTTGCTGTTCATGTGATATGTGCGCGCTCCGGACTGTAAATAAGTACATGTTCTCAATAGCTTACCTGGTTAAATAAAGGTTAAATTAATTTTTTTTAAAGAAATGAGAAAATTAAACAGAATGTAATTTGTATGGACATCCTACGGCGTCCTTTGGGCACTTACGGATCATGTGCTCACCTGGTGTGTGCAGCATTCGTGCGCGCACCTTGACTATGAACTAAAGAGTCAGTACTCGCACCTTACAACTAGAGTTGCATAAGGACACCCAAACGTCGTAAGTGCAACTTCAACTTGCCTAATGAATACTTCACGATACACTTACCACACGCACGACAATGGTACATTCCATTTTCAAGACATCCCTTGAGGTGGACGCACGAGCCCCGAGGGAACTTAAAGACACACTTTCGTTCCTCTTAACCCTTTAACGCCAGAGCTTTAATTTTAGCTTTAGTGTTGACATTCTTTTGATGAAGGTGACTCTTCAGCCGTTTACACAATTACCGTAATTCCACCAGATCGTGAAGCAGAGAAAAGCAGCTTTGCAGCACTTTGCAGTAGTGAAGTGTTCACGCAATCGACGTAAATCAGCTGATTTTGATGCAGATAAAAAGCGGGTTTGTGCTGTTATGCTATGCTTTACATTAGTAATGTGTTAGCATTGTCGGCTGATTCATATTGAACGCGTAAACGCTCAAAAGAGTTGCGGTAAGTCAAAGAGGATTCGTCGTTCAGGTGCCTCTGGCAACACCTCTGGTGTTAAAGGGTCAAGATGCGTCCGCTCCTCTCTTCAACCCTTCACGGCTCAGCAGTACTCGTAGGTTTACCCCCCATATGGGATCATGCAGCTAAGGTTTAAATAGGATCAAACTCAATTGTAGTCAACAAGTTCAATGGATCTGTATGTAGCCAGTTAAGGTTTTCATGTTTCTTGGTTTTAGCATTTTTTTTAAATCCGTAAACATGGTTGTTATTATACAATTACCGGTATAAAGCCCATAGAGACCACTGTTGTTTTGATGATATTTGGCATTACAAAATACAATTGAATTGAATTGTATTCTTGTTTTAAGATGTTGGAAATGCATATTGGTGCACGGGCATAATGTTGTAGTGTAATTTTGCACACTACTGATAATGTGTGGAGTTTTACTTGTTTAGTTTACTAAATATATAATTATGGAATCACAGGAGCGGTAAATGGCCTTTGTGCAATCACTATAAACCACTGGAGTTCATATGCTTTAGGGAAAATTAAGTCACTAAAATTGTTTGCTGATTTCCAGACGAACGCTAAACATTTACAGACGTTTCGCTTGTTTTCCAGAACAGATAATCAACCTAATTATTCAAAAACTAAACGTTTTATTTCATTTTTAAATTCTTTTTCTCCCTTTTGTCGCTCATAGTAATAGTATAGATGTGATCATTTTCATTTGACCTGATTGTTTTGCTGTGATCTGATCTTGCTGACTTGAGGTTTTGTATCTCCTCCTCCTCTCTCCTCCAACAGTCTTCCTGTTGTCTCATTTGCACATATTTTTGTGCTCCAGTGAAATCTACGTTCTGTTTCTCCAGCGTAAACCTCGCCACACGACTCAGTATCTAGTAATTGACTTCACATTTTTTCTATTTTGTGTTTTGTATGAACCAATATTTGTTTTTTTGTGTTGTCTCTGTTATGGTGTATGATGAAAGTTTCGTAGCAGCTGTTGTCAACCTTCTTGAATTTTCATTTTTTTGTTTCCTTCCCCCTGTTTCCTCTTTTCCGTCTTGGATCCCGGCAGAGATCCAAAGCCTGTTAAATCCTTTTGCTCCTCCTGTCTGTTCCACGATACTGGTCTGTTCATATATTGTCCTGACTACAGACAGTTTGTGTACTATGGTGTGTTCTGATGACCACAGCAGGTATTTTTATACTACTGTCCTTTTCGTGTTGGAACTTCAAGTCCAACAAGGTGTTTGTGTTCTCCTCCTGTTTTCTGTAGTGTTCAGATACAGAATGAACGGTGAGTTCTCTTGTTATTTGTTTTATGCCATTTAGCCAATAATCATCTATTCATGCTTGCAGTTAAAAAAAAACTATAAAAAGAGTTTAGCCACAATACAATCATGGTTAGTGACAAAAGCAGTTTGTAATCATAACAGAGATTTAGTTTGTAGGTGGCTGTTTTTGGGTGTAAATTTGCTGTGACCATTGACTGCTTGATATATATCTGGACAAAACGCGTCTGACGTCACCCATAGAAAATGCCTTGCTTACGGCTCCAACCAAATGAAGTCAATTCAGTCGGCATTTTTCCAGGATACGTCCTTTGCTATGTTGGAAACAGATAACCTCAGGAAGCCTTGTTTGGCCTGTCTTCATTTCTATGCCAACTAATGTCACAAATCCGGAATGAGCATGTTAGAAGGACACATCCGTACGACTGAGAGCGGGCTTGGGAGAATGTTTGACGTAAGGCCACCTATTGTCATTGAGGCATCTGATTGGTCATTTGATAACTTGAATAAGTTGGACTAAAGCAAAAATATCATTTAAAAATGTTCTTTTTAAAACCTGAGGGAGTGAGTGACTCCTATCCCCTGGTGTACCACATAGGAAGCACCCACTGGCTCCAAGAGGCCCAAATCCCACAGACTTCTAGAATAAACAGCTGTCATGAAGTCATTCTATTGGCTCTAATACATTTTTTAACATCTTTTGATAATCCTCATTTTTCTCATGATATTTTTTCTGTAGTTCAAGTTTTTCAAATTATAAACTGACCAATAAGATGCCTCAATAAAAGGCGGTGGTCTTGTGTTAAAAGTTTGAAATGTTTGAGAGATTTTGTCAAACATTTCCATAGGTAGGGGTGTGGCCTTCCAGCAAGTTCACTCCTGATTGGAGAGAGTGGTTGCCATGGGAAACGTTGACTTAGACATACTCAATCACTGCCTACTGATGATTTCTGGTTCCAAGATCGTGAAAAAAAGGCGACTGAAATTGACTTTAATTGGTTGGAGTTGGATGTAAGTCATTTTCTTTGGGTGATGTCACACTCACAAGGCTCAGTTCCCATTTATAGTCAATGGAAACAATGCAGAACCCAACCTTTGACAGCCCTGAGACATCAAATAGAAATGCTAAATGCAATAGAGTAAGTTGATTTCAAACCATCTGGAATACTCAAGGACTGGTCTGTTTTCAAGGTCCTCAAATGTTCTCAGTTTACCTCCAATTCAAGCATAATTGTAAGAGTTAATATCCAAACCTCCGCTCCTCACTTCAGCTGCTGAGGCTGCCTTCTAAGTATTTGTCCCAGACAGCAGCACCCCGGTCTCCTGTGAGCAGCCATCTAATCCAGGTGTCATCCGAGTCCAGACCCTCATTTCGCCAAGGTCGGGATGAAAGAGCGTCTCAGCGGAGCCGTGTTCCGCCCTGGCGTGACAGGAGAGAAGGGAGAAGGCCTTAGTGCGAAATGTCACTGCTTTTCCTGTGAAGCCGGACTCATCAAAGGAGGATTAGTGTCGGACTGATGGCCTCACTGGACGAACAAACCTGTGATTGGGTAATCTGATGCATCAGGACCGATATGAGACTTGAGTGACACACATGAACAGGATATGATAGCAAACACACAGCCAACGTACAAAATAAAGACACGACAATGAACACGCAAATACAAAGTAATTGTGAAAGACGTAGGATTTAGTAATCTCCTAAAATATCCCAAAATAAAATTTTGGGTTTTTAATATTTTTTGTCACAATTTCTGAATAAAACAGAAATCCTTTAAACTTCAACTTACTATTTTACTGGGGGTAAAATACAGAATTTAAAAAAACTTTGTTTCGTTTTAATGTATTTTAGTTCAAAAAGTGTCAAATTTGTGCCAGATTGAACAGAAGAATAAAGAACCAACAACAAAGTTTTTGTGTTTTGGTCTAAATTTCCCTCTAGACTATAAATGCTAAGAGACAAAATGCTCACTTAGTTCTGTCTGTAATGCTGTATGCTAATTCTGGACTGACATTGGAGATCCTTCATTATTGATTACTTGCAGGTTTTTTTTTCTATTTATTTTGCAAAACAAACGTGGAATTTTCAGTGGGTACTTTCTAAAATTTTCTAAAAAATATGCCTTCGACTAGTTTTAAAAAAGGCTGGTGCTGAATAAAAACAAACAAAAAAGAATGCTTTTTATATTCCTTAAAGATTAAACATCGCTCTGTGTTTTAGATCATCTTTCTGTCTCTTGGATCTAATTTCTCAAAGCGCTCACTTGTGGTTGGGTGGGGGCGGCTGTCCTGTGTTAGCTTGAGTTAAATCAACCATTTTGTAACAAATAAGCAGCAACACAAATAGGAACATCATTCTTAATTTGGAAAACCGACAAGGCAAGAAATGAGAACAATATGAAGGCCTAGCATCATGCTCTTCATTAACGTGTCTGTCCTCCACACATGACAAAGTGGATTGGGATTGTGGCATTGACAGGCTGTGGACAATTACAAGTGATGCATTTGTGGCTTTACAGTGTGATCCAATGTGAAGCATCGCTGTTGTCAGAGCTAAAAATGGAACTGCACTGACCCAACCTGCCTTTTGTCTTGAAGTGCAAACCACAGATATTATTGTTTAATAATGACACAGAGGAGGAACTGGTTTTATCAGGATTTCTGAGTTTTGTAGATTAATCAACAAAAAACAAAAACTTGTCTATGAAAAGTAATATATCAGTATTTGACAAGAACAAATGATTTAAATGGTGTATACTGCTTTTCTACCTTCCTCAAAGGCCCAAAGTGCTTCACAGTCAAAGTCCCATTCACCCATTCACACACTGACGCCAACCTTCCACCAGAGGCAAGGCGGGGTTTAGTGTCTTGCCCAAGGACACTACGACATATCGGCGGGCAAGACAGTCATCGAACCTGCAATTGTCCTATCATAGGTCGACCGCCCTACCACTGCACCACGGCCGCCCCAACACTGGACTGATTATCATTACCTGCGGTTCCATTGATAAGATTGCACAAACTGAATTTGTGAAAATAAAGTTGGCTAAAAGAAACACAATATTGAAAAAACTCGCATTTTTCAAAAACAGTTTTTGCTCTCGGAGGAGGTGGTTTTGAGGCATATCCAAATTAACGTATTTCACAAAACTGCAATGGAAACACCGTTTTGCAAAATAAATAAGTCATGTTACCAACAATCGGATGGCGATGAACTTCTTGCTAGCTGCCTTGGGCGCTGCACAGCGGGCGACACCATAGGACCCACAGCTCATCAAAAGTTGAGCGTGTCATTGGTCAATTGTTGGATCCACAGCTCCTGTGTAAAACCACCATTCCCCAAAATGGCTACATCTGTAACTGCTCCCACGCATAAGGAGCTCGCAGCTCCACGGCCTGAAGAAGACGCCAACGTCTCCTTTGATAGATGATGATGAGCGCTACTGCCGTGGCAGAAATTTGAATGTTTCTGCTGTCAATCAAGGTATTGTTCACACCCGTGTCCATGTTTTTGAATGACTCATTGCGTCAGTTGGTTTGTGTTTTTGCACAATTAGGATTGAATGGAAAGTGTTATTGTGAGTGTAATTTCTTTTCAACATTTCTTGAATTTTGATAAAGTTTTGTGCATATTTGTCATGGAAACGCAGCTTCTGATGCCATTTAAAGGATTCACAAACCAGCCTCTATATCTAAATATAGAGGCTATATTTTATTCCTTTTTAAGTGCACTGTGTTCTGTGTCCGAATTGGCTGCAAACCGTTGTCAACTATGTCCTCTGTGCCATGTGTCCTGTACAGAATGCGTTGAGTTTGCTAAATTTACATAAATTTTCGATCAAGGGAAGATCTGTTTTCATTCAGAAATTTAGAACTTATATTTCAGTGATTGTTTGAACTTTACGAGTTTAAACAACAAAGAAAAGTGTGAAAATGTCCAAGAAAAGTGGATAACGTGTGTAGTGAGAAGTACAAATCCTACGTTAGGATTTCACCTATGGCAGGTTTTTTTTCAAATTAAACATTCTTTCAGTTTATTACTTCACTTATTTTGATGTTTTTTGAACTTCTTTAAAGAAAGGGTTTTATGCATGCTGTATTTTCTAAAATGAACTGAACGTGCTCTGACACAAGAAAAGACGTCTGCACAAAATCGGAAATGTTGAAAAAGATGAGAAGCAATGATGCACTTTTCTACAGCAGCTAATGGCAAAGCCTTGAAAAAAGGATATACTTCATTTATCCTGTCTGCATCAAGGTCGACGTGGCAATTACCACAGCGGGTGAAATCTAAAAGTAGAAAATCCTCCTGCGTAATTGGTGAATATACAACAAATCATCAATGCGATTCAGGGGCAGAGGAAATTAAAAAGGGTCACATGAAACGGAGCGTAGAGGCAGAATTTGACTTCTCTTCCGGCGCTTGGGGGTGGGGGCCTGGGCTTGCTCCGGGGGGCCAGCGCCTTCTGGCTCCTCTCTCTCTGTGTGGGGTGGGTGGTGCTGGGCCGGGGATGTCGGTGCCACCGGGGATGGGGCCCCTGGTCTGGGGGGGCCGGGCCCCTATGCTGGGGGGGGGCTGGGGGACGGCTGTTTGACCACCGGGGGACAGTCTACCAGCTGTCCCCAACTTACCCCCTTCCTCATATTACCTCATATTAGGGTGAGGGGGTGTGTTAAACGTGGCTTTCTAAAGGGGAGCAAAAGCACACACTGGGACACAGTCTGCAGTCAGAAAATACAATCCATTGTTTATTAGTGACTCTCTGACCACAACGGAAACACTTAATGTCTCTGTTCTCTGCATTTCGCATCCTTGCACCTGACAGGGCACTAGTTTTCTGTGCCTGGGCACCCATGACATTGTCCTTGGCCACAGCTGTACGCATGGTTTCAGTGTTCTCATAACTGCGCAATTTGGTCTTAAAATCTGCAAAAGAGAGGGTCTCATCGCTTTGAGTGACAAAAATTGAAAAAGGCTTGAATGATTCTAGCAACCCCTTTAAGACCATTGCAACCAGTAGTCCATCACTCAAAACTTCTCCGGCGTTCCTCAGCGCTGTGATTGAAGTCTCAGCACGTATGACGTAATCAGTCACACTTTCACCACTTAACTTTTGCAGGGAAGTTAATTCAGTGTAGAGACTCACAATTCTGGGCTTCCCCTTGCCAGCATAATAGTCTTGCAATATCTTGAGAGCACCACGCCCATCATCAGCGGCCTCTCGCATGACCAGAGACAAACTTTTGTCATCAAGGAATTGAATAAGTTCAGCATATGCTTCAGCATTTTTCGCTGCATCCTCAGCCAGTGTGTCTTCATCCGCATCTGTGGCAGGTTCATTTAGAATTGTATCCTTCAGTTTCTGTAACCGCAAATGTCCCAAAAACTTTGTCTCCCAGAGTTCATAATTCTTTTCGTCTCCGTCAAACACAAGACGAGACCAACGTGAACTTGTCCTTTCACTCATGGTGTTGGCACTCCAAAAGTTTGAAACAATAGCTTATCAAACTGTTTTGCTACTCACACCATGTCTGGGCAAACGCATCTGGTCAGCGCATCTGGGCCCATAACCTGTTAAACGTGGCTTTCTAAAGGGGAGCAAAAGCACACACTGGGACACAGTCTGCAGTCAGAACATACTATCCATTGTTTATTAGTGCAGGTGCAGTTTAAATAGGCAGTGACATGGCATGACCACAGGGAACACACCTGAGAAGAATTCTCAATAATTGGGAGCACACTCATTGGACAATCAACCTGTTAACACCCCCACTTGCTCACACATTATTTACAATCATCATGGAAACCAAAACTGCATCACATCTTGGTTTAACTATAATCCAAACAAGAATCTGGAAAAGGTAAGTAGCTTTAGTTTTGTTGCTGGTTTGGTCATTAGGTCAGCAACCATCTGATCCGTTGGACAATATTTCAAAAACACTTCACCATTGTTTACAGTTGATCTCACAAAATGATATTTAATATCAACATGCTTGCATCTCTGTCTATTTACAGGATTCTTTGCCAGTGCAATTGTGCTTTGATTATCTTCATAGATCACAGTTTTGTCATACTGATACTCATCGAAATGTTGAAGCAGCTGAGTCAAATACAAACATTCCTGTATAGTGGCAGCTAAAGCCATGTACTCAGCCTCACATGTTGACAGTGCTACAGTTGGCTGCTTCTTGGTCTTCCAGGAAATCAGGGGTCCATTTTTGCTTAGGCTAATACAATAACCAGAAGTACTACGTCTGTCATTGGTGTCACCTGCCCAACCTGCATCACTGTAAACCCACAGCCTTAATCCTTCATCACTTTTCCTGTAACAAAGTTTCTTATCATTTGTGCCTTTCAGATATTTTAGTACATGCTTTAAAGTTGTCCACTGTTCTTCTGTTGGCTCACTGAAATACTGTGACAATCTGCTAACAGCATAACTCAGATCAGGTCTAGTGCATGAGGAAAGGTATATTAGGCTACCTACGGCCTCTCTGTACTTCCTGGGGTCACTCATCTTTTTACCACCATCAGTGTAATACAACTTGGGTTCACAAGGTGTCGACCTGGGTTTACAATCTTGCATGTTAAACCTCTCCAGCAGTTTATCAATATAACTCTGCTGTGACATGGTCACTTCACCATCACACTGATCAAAGGTGATACCCAAAAAAGTTTTCAGCCTGCCCAGATCTTTCATCTGAAACTTTTCAGCTAGCATCTGTTTGACAGTTTTTAAAACCCTTCCATCACTGGCAGCTATGACCAAGTCATCAACCCATATCAATATTATTATTTTTTCATATTCTGTTTCTCTCTTGTAAACACAAGGATCTACTGGATTTTGTACAAAGTTGTTTTCACACAGGTAATCATGTAACATTTTGTTCCAATTTCTACCTGATTGTTTTAGCCCATACAATGATTTTTCCAGTTTACACACAATTCTTTCATTTGTCTGAGATTTTACATCATATCCCTCTGGCTGTTCCATGTAAATTTCAAAATCAATTGGTGCATGTAGGTAGGCTGTCTTAACATCCATCTGGTGGAGGATCAAGCTTTCCTGGGCAGCTTTCTGCATTAACACTCTCACACTGGTTAGGTTAACAGTAGGAGAAAAAGTTTCTTCATAATTTACTCCAAACTCCTGACTATATCCCTTGGCAACATACCTTGCCTTAAATTTGTCAGACCCATCAGCATTACATTTGATTGCATAGATCCACCTACCCCCCACTGCTTTCTTTCCCTCAGGCAGAGTGGTCAGAGTAAATGTGTTGTTCTCCTGCAATGATTTCATCTCCTCATCCATTGCATCTATCCACTCTATTGAGTTGGATGAAGTCACAGCCTCTCTAAAAGTTTGAGGCACATTCGAAACCATCTTATAGCAGTAATCAATGTTGATCTGTGCCTGATCATGCTCTACCCCATAAAACTCTGGTCTTCTTCTATCTCTACTAGGATATCTCCTTTCTTCACTCAGGGCATCTGAAGAAGGGGGTTCTGCCTTGACCTCAACTGACTGTGCATTTATCTGACTTGGGCTTAATCCAGTCTCCGCAATGTCACTCTGCTTGGGTTTGTCTGGGTCAAGTCGGGTTGTACTATGTTGCACACCAACTTCATCATCATCATCAGACGCATAATCAGTCTCACATTTCTTAGAATTAGAAATGAATCTGACCAGTCTGTGGTTCATCACTTTCTTACTGTCACTTTCTTACTGTACAATCCATTGTTTGTTAGTGCAGGTGCTGTTTAAATAGGCAGTGACATGGCAAGACCACAGGGAACACACCTGAGAAGAATTCTCAATAATTGGGAGCACACCCATTGGACAATCAACCTGTTAACAGGGTGGTGGACATAGCCTGCGATGCGCCTTGGGGGGGGGGGGGGGGTCCTTGGTAGTGGTCCCCCCCTCCCATGGTTGCTGTATGGAGTGGGCCCCCCCTCTTTCGGTTTTATTTGCACCTTAGACATGTAGGGCCCTTGGTAGGTGGGGTGCTTGGACATCACTGCCAGCAAGCAGCAGATGTCCTCCCAGCACCCTACCCGCCAATTTTAACCGCACCTTATACATTTAGGGCCCCTTGGTGGGGAGGGTGAGGGGACATCACTGTGAGTAATCAGGAGATGTCCCCTCAGTGCCCTACGGGCCAATTTTAACTGCACCCCCTAAGTACACACATCCCTCCCCCTCAAAATATACATTCCAAAATAAACACACACATGCACACACACACCCTCTCAAACACACATACACGCGCACACATTTGCAAGAAAGGTGGGACCTAGGACCATCTGTCCCCTACCCCTTCCCTGGTGGGGGGGTATGGGGTCCTTGGCAACGGCAGCCGTGTCCCCTGGGTGCCGGTTTCCTGGGCCCGGCGGTGCTCTCTCCGCACGGGGGGGAGGGGTTCACATTACACCTGAGCTGGGGGTGTCCGTGTCCCGGGGGGGTTGGGTTCTGGTCCTTTCCCCTGGGTGCTGGGCCCCGCCAAGTCTCCAACTGTGGCCGAGCCTGGTCGGGCCAAGTTCTCCCCGGGGCGCTCCCCTCCTGGGCGGGGGGCGGCTGGCCCCTGCCTTGCTCCTCCCTGGACAAACCGTGGACAGGGTGGGTGGCTGCCTGGAGTGTGGGGCGGGTCTCCCTTGGGGGGTCCTGGCTCGTACCTGGGATTGGGGCAGGGGGATGCCCAGAACTCTTGGGGGTGGTGGGCTGCTCGTCTGGGGCTGTGGGCGCCCTTCTCGGGTGGGGCCCTGCGTTGGGCTCTCCCGGTGCGGCGGGGGGCTGCCCTCCTGGTTGGGCTGGGGCGATTGAATTGGTTGGGGGATTGAATGACTGAAATATTTCAGTATGCGTGTGTGAACATTATCTGTTTTGTGTACATGTTGACATGTGGACTTTTTTTTCTCAGCTAGCAGGTGTGTTGATAACATTTCAGTGTGTATGTGGACAGGCCCCGCCCTTTTTGTACTACATTTGAACCTTACCGTAATGATAAACAACCAGTAAACTTGTTGGTTTATGCTGCTTGATGGTCTTATCCCCCCCTCCTCCTATTATCACCATCTTACCCCCCCCCTCTCTTTCTTCCCTTCTTTCCTTTTCCGTCCGGTCCAACACTAAAGATTTTCAAACATGATTGAAATTAATAAAATTTGGCCTCAATTACAAAAGGGGTTTATTCAGACATACCTCTGGTTTGTCTGAAGATTGTTAACCCCTCTTGTTAAAGTAAAATATGTCCAACACAAGAGGCCGTCAGCTCTCATCTGCCTGCCCAGCTGTTGGACAGGACAAGTTTAAAAAAAGAAAAAGAATTTGACTTTTTACATGGGTTATCTACCAAGAAATATATTATTTTCAGTTTATATATATATGTGTGTGTGTCATTTTTAGTCAGCTAAGTGTTTAAACAACATCCTTGCTGCCTCCATATTTTTATGGAGTAAAATCTAATGGCAGGTTTTATTTATTTATTTATTTACTTATTTACTTACTTACTTACTTACTTACTTACTTACTTACTTACTTACTTATTTTTTAACTTGTCCTGTCCAACAGCTGGGCAGGCAGATGAGATGGCATGGTTTTAGTTAAAGCCGTAATGCAAGAAATAACCAAGAAGCATTTCTGCTTTATTAGTGTGGTGTATTGCAGGTGTCTCTATGCCGCATGGTTCTTGTCGCTGTGGTCCATCTATCTAGCAGCTCACCTGAAAATCTGCTCAATGTCTCAGCGTTGTCCCTTTTGATCCCTTTACCACAGCTCTCCTACTTACCATCATCCTTCCTCATCCCCTTTCCCTTCCTCCAGGCTTGTTACAGACTGTCAGGCTAGCAGCAAAGCATCCTTGCTGCGTTCACGCCAGTTGGTCAGCTCAGATTGGCATGCACAGAGCGTCTTTGGTACTGACCTGCCTGCTTGCGTTGCTCTCCTATTAAAATTCCTGTGCCAAATCCCCGATGAGGGACGTGTAGCCGGGTCAGCCTGGCTTGCTGGCCTCTTTCTCCTCACCTGGCTAATGAAGAGGACGCCTGTAGGGTTCATTATTTAAAAAAAGACAAAAACCTGCTAATAACAGATGGAAAGAGGGTTGATGGAGGGGGGGAGGGAGATGGCAAAGGAAGGGAAATAAAGGGGGGGCTACAATTGACAAAGATGCTTAAACAACTACAAGTATTTTCAAATTATTCTGTTGTTTTAGCTTTTTTAATAATCATGAATTATCTAATAATAAAGTTTAGGGAGTGTGGCACTGGTACACGTAGACAAAACGTGATCACTTGTGAAGGCTTAAAGACCTTCCTTTCTCCTGGTCCTTTCTCCAAAGTGAAGTGTCATGCATACCATGAAGTTTCGTAACCATGGTAACTGTTAAATGGTAGTGAGGGCCACTGTTTGACACACGCCTCCTTATGTTGTAATGTAAACATATAAAGAAATCAGTTAAAAATTCAAAATATGTAACATGTATGTAACAATCTGTGGGTTTTTTCCGAATAGTGCGCAAAAAATTGCTGTATTTTTCGCTCTGGTGTACCAGATTCTGAGGCGCACCGTGAATGAATGGTCTATTTTCTAAATGATGTTACATGAAAGGCGCACCAAACTATAATGCACATTACTGTAAGCGAGACGGGAGTCATAGATGAGTCTGTCCACTGATCAGACTTTAATGGCGCAACTATAGAACTTGTTTGTAACACGCTACACAAGGGGTGTCAAACTCATTTTGGTTCGGGGCCACATTCAACCCGTATGATCCCTAGTGGGCCGGACCAGTAACATAAAAGCAAATAACAGCTTTGTTGTTTTTTTTTGGTAGCCTAATCACTTATTAGTACACATTCATTCACAGAGGCCAATGGATCTCAAATAAAATTCATTTCACTTAAAAAAAAAATTGGTTTATTCAATTTTATACAGGCTGAATATTTTACATCTGACACTGAAGTAATCCCAATAATAAAATCAAGAGGGTCTACAAAAAAAATGAAACACCTGCCTAAAATGTAAATGTGCAAATCAATGAAAAAAATAAACTAAATTACTCTTGTAAATATTTCTGAACATAAGAATTTGGAATTAACCTCCCTTTCTCTCCTGAAACTTCCCCCAGCCATCAATATCAGGATTCAGATACTGTGCAGCAACACATTTACTGTCATACAAGTGTGCAAAACACAATGAATTATTCAAAAATCTTTTCCTGGTTTGCTGCCTGAATTTTGTGTCACGGTTTTAGTTTCTTTACTTTTGTTTTCTAGTTGTGTTTTGTTTCTGTCATGTTTTTAGTTTGTTTCCTGTTTTGTTTTGAAGGGCTTCCTGTTATGTCGTTGTTTCGAGTTTTACTTTTGGTCCCCATCTGCCCTCATTGTTTCCACCTGTGTCTCCTCTGTTCTGAATGTATTGAAGTCCTGTCCTTCCCTTCCTCTTGTGCTGCTCCGTAGTTTGATGTATGCTGAGTTCCTGTGTCTTTAAATTCTAGTGTTTCGAGTTAGCCTGCCTGCTGCAGTGGTTTTTGGCTTTGTTAAGTTTGATTTAGTTATTAAAGATCCTGTTTTCCGGAATTTCCTGCCTCCTCCTCCTCTCTGCGCCCGGGTACTTCCTCAACCTCTCTCGTAACATTTTGTGGAAACACCTGCCTTCTTCCTGACCTTTAATGGGACGCTATCAGTTACCAAACTGACATCACGTGAGCAGTGAAAATACAACAAATGACTGGATTCTTTCATTTGGCACCCAAGTCTCCTCAGAGATGTTGTATAACTCAATCCTTGACAGACTTATGCTAGCAAAGGTCGACTGCTTTTAGGGGTACAAGACTTCCGCAGCCTTCAGCATTTTTCAACAAGTTAACTATCCGAAAAATGGTTTGGATGTTTCCTCCGACTTGTTTGCAATAAAGTGTCTGTCACTGCTCCATCACTGACGTCACACCTGCAGTAAATGCAGACGGTTATTTTGTCAGTCTAGCTAATAGTTGGTAAATCTTCTCTTTTCTTAACTTGCCCCTGCAATTGGTGAAACTTTCTTTATGGTGAGTCTCATAGTGGTGCTGAATGTTATATTCTTTAAACACTGCCACCTGTTGATGACATACCAAACATGCATTCAGCCCCGTGAACAAATAAAACTCTTTCCAAGCTCTGCACTTCCCTTTAACCTTTTTTTCTTTTTGACAACATTTTGGTCATTTGGGTGTCACTACTGATCATTCTTACATCAACGTAACAGAGGCGAGGCTCACAAGGAATCAAACTACATCTTACCCAGACACAACTGTTAGGTTTCACTTTTGGCACATGCAGAGAGATATGCCGTTTCACCTGTTCTGCTTGTCCTTTGCTCCCTCTAGTGGCGGAATTGCACATTTCGGTTATTTCTTAAAAAAATCATAACTCTGCACAGGAATGGACTAGAAACGGGCTTTTATTTTAAACATCCTTATAATTTTTACTCTTCAGGACTGAACCATCTGGCTGGCTGTACATGCTGTTTGACACCCCTGTGCTACACGTTAGCTATATTAGGATCGATAGCCACGTTAGCGGATTGACAATACCTGTAACTGCCGACTTTATTTGCAGCATGTAAAAAAAGAGACTGATGCCACCTCAACAAATGTTACTGTGCATATGCTAACTCTCAACCTTGTAAGTAACACAAAAAAAACAAAAACAGTCTGACACGACTACACATTAACCACATTAAAATCGTAATCTATGCTAGTTAACTACCTTGTCTCTAACATGTAGAAAAACAGATTGATTACACTAAAACAAACGTTACTGTGACTATGCTAACTGCCAACCTTGTTGGTAACACTTGAAAAAAAAAAAACACAGTCAGACACGACTGCACATTCACCATACTACTAAACCGTGCGCACGGCTTAGAAAACTGTGTGCACAGTTTACCAAATGGTGCAGGTTGTGTTCGGTGGCCTGCGACAAATTATAACGTCACACCATAGAAGAAGAACTTAAAGGTTCCGTTGTAAACAAAGCTCCAACATAGAGCGAGATGATCTTCTAAACGGGCTAATATTATTGTTATGATTATTACTAAATGCATGTTCGCTAAGATTTTCTTTTTTTTTTAATTGATTTTGAAAGAAACAAACAAAAATATAATATCATTATTTTTCAAATTTTTCAATTCTTTTAAAATTGTTTAATGTAGTTTGCTTGTAGGAGGGAAGACAAAAATTACTTCAAGTTCACACGTGGATTAATAAGACCTATTCCAGGGAGACCATTAATTACTCTGAATTATCATGTAATGATTCAGCACGCCCATACATTAGGCAGAGGCAAATTTCCATATAGATACTTTTTTTAAGAGAGAGAAATAATAGAATTTTCTAAAGCTGCCTGGAGCACATCCATTGTAAATGAGGCTGTCTGCTGTAAAAGGCTCTCAGTAAATGATGTGCGGTATTAATATGTGGTATTAAAGAGTCCTCAGTGGTCTAACCACAGTCCTGGAAAATCCTGGAGAGTGTTTATGCACCTTCAATTGCCCTATGGTTTTTCTTTGGGAAATTCGTACTTGAGAAGGATCACCACATGGGTGTCTCAGGTGTTTCATCTAAACACAAACCAGGTGAGGGTCGACCAAATTACTGATGAAGAATCAGCCTGGTTCAAAAACAGAAATATTTGCTGTGCTAGTTGCAGCTCCACGTCTGTGAAGGGAGGGTTCCCATCTTGGAAAGTGAGGTTTAGGCTGAAATAAAGTAGGTTTATAATGTTTATAAGGTTTTTATGCAGTGGGACCAGGAGTATTAGGCTGTGGTTACTGTTGAAATATAAACCCAATTCCAACAAAAATAAAAATAAAAGTCCTGCACATTAATTTAAGCTGTGGATCGATCTACATGCAAACTGGATAAAAGAGAATAAATTAAGGTTAAAAAAATGCACAGACAGTATCCGTTTACCCTAAAATTAAAATTGATCCATTTTTACACTAGATGTGTAACTCACCTTAACATTGTCACACAGATGACAGTATAAAGGTAACCCCAAGTCCAAAATTCAGAATAATACCCAAAGTTTTTTAATCTATATCTTTTTCAGACTGTATGAAACCACAACCTGATTATTTTTGCTTGTTTAACCATTATGTCAGGCTTTTCTTAGGCCTTTCAGAGTAAACAAGACCAATATATATAATAATATGGGCACATAAAAAAAACATTTTTTTTATCAAATTTTGGTTATTTCTGCAGTTCATTTTGCAACCAGGAAATAAGATGACTCGATCTCTGAGGCTCCACCTTTCGCTCCTTGTGGGTTTCACCCATGAAAACAAACAACATCCGAACTTTTGAAAAGATGGATGTGCAAATTGTGCATAGAAAATTGAAGCGTTAAGCCGATCACCACTAGCTCCAAGGAGAAAGTGTGTGTGTGTGTGTGTGTGTGTGTGTGTGTGTGTGTGTATGTGTGTGTGTTAGCCTGGGGCGGAGCTGGCAGCACAGTCTTCACAACATTTTTTGCTTTTCAAGATAGTTTGTTCCTTTCTAGAATATATAATTTTTTCGAGCTAAATTTTGTAGTTCTAAAAAGAATTGCAACATTTAAAAAATATATTTTTTAACAAAATAACAAGAAAAAAATCACAAATTTTTTTTTTTGAAAATTAAATTATTGCTTTTATTTTCTGTTACAAATGTAGCACACACAAAGGGCAGCAGACTGTACGTTTGTTAATGGAGAGATGAGACTGAATCTTTTTGTCCATCTGGGAGGAAACCAGAAAGGAGGAAGGAAAGACTTTAGACTTTCGTTTGGCTTGAAATCAGATCTGGATCCAAGTATCCGCTGTTGGCCTTTATCCTGTTTTGTATCAGCCTTGTATCTTTAAAACGCCCTCCGCTTTGCTTCTCCCTACATCATATGCCCAGAGGAGACATCTTTTTGTCTTTGTTATGACACATAAAGTTGGTATCCTCTTCTTCCTGTTCCTCTGCCTTCCCATGTGTCCGTGTGTATACAGCTTGATAGCATTAGCAGTGCTGTCGAAAGCAGCTTTGCCTGGAGCAGTGTCTGAGACTCGCCTTCAATCTCAGCTATGCGCTGTAAAAGCACCGCAGGCTGAAGATGAGACCTCTCCAGAAGTGGCAATGCTTTACCATCCTTTCTTATCCATGCTATCTTTCCCTTAGTGAGGTGAGGAGGAGGTGGAGGAGGAGGAAGAGGAGAGCCTTCATTCCTTTCAACTGTACTCAGAAAGGTGTCGATCAAGTCTGAGATGCTTATGTCCAAGAGGAGGCCTCAGACATCACACACCATACTCATCACCTCAGTCACAGTGGCAATTCCGTCTGTGAGCAGAGATTTAACGCCAGTTTTTAGCGGATAAGTGTATTTTTATTTTCAGTTTAGTTTGCGTTGCCATGAGCACAGAAACTTTTTCTTTGCTCTTCCCACTCGCCGTCTTTTCCTCCTGCGTTTGTAGGAGGAATGCGCAGCATTGGTATGGCCAATGCAGACTCGGAGGGCATTTGTATTGTTATCACATTCCTTCTTCTTCTTCCAGTTTCAAAACGAATCTGACCTTTAACATAATCACAACAACGCGCTCAGTATCTGACACAGCACAGGCTTTATTAACATCCTGCGCCTGTAGCCCAGTGGCACCAGAGAAGGGTCAATATATGGACTCAGATCTGTTGGGGGCAGATGGTTAAATATCAGTTATGGCTAAGTTGGGATGTCTGTTTGAGAAACAACTTTCATTGCTTTCTTTTTTTCCTTACTTTTCCGGGTGACTTGTAAATAATTCACAATGACAGGCGGGTTTTGTTAGTTTGTTTTCTGCAGCGAGTTTCGTTGTCAGAATTCAATTTAGTGGCCTAAATAAGACATTGTACTCATTTTTGGTGAGCTAAAATCTAACTATTGTCCTTCAGTAATCTATTAAAGGACATGGTTAGATTTCTATATGGTTATTTTAAAAGTTTAAATACTATTAATGGTACACTTGGTGCTAAAAAATCAAAAATTAGTTAAAACGAACAGATTAATACCAGAGAAATGAGTTTGGCTTTGGGAAACTCAACGCTTATATGTTTAAAAAGATTAATTTACAGCCTCTACATTAAAGTTAATAATCATAATTCTGTGATATAAAATCGAAAATGTGTTTATTTTTAAGCACAAATACTTTTTTAGCATCTTCTGTTGTGTATTTATAGCATTTACAAAGGTTTTATGGCTATAAATGATACCACTTTTGTATGTACTTCTTTATCAGTACTTTCTTTTTTCATGCTTTATTGGCATCTCCTTGATTGTCAAAAATGTACTTTAGACTTTGTTCTTTAAAACATTTCAATTATTTCTGTTAATACTTTCAATAAAACTTGGATGCAAAATAGAAGATATTGTGCTAACGCTCCAACTACTGTCCTTTTCCCTCCAGTCATGTAATTTCCTCTTTCGTATGTCATTAGCTGCATTTCCATTATTCATATGCGCAAAACTTCATCGAAATTCTAGAAATGTTGATTAAACTCAATTTTGCAATTATACTGTTTCCATGAAATCGTAATTATTGTTTACAGCAGATCCATTCAAATGTCTGTCACGGCACTAGCACTCCTCATCATCTATCAAAGGAGGCGTCTGCGTCATGGAGTGGCGAGCTCCTTACACATGGGAGCAACCATGGATGAAGCCATGTTGGGAAATTTTACAGAGGAGCTGTGGATCCAACAATTCCACATGACAGGCTCAACTTTTGACGAGCTGTGTGACCTCTGGTGGCGTCTGTTGTTCAGTGCCCAAGGCCGCCAGTTCCAAACCAAGAAACGCATCGCCATCCGGTTGTTGACTCATTAAAATAAAAGAAGAAGAAAAAGAAATCTTTCCATTGAAGTTTTGGGAAATATGTCAGTTTCAATATGCCCAAAAATCCATCTCCACGTGCAAAAAATTGTTGTGTTTTCATTAGGCAACTATATTATCACAAATCCAATTTGCGTAATCTTATAGTCAATGGAAATGCAGCCACAGATTTGTGCAGATAAACTTTAATTTGTCTGTCATGAAGAGACGGGGCTTTTACAGGTTAGCGTCTGTGAGAAGTCATGTCTTTCCTGGTTTTCTTAATATTGGTTGTTGTCATGGCAACAGATGATGGTTTAGGTGACCCACTCAATCAAGCTTTCAGACGTCTGTTGGAAAACTTTCTTGAATTTATACCTTACTGTATGTGGAAAATTTATAAACAATCAATGCTGATTAGAAGTATTTATGGAAACGGAGGAACACTGGAAGAGTCTATGTGTCGAATTCTCTACATGATATTTTATAAATAACCAGTAAATAAAAGCAGCTAAATATAAACATTATTTATGAGAAATGAACTATACAGTTGAATGCTGTTGTGAATATAAAGCCATATTTAAATGTTAGTCTTTAACTCTTCTTCACCTCTTTCTTCTTCCTGTCTTTTTGTCCATTAACAATTTATCTTTAGAAAAAATTAGAGGATTTCTGCAGCATGATAACATATTGCTTTTATAATCTTTCTCCTGTGGAAGCAATAAAAGCTGGATTTGACTGAATTCACATTCTCCTCCGTCTCAATCGTATCTACTTTAAAATGATCCTGCATTTTGTGCCTCTGTTTTTCAAATTAAAAAAAAAATGTTTTAGTGTTAACATGTTCCTCTTAAAGTAGATCTTTACTCATTACCATTAAGGATTCTAGGGCTCCAGGGCTCCAGACTGCGACCAATTGGTCGCATTTTGCGACCAAAATTTGAGAGTGTGCGACTGAATTTTACATCCAGTCGCACATGTGCGACCAGTAAATTTGCCTCCCCCACCATCCGTATTTTTTATACATTAAATGTGGAAGGGGCACGTCAACGATCGATGAAATGAGCAATGAAATCATCAATGAGACGCGAGCGCACACGCACGTAGACAGACACACACACTCGCGCGAATACTCATGAGACTGGAGCACACGCGAGCGCACGCTCGCATGTTATTGAGTGATGCCTGAGGCGGCCAATGTGCGTGAGAAGAATAGGGAAAGTCACTGCAAGTGGCTAAAATGCGTGGAGGGGGCGGGGCCTAGAGATAATCGAGCGCGCGTAAACATCTGTGGGAAGGAAACGGAGGAAAAATATCCTCACAACCTGATATGTGCGTCTGAGCTATGAGCAAGCGAACTATTGATTCGTTCTTCCAACCTGCAGCTAGTGCACCAGTGCCAGAGTGTACAGCAGGGGTCTCAAACTCGCGAAGCAAACCGCGGTTCTCATCATGCACGGCTGTCACTGACACAACGCTCCCGCGGGAGATGGTCAGCTGAGGAGCATGAATGTCCCACACCTACATGCGTGACAGCTAACGGGGCTCTAGCATTAAACACGTGTTAGCGACAACACGATTTAGTCTTAGACGCACTTAAAACACGTGTGGAAAATGCAACGATAGACGTGTTTAAGATGAACCAGCACCCGGGGGGGGGGGGGGGGGGCATGAAGGTGAAGCTGCAGCGAGACTGAAGAACAGGAATTAGGAGTTGTCCTTAACATTTAATTTAGTTTTGATATGCCTCTCCCCCTAAGTATGATCTGTGATATTACATCTTTTATAATTATTTTAAGGTTTTGTAATGGATGTAGCCTTTTTTTTAATCAGTTGGTATTTTAAATTATTTTAATTGATCAGTGAACTACAAAAAACCCATCAGGACACATGTCCCATAATGCATTGTTTTGTAGTCAGTAGGGCAGCTTTCAGTCAGTTCAGTACTAAATTTCCAGCTGCATTCGCTCAGGTTGGGGTCTTGCTTCCGCCCCTTTCTGGTGATATTTTTGTTTTGATTGACAGGTGATGTTAGAGCAAAAACAAAAATATACGTCTCACATCAGGTGATCTGTGCAGCGTTGCGTCCATCTGGGTGATTTCAAATTATTGTGCATCTTGGCTGCACCTATTTGGTGTCGCCAACATGAATTTCCATCCCCTAATATTTAAGCATTGTTTGAAACAGCACATTGTAATTTTTGCTTCTATTATTAAAGTATTTATTCGTAATACAGTGGAAATCAGTAGATTTGGTTAGAATCTAACCAAATCTACTAATTTCCACTGTATTACTATTAATAAATACTTTAATAATAGATGCAGAAATTACAATGTGCCATTTCTAATTCAGTGTCACATTTTACTCTGCACTTTTGAAAATGCAACAACAGGTAAACTGACAAAAGCATCGCTGTCATGACAGTACAAATAAGTAAAGAAAACGTATGGAAATGTATGTTGGGGACACCAAAAGCGTGTTTGAGATCACCCAGGTGGGCTCAATGCTGCACAGATCACCTGGTGTGTGATGTATATTTTTGTTTTTGCTCCAACATCAACTGTCAATCAAAACAAATATCACGAGAAAGGGGTGGGAGCAAGACCCCAACCTGAGCGAACACAGGTGGAAATGTAGTACTGCACTGACTGAAAGCTGCCCTGATGACTACAAAACAATGCATTATGGGACATGTGTCCTGATGGTTTTTTGTAGTTCAGTGATCAATCAAAATAATTGAAAATACCAATTGATTAAAAAAGGCTACATACATTACAAAACATTCAAATAAGCATAAAATATATAATAACACAGATCATACTGAGGGGGAGAGGAATATTAAAACTAAATTGAATGGTAAGGACAACTCCAATTTCCTGTTGTCCTTCATTCGCCTTCTGGAGCCCTGGATTCATCACCATCATCATCAAAGTGGCAGGACTAGCCCCTCAGAAGGACATTTTGCTTGTACTTTGTCTATGTTTATCGAAAACGTTTTTTGAAGAAACGTTATTGCAGCATCGCGACACAACTTTGTGCAACTTTTGTGAGGTGATTTTACTTGTTTCCCATCCAAATTAACCTCCAACATCTTTATTGTGTACAAAATAAACATAGAAAAAATCGAATTGGAGGTTATTTTATTTGACAGAGCCACATGGACTCAAGAGTACAAGGATACAGGCATGGTTCATTGAGTTTGACTTGCAGGGAATAAAGTTTGACCTACGAGAAAATTAAATTGAGCAAGGAGTTGAAGCATTCATATAGTCGGAGCTTAACTGTGGAGCCCCGTTTGAATAGCCCTTAAACTGCTGGTGTGGACCTGTCGCACACATGATGTCTTCATCACCGGTGGACAGGTAGGGGAAGGCAGGGCTGCGTTTAAACCAGTCAGTCAAACTGATCTGAAAAATGCAATCAGAATTTATTCAATCTATGGATTTATTTACTTTTCCATTCAATTTTAACTGTTACTGTAATGTCAGAATTCATCATTTTATTTATAGAAGTTTTTATTTGGTCTTCGTTTTATTATAAAACATTATAAAAAGGGTTGTTTAACAAAAAGAAAATTGTTTTGCAATGAAATTTTGTAAAATGGCCATCCTAAACCGTGAGTTAGGCTCTGGCCTTGTGGGTGAAGGTAGTGTCCACCCTGGACAGGTCGCCAGTCTGACGCAGGGCCACAATCACACACCCATACACAGATTAGAGGAACCAATTAACCTATGAAGCACCTTGGAAGGACCTTCTTGCTGGGAGGCAAGAGCGCTAACCACTGGGCTAACCATGCAGCTTGTAAAAATTGAACTTAATTGAACCGTGTAAATATAGGAATCAATTTTAAACTTGTGGTATTTTTACAGGGATGCCCAGGAAATGAAAGGGGAGAAAGAAAATGTAAATATAGACATGGAGGAAAGTTGGCCACAGTTGGGTTAGTGGAAGATTGAACCTGGACTCCATTAATAAAAGCCAAAATTTCCCCTTTCTTCCTGATGAATCTGCATTTTTAATTAAAGAACCAAAGAGAAAAGCTATTTTTATTTTTAAATTAACAAAGGCTCCTATACTTTTCTGTAGTGTTTCAAGTTCTAGCTTTCATCCACACAGGGGGCTGTTGTGTGAATTTAGCGGAAGGCTAACTCTGAAGGCTTTAAATCTGCGTGGTAGGGGATGTAGCATTGAATTGTCCCAGCAGTCTTCAGGAGGTCCATGGGAGGAAACAGGAGAACATTATATGTGCTGATGAATCCAATCAGGCTGTTCACAGGCATCCAGCACAGATATGCTTTTGCACAAACCAGTCCTACTCAAGGGCTTAATTAGATGGATGCTTGTGCATTGTTTGTTTTCAGGCATTAGTAAAGTCTGTGTGTCCTGATAATGGAATTGGCTGGGAAATGGAATCGTTTGGGCCTGCCGTCATGGTGCTGGGCCTGATACCGCTTGTCAACACTATTGTTTTCCAACCCTCCTGTGGAGTCCCTATCGATGTCAGCAATGGAACACTGCTCTGCTGCCACCATCCAACCACTCAGAATACCCAGAACTTTTGCTTTAACTGTTGGCTAATAAGGCCCTTCAGGATTGAAAGTCAGATGTAGTCTCTGTTAACGTCTACCTGTGATTTACGTCTCCAGTTCTCCCTCAGAACTTCACACCACATTCAGCTTTACACCAGAGGTGTGTCATTTTAACACTTCACATGAAAACAATATTTACAACAGAGAATTAGGGCCGCCATCAAAAAATAAATAAATACAAAAAAAAGTAAAATTGAGAGAAAAATTATAGAAGAATAAAACAAATTTCTAAATTAGTACTGAAATTGTGCTTTTTTGTGCACATACACAAATCAACACACAGTTAAACTTGTCTGCAAAAGTCCACCTAAGCACACGGGCCTTATGCACAAAAGCAGCGTATCATATGAAACAAACACACTGCACATTCAGACTTACTGTCATGCATATATATGCGAATAGTGACACACACAGCCATTTTCGATACATATTTCATGTAAGACCAGCCCGCACACACGTTCAGGTGTGTGGTTGTAAAAAGAAGTGGTGTCACTGAATGTTAAAAGTTGGAGAGTAAGACTGTTTCAAGCTCAGCGGCACAGGTGGTCCAAGCAAACCAACAAGAACACAGAGGACACCCAGGCACCAGCAACAAAAACGGGGGCCAGAAGGGATTGTGACAGGAGTGTTGCTACAGGAGAATTTAGGGGACCAGACACCCTTCCAAGGACCCTTGAATCTTACCAGACTAGGATAAGAGGCCCATCACTACCTGAGACTAAGCATCTTCTGCTACAGAGCACAAAGGTGGGCCCAGATGTGCTGCATGACACCAGATGCACCTGTCTTGGTGGCTCCCTGAGAAGGATCATTTCCTCCAGTAGGCAGGAAGTGATCAGATGAGAGATGAAGGTCCCCAATAAGAGGAAAGAATGGCAAACCACAAATTGGGCATCAGATGGTACATGTTGAAACACAAAGCTGAGGATCCAAGATCTTACAACCAGAGATGTGGACCCCCCAACTCAGATGTAGGATGATTCCTGGATTCTCGTTGCCTAAAGTGTACATCCCAGCATACCTTTCATCTTCCAGAGAGAGAGTCACCCTAGATACAGTCACATCACTTGAGATGGGAGAGGGAAGGAAGGAAGTAGGTGTAAAGGTGTAACATTTGTTGGTTGGGATTATCCAGTTCCAAGAAAACTATTACTCTTTACCAATTTGTTTTTTGCAGATTAATATTAAATTAAGATGGATTATATAGGGTTATCTACATTGAAATATTCTATGTTGATATCAGATGGAGGTTTGCAGGAGCATGTCAAAGCATAACTATGCATATGTCATGTCATAAAACTACAGCCAAGAGATATGATCTCTCCCACGGCTTCTGGCCTATTCCTGCTCTTTCAAGAAAATATCGAAAACATCCCACTAGAGAAAACTCAGAGAACAACTCGCTCTCAAAGAGTGCTCACTTTGAGAGGGTGAATTTGTGTTGCTGTTCTTTTTTTTTCATGATATTTTTTCTGTAGTTAAAGTAGCTCAAGTTATAAACTGGCCAGTCGTATCCATTAATGAAAAGTAGATGGAGCCTACTGGCCCCCACATCCAGCATTCACAATGTTTGACAGATTTCATGTTGTCTGCTTTCAAGTGGTAGGGGTATGGCCTTCCAACAAGCTCACTCCTGATTGGTGAGAGTGGTTGCCAGAGAAACTCAGAGTCGGACCAATTACTGCTTACTAACGACGTCTGGCTCCAACATAGCAGCAACTGTGGTGCGAAAAAATGGTGAATATATTGACTTCATTTGGTTCAACCTGGAAATAAACCCTTTTCTACGAGTGATGTCACTCACAGTCTGTCCAGTTCTATAGATTGGTCCTTCACCATATCACAGTCTGACTGTTTTATTCATTTTTTCGTGTAATTTTACATTCTTACATGCATTCTGATTGGCTGTTGACCTTGTCAATCAATCTCCTCCATGCAGTGCCTCCTGTTCTATTCAGTTTGCCAAATTTATATAAATCTTTGATCGCAATCAGGTCTTTATTTTCATTAGAAAATAGTGGACTTGTTTTTTTATGGTTTGAACTTTAAGAATTCAAACGAGAGAAAAATGCTCATGTCTGTCTGAAAAACGTGTAGAAAGTGAGAAGTGAGGGGCGTTATTGCCTTAAATATACCTTATAATCCTACTTTACAAATTTCACCTATCGTGGGTTATTTTATTTTTTTATATAACCTCTGCGGTACACAAGGGTCCACTGTACAGCCAATGATCTCTACTCAATTTAAATATCAACCTGGAACCTTGGAAGTTGTGACATTAGGTAAGGAATGTAGGTCTATTTGGGTAAGCAGTTCAGAGAGACTCTAACCAGGGGGAACCTGGTTAACAGCCTCTCAATGTTGTCCACAGAGAAGAAGATTATTATGCTTTTCCACAGATGTTAGGCATTTCATGTGGATCTAAAACACAGTATTTGGGACTACAGTAATGGAGGGAATTGTTACCCAAGCAAAAGTATGTAGTCAAATGTTTGCAGGAAATGCTGTTAAACTCGCTGTGGTGACGTACCTTATTCCTAAAAGTACTCAAATTGTACTGAGTCTTCTTTTTGTCTACAACAAACAATTACACATTTGTATCATAATGTAACGCACCATAAAGTGTTCAAAAAATAAAGTACAGGCATATGTTTTATCCTCAAAATTATCAACACATTTTTGATTACAGAGCTTTCATCTCTGCTCCCCTAACTTGACTGTTAACGTCCATGGCAGGTTAGTTAGACCTTCAACCAAGCCAACCCTCCCTCTTCAAATGGGGATAAGTGAAGCTGTGGAATTCTTTCTGTGGGCAATGCAGGAATTCAATCAGACAGACTATAGGGCTCGGAAGTCGGGCATCCGACACAGTTATGCTTCAGCTCTTTTCAATTTGTGCTGTGCCTGCCTCAGCCCCAGGCCTGTAGTGCATCGTTAATGAAAGTCACATTAAGCACCCCTGTCGTCCTTAGTCATCCTGCTCAACCAGCATGAGGTTTCACTGCTGATCAGGAGGCTAATGTTTCTGGCAGTTTCTGGTGTGTCTGTCCTATAGTTCAACTCTCATTCTAGCTGATGTATTTCTATGGATTCTACTAAGGCATGGGGCCCAGCTTCTGAGGAAATACCAAGGACATTTAGGGAAGGCATACAACGTTATCCTCAATTTTTAGGGATGAATCATTCACTGCCCTTTTCTTTGTCCTTTCCTGACCCAAACATTTCCTTACGGATATCTTTAATAATTCAGGACATTTATGATGCTGTCATTATTGTTCAGGTCCTTTCTTTTCTTAGCTGAGGTCACTGATTTCTGCTTTTAATGAGTGTGGATTAGATGAATACTTAATTTACCCATGTGGCCAAAGCAGGCTTAACCTGGCCTGATCTTTTGGACTAAAAGCTTCTGGGAAGAACATCGTACTGTCAAACTTACAATCTTGTCTAAATGTTACTCATAAAAAACATGTTGCGTCTAAAGGAATTCGACTTGAAAAGTTAAAAATTGAGAGCAAATATTTTCTTTTATACAAAATTTTAAAGATACTCTGGCTTTCCCCCATCATCCAAAAACATGCTTTATTGGTTACTCTAAATAGTACAATATGACAGTGTTAAAATTGTGGGCGTGGAAAGGAAAAAAGATTTGTCGCCAAAAAAATCTACTGACTCGGCCAAAAAATGAACTTCAAGAAAAAAAAAGTTTCAACTCATTAACAAAGCCAATAAACACTTGTCGGGGATATTCAAAGGAAGTTTTGCATTTAGCATTGGATGGCCACAAGACCAACAGTTTGGCGGCCATTTTGTGAGATTTTGTGACTTTTATGTTTTCCACAGTATGAAAAAATAGTGTAATAGTCTTTTGTTTGAGCAATTTTCACGAAATTGTACACACATGTCGCTAGCTTAAGTCTACAATGACCCCTGGAGTGTTTTCAATCTCTTACCTCGGAAAGAGGCCAACATCTGGAATTTTTAAGAAACTGCACCTAAAGCACAAAGGACAACTCATCCTAGATTTTCCACGATCAGTTTCTATCCTCTTGGCCATCGTTAGTAAGGTTGTAAGTAAAAAGGTTGCGATTGAGCTAAAGAGAACAAACATTACTCTATCTTATGAAAATGATGATCCAACACACTTCAATAATTATAGACCAATTTCTGTCTTAGCAGCTGTTTCAGAAATTCTTGAAAAGATTGTCAATCAAAGATTCCTGAAGAAGTAGCATCCAACTTAAGCGTTAATGTGCTTTAGTGACACGCTGCGCTAAACTAAGGCTGAATTTGTTTTTTTTTCTAAAGTATTTAACTTGATCAACATAAAACACTATTTGACAAATTAATAATTTAAACAGACGAAAGAAGTAATAGATGATGGTAGGTACACATTGGTATTATATACAATAATATACACATGCAAATACTAGCATAATTAGTTATTTCTGTCCATGTTGACGCAATGCAATTTCCTAGTGATTTAAGTCAACCAGTGTGGTGACTTTGGTGGGAAAACCCTACGTCCAGAATTAGTCTTCATGTTTATTGTATTCATGTCATGTGTCATGACCAATGTTTTCTCCAGTAGCAAGAGTCCTATTTTTAAATTTCTCTTCAGGCTCCTCCTGTTTTCCATCCTGTCGCCTCTTTTAGCCTGTGACTTAGCTTCCATGCCTGAGCTGTCAAGAGAAATCCTGCTGATTTGTATGCCTTACAGACAGGAAGGGGTGATGGCGATCTGACGAACATAGCGGCTCGATTGAAGCGATAGCATGGGATGAAAATGGCATTGTGGCCCAAACACATGAATGTCAGCTGCCTTGAGAGCATCTCATTCAGTCTGGGTGTTTGTTCCTACAATCTGTACAGCTATAAAACAGAGAAAGGATGAGTGATCATCTGTCTGTCTGCAGTAGTCCTTTCAGCTACAGGACACAAGGAACAGTTCAAGGACGTATGTTGGGTAGTAAAATGTGCCACTCCAATGAAAAATCAGTCGACAACACAAGTGATGGGATTATTAGATCTGAGGCTGCCCAATCCTGGTCCTAGAGATCTACCACCGTGTCAGTTTTCCTGTTTCTCTTTACTGCTTTCTGCTGATTAGCTGGCTCAGATGTTTCTTTATACTGATTGATTGAACATACTTGATCAATGGTTTTCAGCAGCAAGAAGTGCAGGGTAGAAAAGAGTCGGGGTGGTAGATCGGGAGGACCGGGATTGGGCAGCCCTGATCTAGACACTGATGCCAGTTTGCAATACTTCAGAATACTTTAGGTTGAAGGAAACGCTGACATGTTTCGCCATTGCTGGTTACATCACTGGTTTATTTAAAAAAAGAGAGAGTGAACTTAAAAATGAATGTTTTTACATAAACATGATTTGACGTTTACAGTCGTTTAAATAGCAACATAGGGCATGCTATTAGGGTTGTGCCGATGGACGATACCATCGTCCATCGTGATGGGTGAGTGACACCATCGTGATGCCACGTCATGTTGCGAGTCAACACCATAAGCCGCGGTTACATGTACAAAATATCTTGATGGGATCAATGGTCGGATTAGAATCCAACCGTGTACATGGGCCCAGAAAAATGTTTTCAGAATATAACTAACGTTCACTAAGGTCACACTTTCAGTCGGAATAAATCACTCGCACATGCGCAGTAGGGTTTGAAAACCGGAAGAGGATATAAGTTCCGCCGAGCGGCTATTTTTTTTCAAACCTTATTGAATGTAACAATTCAATACAAAACAATGTTAAACAGCGCCGAGCGGCTATATACATTGACATGTCAGCTCGGTAATAAACGAGACGATCTTCTAAACGTGCTTTTAATAATATTACGGTTATTATGAAACACCTGTTCGCTCATCATTTGAATTTTAACCCGTGTGGTCAGAGCTTTTTCTGAACGGAGCCGGAAAGAAGCCAGGATTAGCAGTATGCTAACACGGGCTAACAACATCAGCTTTGGGTGGTGCTGCATGCTGGCTGCATGTAAACATGTGGGAATAACATCAGCCTTTATTTTAGTCGGGACACGACTGGAAACACAAATCCGCGTGATTGTTTGAATGTTTTTTAAGGACTGAGCGACATTTCTGCTTTGAAGCTCAAACCGCTGTGTGTGTTGACGATCCGAGCTGTGCTCAGACACACACTTTTAGACCCGGTTCTGAATTCAGTAGCTCGTACCCCTAGAGCTGCGGGACGGATCGCAGTCTGAAATCTCCCACACATACCGCTCATGTAACAAAGCACCCCCACCCTCCCCTCAAACACAAAGCAGTGAGTCCGTGCTCCGCTGGTCCACTTTACTAGTTAAGTGCAGGAGCGGACCACATCTTTTCTATTTTGTTTGTTACTTTTTTTGGTAAAGTCACTTCCCTCAGTTTATACTGGATCATCGCGGATGAGTCATTAGTTGGGGAATAAAATAAATAAAGTAATAAAGTAAAATAACGAATAGCAATTATAAGAATGAAAAATTTAAAAATAGCCCCCCCCCCACGATATCATCGTCCATCCCGATGGTTGACAGCAAACATCGTCAACGGCCAATTTAGAGGACATCGCCCAACCCTACATGCTATGAGGAAAATCTTGTAGTAATTGATATTGCGATGACGATATGACTTGCAATTCATGAACAAATAACCAATAAATAATTTCTATTTCACTACAAAAGTTTTATTTGTACAAAACTCAAAATAACAAATTGCACTGCAAGTTATCTCAATAGGAAACGGGTGAGATCTTGGATGTTGAGGAAACACACCTAAGAGCAATCATCTACCCTATTGGTCGTATCGGCCAAAACTAAAATGGACAAGAACAATGAAGGTGGTGTACGCTTGGGCTTTTTTGGAAACATAATGGTTTCACTGTCTATGTATCTTTTCTAAGTGAATATTTTATCATAGTGAGTTCTCGGTAAGGAAAACCAATGTGCTTGTAAGCTTTTTTTAGGGCTGGGAGATATGGCCTAAAAATAAAATCTCCGATTTTGAAAATAAAATTTCAGATTATATTTTTTTTTATTAGATTTCCGATTGTTTCCCCATTTCCCCCCCACACACTACTTAAGGAAAGCAATAAGTACAAACGGCAGACAACTTAAAGCAAACGTTGCTTTTATTTAATCAAACGCAAGACAAATGTAACCCCCATTTCTGGGATGACTAATAAGTAAATGAACACACTCTTAGAATCAAAGTTAAGTATAAGATTTTTCTTCTTCTCACTCCCTTTTTGACTTGTGTTGTTTATATAATTTTGTCTTGTCTTGTTTTATATAATTTTGTTATTGTACAAAGGTTACTTAAAGTCCCAGCTGTGTTTTGAGTCACACTTTGTAGTCTAGACTAAAATGAGACAATAATTCACCTTGAGAGTAGCAGCATTTTCTAAAGAATTAACAATACAGCTCATATCTGGGGTCTAAGGTTTTAAATAAATTAATAAACCCCGTCTTCTCCACGGAGAAGATGATGAAGCAGCAGGAGTCGCGGTCAGACCCCCCCCCCCCCCCCACGGCCGCGTCGCAAATGAATACCGGTACAAATAATAGTTACAACGCAGTATTCTTTATTAACAAATAACAGTAACAACTAACTATCTAACTTTAACTAACTGTATGGGCGTTATAAAATGAGTATGTGTGTGTCAAGGCGTGCGTGTGTAAGAGGACTGAGCGCGTGCCACACGAGCACGCGTGAGAGCCTTTGACTCCGACGATGGGCTACTGTAGCAGCGTGGAGTCTCTTTCTCCACGTCTGTGGCATAAACCCATACCAGTTCCACACAACAGATGATTTTATTCCTTTCTTGGGAACAAACTTCCCCATCTCACAGGTAGCCATGATGTCGCTTGCTGTTTTCTGTGTTGTTTGTTGCGTGCCATATCGTCGTATGAAATTAACACTACGGAAGCTCTGGGGAGCCAAAAATGCGGCACATAAAAACTCGATTTACTTATTTTTGAAATCGCCCGTAACAAAAAATTCGAATTAATTCATTCAATCGATTCATCGCCCAGGCTTAGCTTTTTTATATGTGGGATGTAATTTGTTGGCATTTCCACCATGTCAACGAGTCTTCAAGTCCGTCTATGACTGTGGACAGCAAGTAGCCATCAAGTTCAGCTTCGACAGTTTCTGACAGATGCAGAACAGAGGAGGTAGGGAGTGAAAATACCATTTATCTCAGTTTATGCCATCTTTTGCAATGTTTTTATTTCTCAGACTAAAATTGCAATGACGATACATATCTGATTGATTGTGCAAGCCTATGTGGCGATTGTTTCCAAAAATGCCTTGGTTTTAATAGCCATAACAAACTTTGAATGCATTAGAATTCTTATTTATTGCAGGAGTTGCATATTTAAAATACCTTGCAGTAGATGAAATCAGCAAAGTAAAATAACATATGTTTTAAGACTATAAAACACCTCACTATACACTTTATTCACTGTCTTGTAGCTGTGCATACACTGCCTTCGGCAACCCACGTTCAAGCAGCCACTTCCAACAAAAAGTCGATGTACAGCCACAAACGCATGTTTTGGGCTTCTGCATTCAAAACACGTATGCAAATTTGGCAAGCTGAGTGCATTCTGTATAGGAAACACTGCACGGAGGAGATTGACTGACACGGTCTTCAGCCAATCAGGAGGAAGAACAGTTCACTGTTTTTTTTTTGTTTTTTTAAAAACAAAGAAAAAGAAAAAGCAAAGCTGCCAAATTTCACCCAAAAAAACTGGAAGACCGCCAAAGGTGAACTGCTGCATTGATTACAATGATTTGAATAAAGATGTACTCATTTATATAAGTATCTTATGTCCTCCATCATCAGAAAAATGCCACTGGAACTTGTTAAAAACACAAAAACACCATTTTCATTTTTGATTGGGTCTTTGATTTAGGATAGCTGCAAGTAACTAAACAGCAAAGCTCCATTTTCTTTCTTTTTTTTTGGAAACGATGATAAATTCAGGATTTGTAAAAATTATTTTCAGTGTTTAGGGAATGTTTGCTGTAAGCTACAATTTATGAAGTGCCCACACCTGCTATTTGCTGATTGAAAGTTTGACCTCTGCATGCTCCTGTGACGCTAAACAGGTTAAACCTCTTTGAAGAAGACTCACTAAGCACAAGATATTCCCTTTGTGCAGGGCAGGCATGTTTACTTTAAATTAACTTCATTACTGAATATGTATGAGCTAAAGTCTAAGGGCAGGGATGCCAGTATAGCTTAGTCAGTTTGTTAGTTCATTTTAGTATTTTCCTATTGAACTCTTTGTATTCGTGATCCTTTTGAGTTCATGTTTTACTTCGAAGCCCATCGAGACGACTGTTGTTGTGATTTTGGGCTATACAAATTGAATTGAATTAAAGTGTCACATCCTCTGATAAAATGTCCCGACAATCAAGGCTAAAGACAATAAGAAAAGGAGATGAAAAAAATCTGAATTTATTTGAAACGTAGTTCTTTTCAAACTGTGGCAGTCTGGTTCTCTTAAGGTGTCAAGAGCCACAGTTCTGACATGTCCTTGTGTCAGCGCTCTAAAAAGGAGCTGGAATGTGGTCATGACTCAACATGTGTACCCTGTTATGCTCCACTGGGGTGCAGAGTGGCAGGATCATAATGTTCTTTGCTGCAGCTCCCTTCGCCTTTACTTTTGTATTTCGAATGAGGAAGATGGAGAAATGGGTAAGCTAGAGTTGGAACAAAAGACAGAATTCTTCTGCAGTAAAAGCTCCTCCTTGCCAAAGTTTATCCTCGCACCGTTTCAGATGACGATAAGTACCACCGTGACTGATGCAGGCACTGAAGTGTCGTCGTTTGCTCTACATCTTAATAAAAATCATCACAAGCTCTGATTCATTTTGAGGTCTACAGTTTGTGCTTCTCACACATGCCGGTAAAATAAGTCTACATACATTCACTTCTATGTTGAGGTTACTTGTTGGACTCTTACTGATGCAAAAGATTATTAAAATAGGGGGGGGGGGTCACAAAAAGTGTGAAAAACCTGCAACAAAAGACTAAACATTTCATATCAAATCGTTTTGGACACCACATATGTCCTGTTTTCAGCTAATCTCTGTCTGTTCTGTAGTAAAAATCCAAAATATATTAGCGATGGCCCGTAGGCGCTACCCGCCATCGCTGCCCGCCTTTTACCCAGCCCCACTTGCTTAATAATCGCTAAGTCCCCCAAACTTAAAAAAAATGTAACAAAAACAACACTTTTTTCAAATGTGCGTCTTTTCTGTTGGTTTAATCACCATAGCACACATTTTATGTTTTAGGTGCCAAGGGATACCAAGCAGATCGACGTAAACTTCAGAAGAATCTGCAAAAGTTAACTATTGGATTTCCTTACCAACAAAGGGTATTTCCAAACACACCCACATTCCTAATATGGCTACGTTCACACTGCAGGGCTTAATGTTCAATTCCGAATTTTTGAAAAAATTCGATTTTTTTGCAAGGCTGTTCACATTTCCAATTAAATGCAATTTTTTGTGATCTCCAGTGTGACCGTGAAACGACCCAGAGTACTCAAACGGGGAACAACGTCACTCGTTGTTTGCGGAAGTAGCTAACGTTAACAATGGATGTCAACAAAAGTGTTGTCAACAGCGGAGCTCTTTTTGCATAAATAAATTTATTTTCACAAAGGAGCCAGCACAATTACAACCTTCTCATTTTAGGAAGGCATTGAAGCCAGGATCGTCTGGACACACTGTTGTAGAATGTTTATGTGCCGGAGCCGCGCGTAAGAGAGAGGAGAGAGCGCGTGCAGCGAGGTAGGGAATGAGGTGGGCAGTGGGGGCGTGCATTCATGTTGTGTGTTATGGAGGAAGGAGAACGATAATAAAAGAAGGCGTCCCCCAGAATAAATGCTATTGACTCTTAATTAACCCGCTCTGGAGAATCTGAGGGTCTGAACGGGGAAATGAATCCCGTAGGAGGAACCGCCTTTGGTCCCCTGTGCTTCTGACCACAGTAATCATAGAAAAGGTTCAACACCACCAAGCTCGGTCGGCCATTTCGCTGGAAATTTTTTCAAAAAACGCCCGGTTGCGATAAGAGCCCTTGAGTTTGGCCTGAATAGAGCTGTCACCCCAAATATTAATCCAATCCGTGACCTCCCTCCCCTTCCACTGACTGGTCTCAGCAGCATCGTCCGCCATGGTTGTTGTTTATGTTCTTGTTCCCGCCTACTTCAACGCAGAATTATGACGTTTGTAGCGTATCGATGACGTACGGGTTGGATACATGTGGCCTGGCCGTTCAGACGGAGGTCGCATTTCAAATGATCGGATACGTATCGGATTCAGGACCACATACCCAAGTGGCCTGGGTCGCATTTCAAAAGATCCGATCTATGTCGTTCAGACTGTCTTGAAAAGATCAGATACGTATCGCATAGGGGCAAAAAAATCGGAATTGGGTCGTTTTACCCTGCAGTGTGAACGTAGCCTATATTCTTTGTTTATAGTATTTTGTTCAGTTCCAGCTAGGGATCCATGCATTCAATTTTCACAGTGTTCAGTTAAAAAATGTGAGAGCAACAGGAAAACGTCACAAGAAAACGTCACTTTTTCTCACCACACGCACGCCGTTTAAAATGTATAACTTCTGATTGCAAAATTTTTTTCCCAATTGCTTTCTTATGACGCCTGAGAAGTTAGGAGACGATCAATCAAAATCCCTTGGACGAGTTATAATTCTTAAATTCGTAGCTGGTACTAAAGGTGTTTTCTTTGACCTCCCGAGGTCAAAGGTCAACAAAACGTCAGTGATGGTTGTAGACTTAAGCTGCCGTCATGTGTGTGAAATTTCATGAAGATAGCTCAAACAACATTATTTTCCCTTAAAAGCGTAAAAGCGTCTACATAGCTAAACTCTTACACTTTGCTACAAAAAGGCAGCCAAGCCGTTAGTCATGTGGCCATCCCATAATAATTTTAAAAATTCCTTTGGATATTTTGGTTTTATTACTGGATATAAAAAAAAATCATAGGTTTTTTAATGTTGTTCAAGATGCCCAAATTTCATTTTCACCGGGTTTAGGTACATTTTTGTGAGTTTTCGAGGATGTGACGGGTCAAACTTTCGCTCACATCTTTCCAACAGCGAACACGATCCGGTCCTTGCAGTCAGTGACTGCCGTAATGATCGATTGTCTTTGTTAGTGATCTCACTGCAGTGCATCCTTAGAATTCAAGCGACTCATATTGCCAACTGCTGCTTCATATGAGAAACTGTGCGCTCCTCTGAAACTTTGCAGTTTTCATTTGAACAAAGAAGGAATTTTATTGAATTTAAAGAGAAAAAAAAAAGATCATGTGGAGACAGTGCAGAGAAAATAGACCTTTATCAAAAAGTGTTGTTATTGGATGAGTGCTTTACTGCAGTTTGCTTTGTTTTCATCTGCTCTTGTCTTAATTCTTCATTTCCAGTCACTATAGTGGCCTAAGAAAAAGAATGAGAATGGAGTAATGGTACATAGACACGGTTGTGTATTGTTATATGCATCTACAATCTTCATTTTACCTTTTTGATGCACAGAAGTGTTTTAGTGGCTGACAAACTCAAATTTTAAAGTCCCACAACAATCATCTTGAATTTTCACAGCGTTCCCAGTAGGGGTGTGTATTGGTTTTCATCTGGAACACACTACAAAGCACCACAGTCCGCAATTTATATGGTACTGGAAGCAACGTGGCACAGAGTTTCGGTTTGGAACCCATCCCAAGCAACAACTAAGTAGTACTTGTCTAATAACAACAAAAAATGTAAGGCCGTTAGAACATTTAGCCATTAACACAAACTGATTTTCATGAGATTTTGTTGTTTTGGAGCGGTGTAGAGCTGCTCAAAGAGGCTCAGTGGGCGGTGCTGCCAACAGTAGCCAGACGCTAAAAGACGCTCATAATTTATAAATAAATAACATCTCGACAGCATTTTAAATTAATACAAGTATCGCCAAATAAAATATCGCGAAATATCGCTGAATAGATTTTCCTTACACCCCTTGCTCCCAATGGTCTTTTCATTATGATGAAGCCGTTTATATCCAAAATGTATAAAAAGCCTGTGTTATTTTCTAGGACATAGTTCTGCAGAGCAGCAGGAGTTCATAAGAAATTCACCTCTGAGTTGTGGGCGGGACCGTTGGCCCAGAGTGAGCCTTTCTTCATTTCCCAATATGCCTTTGTCTACACTCTCTCCCGCTAGCTTACAGCCCCTCACGACGCCAACCTAACATGCCTCATCGGTGCAGCAAAAATGGTGAGCAATATCGGAGCTCTGACCAGGAAAACAAAGACGTTCATGGATCTATTTGCCTGCTAGACTGTGGCCCACCCAGCGTAATACGCTTTTTCCTAAATGGCAAATTTTCCTTAGTCCCAACGATTTGACTCAAGAAATACTTTGAAATGCAATTTTAAACTTAATTTTGTTAGTGTCTTTTCCTTTGCTGAGTAATCTGCATAAATTCAGCGGGTCACCCTCCAAAAAAAAAAAAAAGATAAGTGGTCCTGCCAGAAAACATGGAAATATTGTAAAGTCTAAAGCCACAATTGACTTTGAATAGATTCCAAGACCATCTGAAGCTGAAGAGTGTAAACTCACTCAGATGTTCCTAAAATGTTTTCTATAAGTTCTCCTTTATTAGCTGACTGTAACAATTTATCAGTGAAAAGTCACATTCTTGTTTTTCCAGCTCTGTGCAATTGTAGCAGCACAGCAGTGAGCCGCCACCTCCACCTATCCAATATGGCGTCCAAGCCCACTAGCCTATATAACTCGTTGTGGTGTCGTGGCTTTTTTTTGTGGCTTAGTTCTGTGAAGAACCACATTGATGACGTCACAGTAACAGCGCGGCACGCGACGCGTACAGGGATTTGCTAATCCTGTATGCACTGGGAGCAACGTAAGAGGCATTTCCAGCTGAGTTCACATAAAACGTTCAAGCAAGTAAAGAGTTGGACCTTTGTTTTTTATATTTGAGAACACAACAATTTGTCTGCAATTATTTAATCCCAATTAATGTGATAATTTGACAACCCCTAAGAAAAACATGTTAAAAACCCCCAAAAATTAACTGGAGTGGGTCTTTAAGGACGGTTGCAGGTCTGATGTTTCCAACATTATCACACTCTTTGTGAATCCGAAGTCTGCTGGGAATTGCTCTGACGTGGAACAGGGGGGCCGTTTCTTATCACGCCTCTGTTCCTCGTACTCGTTACTACTTTACAAGGCTGTAACAGTGCACCATGAGTTGTGAATGCATAATGTAAAATGGCAGAATATAATGCGTTTTTCATGGTTTTTATTTTCAAGGTTTATTTTTAAACCTTTAAACAGTTTATTGCCGTTTTTTTCCTTACCCTCTTCGCTTTCACATGTTGCGTAATTGTTTAGTGGGGTGTAGGCGCTGGCTTAGATTGCAGAGAGCCATATAGTTCTCAAAATTTAGAGCTGGAGTCCTGAGGCGATCAGAGGGATCCATCATGCCAGCAGAGCGAGCGGCGGACAGTCATATAGCAGACAAAGTGCCGGAGCTGCAGAGGTGGGTGTATAAAAGCATGAATAAGAAGAGCGACAAGGTTTTTTATTTTTCTGGAGGTGTGATTCATTTAGATGCAGCTCAAAAGCCCAGAGATGTAAACAGCTGTAGTCAGTTTGACAGCAGAACTTCACCACCATTTCAACAGGAACACTGCATGTTTTTGTTGGATTTGACCTTTTTTTTTTTGCACAAATTTTACCATAGAAATTTGGATGCATTATACTTTGTTTCAAAGCCCCAGAAGTTAAAGAGCTGCCACCCCCCACATGGCCTCCCACCCGTCTATGGATGAGGCACAAAGGGCCACTCCAGGGGCCCTGCATTCAATAAACAACGCTAGAAGGGACTCTGAGAAGCCTGCCAACATTTGAGCCAGAGCCAGACCTCTAAAGGCCTGCAGTCTATATGTTGCACCCGGTAAGCAAAAGACTCACCCACCCCCAAGCTCCATTTGACCACTAAAGTGAATGATTGGACAGAAGCAGCAGCCAAATCTGATCAGAGCAGAGGTTTTATTAGACTGAGGCATTACAGGGAGGACTAGTACCACAAACTAGGGAAGTTTTTTCATCCAGCCGCTCAGAGGCAGACATTGCATGTGTGACATTCTAGTTTTTATTGATATACCAGCAGGAAAAACGGACCCTGCAGTGCTGGAACAATCTCCAGATTTGGTTTAAAATCTGTTCTCAATATTCGGGTCTGTGCAAAAAGAGCAAGTCTGTTCTTAACTTAAGTCAAAGGGTGGATTCAGATCGGACACATTTGGTTAGAGTAACCCAGAGTTTGTTTCCCCTGATGATCGGTATAAGTAGTATGAGCGGACCCTTGTCCAGGACCAGAAAGCGCTCTCTGACGCATCTTTGGAGGTGGACGAGGTTCACTTCTAATTGGACTGAGCTTCAGTCGCTCTGAGTTTTCTCTGTCTCAAAAGACTCCATGCTTGGAGCGCAGCAATAAAACAGCCACCGTTGCTGGGCATTATGGGATGTAAACAGAGAGCCGGGGACAAACGTGGAACAGCGATGCAACAACAACTCATTTCTCACTGTTTTTTACCGATAATCTATTTGTCATAAACGCTTATCAGCACACTTTTTTAGCCGTCCTATCCTTAATAACCGCCTTGCAGCATGTCTCCGTCATACCGAAGCAAAAAGTGTTGTACCAGACGTTGATACTGATTGGTCAGGGAAAGATAAAGTTTATCCTGGCAAGAATTGCAAAGAGCCGGAGTTCCAATATTCCTTCTCTTGTTGCTTTGCCCCGCCCTCATAATCCCTGGCCAATGACTGAAGGGATCTTTAATCATGTGCTTTTGTTTACAAGCACAGTAAAGAAGGCAGTCTGAATACAGACCAAATGTGCAGTTCAGGACTCAGTCCAGATCAATTTAAACAGACTCCGTCTGCACCAACACTCTGAATACACCCTTTGTCATTTTGGGTGATTTAGGGGGTTGAAATCAATCAAATACATCTTAATACATTAAAAACGAACTCCAACATAACCTTTTTTTTGGACAAAAAACAAGGATATTTTTAAAGGAAACTCAAATAATTGATTAAATCCGTTGATAGAGAATTCTTTTAGGAAAAATGTGTTGATTTTTTTTTATATCAATTGATTTTTAACCACTCTAGTTTTCAAGGACTTTTTTCACAAGTTTAATGCAAACATCTGAAGCCATATTTTAAATAAGATAAGATATTCCTTTATTAGTCCCACGATGGGGAAATTTCCTTATTGCGGCAGCAGTACAGGAACAGAGAGCAGTATATAAAAGAAAAAGACTATGGAGTAAGTATAAACACCTATATACACAATATACACACATACATTCCAAAATACGATGATGTTGTTTGACGTGGTTCACTGGGAGCAGCTAAGGTTGTAAAGTCTGATGGCAGAAGGTTGAAACGACCTGCGGTGTCGCTCCTTCAGACACTTAGGATGTCTCAGTCTGACGCTGAAGGAGCTGCACAGTGAGGACACAGACTCGTACATGGGGTGGGCGTCGTGTCACGGTGGTGGGGTGGCTCGAAAGCCGGTAGGACCCAGAATGCAGAGGCGGAGGCACACAGTTCCAGGGCAAGGGGTTTAATTACAAACAAAAGGCGCTGCCGAGCAGGATGACAAAACAAAACTAAAACTTACTGTGGCGTGGCGATCGGACAAGGAACAAGGCATGAAGACGTGAACACCAAGACAAAGGCTAATGGACCAACACAGGAGGAAGGCAGAGACAAGACTTATATACAGACAGGGCAGACAAGACACAGGTGAACACGATCAGGGCAGATGGGGACCAAAGGAAGTAAAACTCAGGAAACAAGACTGGAAACCTTTCAAAATAAAACAGGAAACAGAACTTAACATGACAGAACAAGACAGAAAGCAAAAACCAATACAAAAGAAACTCAAACCATGACATGTCGTTCTCCATCAAGGATGATAGCTTAGCTACCATCCTCCTCTCTCCCACCTCCTGTATTGAGTCCAAACAAAGGCAGCCCCAGAACGGAGCTGGCCTTCTTCACCAGCTTCTCCAGTCGCTTCCTGTCCGCTGACGAGATGCCGCTGCACCAGCAGACCGCTCCATAATAGATGGCTGATGCCACCACAGAGTCGTCTGTAAATGTACAGCTTTGGTACAGGCCTGTGCTTAAAAAAAGACATTTTTCTTTGCTTTTAGCAAATATTGGTTCTAAAGAACCTATTTTCTGCTAAATGCCCCCTTATGGAGTGGAGACAAAATGGACAAAACAGCAACAGAATGAGAGGAATTTGGCCTCTTTTTGTCCAGATGGAGGCAGTGGTGACCTCAGAGGGTCTTTGATGTTTACTGGCTGTTTTTATTTATCAGTTTTTTATTAAAGAGAAAACTTTGTGATAAGCAGACTTACCCTAAGCTTCTAGAGACGCTTTTTTCCCATCGTTTGTCAGCATTCAGTATCAACTTGACGACCTTATCCAGATGTTAAATCCCCTATTAGGCCATTTGTTTTTTTGGAACGTCTGATTCTGTGTTGAAAGAGAACATGGAGACGAAATGTTCTGTTTGTGTCTATAAAAACAAAGTTGGAGCTAAGATCAAGCCCAGTAAGGCCAGCATCAGAACATTTTGATTTGGATCTGTGTACTGGGAAATCACAGTTTGTGCCTCATTTATAGCTGTGGGGCAACAAGGCTTCCTGGATAATCAGATAATAACAGCACACTGTTATTTAATGCTCAGGAAAAGAAGAAAAAAACTGACGTTGGAGAAAGACGATTTGTCTTAATGTAGTTTTACACACTAGGGATAAGGCACGCATCTTAAGATAAAACTAGATTACTTTCTGGCAATAATAAAGGATGGATAACAAAATATGTTTAGACAGCCAAGATGAAGCCTGAAGATGTTTGTTTCATCCTATAGGAAGGTCAATGCTGCAAGTATTTGTGTAAATGCAAACCGGCCCCTGTCTCAACAGACAGCCACAGCATTTCTGCGGAGTTGCTTTGCTCCGTTGCGTCATGAGGTTTTATGCTGCAGATATTCTGTGGACGGATAGGAATGCTCCGATCTGGAGATATTATTCCCGAGAGGGGACATTTCATCACAGTTCTGAGGTCATGCAGTGTTCACTGAGAAATAACTGACTGGTTGACAGAGAAACGTATTTTTCTTCCACATACTTCGGTCCCAACTGCCCTTACGGGTGGACGCTTGCACCTGAATAACGACTAGAGTGTGGCGTAAGGAGTGTGACATCATAAGTGCGTCTAACTTCCATTAGCCTTACGAATACTTCATGATACACGCACCACAATGGTACGCTCCACTTTCATAATGTCTCTTAACGTTGCCGCATGACCCTCAAGGGAACTGTTAGACACACCTGTGCCCTTAAAGACCCACTCTGATAAAAATTGTGTTTTTGGTGTTTTTAACAGGTTCTTGAGGCATTTTTCTGAAGGTGGAGGACATATGTAAAGAAAATCAAGCTCATATCAGAGTATTTCTTTATTCAAATAGATGTGAATGGGGAGCAGATTTGAAAAAGAGCGTATTTGTTGTGTATAAAATACGCTGGGCGGAGCCACAAGCTTCCTGCTCTGCTCCATTCTGATGCATCAACTTGCAGACAGATTGATCCATAAAAATATTTGTCTGAGCTGGAATCTGGATCCAAACTATACAGCGGGATAGCTCTGATATTACTCACCATTTTTGTTGCACCTGTGATGTTTAGTTGTGAGGGGCTGTAAGCTAGTGGGAGAGCGTGTAAACAAAGAGCTCTCACCAACAGGGTGGCGAAGGGAGTGGGTGGGATTGCTCCATGCCAATAGCCCCGCCCACAACTCAGAGGTGAATTTCTAATGAACTCCTCCCGCTCTGCAGAAACTATGTCCTTGAAAATGACACAGATAGTTTGATTTTGGCAAAATAAAAGAGCGTCATCATCACTTGGAACACTTTGAAAACAGATCAAAATATGATTAAAGTCGGACTTGACAATGCATTATCTTCTTTCAGTGTCCCTCCATAGGTTTGGAAACCCCAAAAACCTGCAACCCCCAATCATTACTAAAGCTTTGACAAACTAATAGCCTTGGTCATCTCATTAGCATCTTAAAAGACAGTCTTAGGAGTGATTTTGGTGCCGTTATTTTTAGAGCAACTCTTGAGCGTTAAAAATTGATTTTGCACTGAACACAGAAAAATGTACTTGAAGCTCAAAACAATTTTCACTCGAGAAACATTTTCTCTCTTCTGCTCTCGAAACACAGCAGAGTAAAAGCCAGCCAATCACAGACATGGATATAAAGATTGATGCTGATTGGTAAGAAATCCAAACAGCTGGTAGACCAATCAGCATCAACCCTCCCTTTGTGTCCATGTCTGTGATTGGCTGGCTTTTGTGGCACATTTGTAAAATGTGCAGAAGCGCAGAGCAGAAGAGAGAGAATTTCTCTCGAGGTAAAATTGTTTTGATTGGACATAGTTTGGAGTTTCAAGAGTAAAATAACTTTTTGAGCACACAAAATGTTTTACACTCGAAGCAGTGAGTGTTGTGCTTGGAATAATGGCACGAAAGTCTCTCCAATTTTCCAATTTTACTCTAAAAGTGCTCCATTTGCACATTATTTTAATTATATTATTTATATAAAATTGGTATCCAACTTATAAAGGAGAAGAAAAGACTGGCTCAGTTATTTAAAGCAATTTTTTCCTTGAACAAAATATGCGCTGGTATTTAATACTTGAAGTGGGAGGGAGGATACAGGTAAATTCTGCAGTTTATTGAGGTCCGTCCCTGGACATCCGTAACCATGCATGTGTTACGGGGATGGGGGGAGGGGGGGATATCACTTAACCAGCAACAAATGCACTCAGGAGAGTTTCCACGCTCTGGTTCTTTTCTGGTTCTTAATGGAGCTGCAGCTTCCACTCACTTTTCAGTCCATAGAGGGACGCATTATTCCAGCTTCAGTAGCTTTTTTAGGTAATAAATAAGGGTGGGTTTGTTGAAGCCGTGGCATTATTCTTCTGTGAATACTGTACACCTGGTTTCCCTTTTTTAATTGAGGAGTAGATTTGTTTTGTGTTGTAAAGAAGTTCTGCTTTTCCTGGGGGAACTCGAGAGGAGCAACGTGAAGATCTTTTTCCAGGTCCCCTGCTGAGACTCCGTTGATGTGCTCCTCATTGACACTGAACCCCCAGAGAGACCTGAGTTCCACACTGAACATCCTCATCTTTTCTTCTTCCAACTCCCAACCTGAAGCTCCCTCTGACTCACAAAAAAAAGTTGATTTTGTATGATATAGACTCTTTAAACGTGTTGAATTTCATTACCTTCTATTCCATTCTAATTTATTTTAACAGCAATTCCTGATAAGTTCATAAACTCCAAAAATTCCTTTTTTAAAGTCATTAAATGCATTTTCTTTCTTTGAAAAAGTTTTTCTTTTTTTCTTTGATTTATAAATGTGGATCACAAAGTTTTTCTTTGTTAAAAAAACATTTAAAAACACTCCTAACTATTATTCAAATGTGCAAACTGTTAATACCACGATACTAAAGCATTATGTATATTGAGACAGGTTTTTTCTTTTTCTTTTGCTAATTTCTTCTCTTTTGCGTCATTTGATTGTTTTCTCAGGACTTTAGCAGCTCAGGAAGTTTGGTGATCTCATGTAAATCCAGAGCTTTAGGAGAATCAGGAAGAAGGATTAAAGTGAAAAAGGACATACCTTCACCCCGGCGCATGCATACGCAGTTTTTCTTACACAAAAAAGAAAAAGTAAAAAAAAAAAAACAAGACTAGCAAATGCAACCTGAGCTTCTCATGAACCAGAGAAATATGAGCAGACCGTCGCTCTCTGACAACCTGCTGAAAGTCTGTGACATAAAACTCAGCCCAGGGACCAATCGTGCATCATCCTCATGCTCAAATACACCCCTACCGCGTGGAGGGGGGGGGCTTAAAAACATTTCCAACAATGATTCTTGTTTTGTGTAACTTGAGTGGAAGAAACGTGCCTAAAATGTGGCGCTCCCCCGAGGAAACCGTCTTCCAGAAAATATCCCTGCGTAGACGCATTAGCCGAAACGCTTCCTCTCTGGCTGACTGATCCGCATTTATAAGGCCACTGGAGGTGGGTGCATGACTCCAGGCAGCACTTAAACTCTATGAGCTGGTGAATGCTCGTGTTAAAGTGGCTTCTGTGGCCGGGCAGCTAAATGTACCATACCCCCCCCCCCCTTCTCCCCCCTTTTCCCTCTGGGTTTTACAATGGCAGAATTTCACAGTGAATCTCTTTATTGCACTTCATAACGTGCAGCAGTGAGATGCTGCTTTCAACGAGGATGTGCTGCTGCTTCCTAAACACAATTTTTAGGACCAAACTTCTTTTTTAGATAACGAGATTTAAAAAAAAAAAAACTATATTTGTTTTTAAGTGTGAAGAAAGTCGATTGTTCTTGAAGAAAGAATTTAGTCCGAGTTATCAAGTGGTATAATTCCAAGAAACTGTTTTGTTTATCAGCCTAATAGGATTCTTCTTCCTGTTTTACACGAACCCTGAGTCTGTCAGAAGGGAGTACAATGTTTGCACTTTCATTTTTTTTTCCCCCTGTGGTCAGGCGATGAAGAACATGAGCTTCATCCCAGCTGTTTTCCTCTGGACAGCTATGGGTTTGTGTTGCATCACTGCTCTCCTCTCTGGAACCTGTGTGGGAAGGTCTTTGACCTCCACGAAGGTCCACCAGAGGAACCTTTAGTACACATTGGAGATCTACAGCTGCGCTTCACCTTTTTAATGAGCGATTTAAAACAAAAATCTGGTTATTTTTATTGCATCTCCGGTGAGGTGTTAGTTTCAGATCATAAAAAGAAGAAAAACGGTTTGGTTTCTGCAACAAATGAGCTGTTAAATAATTGAGGCCTAAATGATGGAAAACAGCTGTTAAACTTCTAGAAGTTTTAAGAACAGACAGTCCAAATGATTGTTTGACATGATTCCTGCTAACAGACATGATTTGACTTTGCTCTAGGCCTGCACAATATACCACAGATTTATCGTTATCGCAATATCCAGCTCTGCAATACGCATATCGCAAAAGACGGCGAATATCGCAAAAAATAATCTTATGGCAGCTTGAAGCATTTAACGAATCAAATAAATCCCTTTATGCTTTGACTAATCAGATGGACGCCTTCCCATTGTTGACCAATCAGATGGATGTTAGATGTTTGTCCCCCATGTTGATGAGGGTCATTTGGAGTATAATTTTTAAACTGTTGCAATGAAATGTGAATGATGTTTTTGGTTATTTTCTATTTGTTTATATAGCGCAAATTATATCGTTATGGCAATATTAATCTCTAATATCGCAAGTTTTCCTCCGATCGTGCAGCCCCACTTTGCTCCATAATAACTTTACCAAAAATGTATATCTGTCGGATTTGTTGTTCACCTTCAGGGATCAGCTTTCACCGAGTTCATGCCGGATGTCTGTCTTGACACAACCCAGTATTTTATCTGAGCTGGGGACCAGCATGGGGCTACATAGTTAGTACTACTGCACATGTGACAGAGTACTACAAAAACTTTGACTGAGTACTCAAAGATATGTGAATGAATTCTAGAGGATATTTGTACTTCTGCACATGTGACAGAGTGCTACAGGACATTTAACCGAGTTCTACCGGACATGGGACTGAATACTGCCAGACAGGTGACCGAGACTACAAGATATCTGACATAGTACTATGGGATGTGTGGCATAGTACTATGAGATGTGTGACAGAGTACTACAGGATATGTAACAGAGAACTGCAGGGTATGTAATAGAGTACTACAAAGAATGGGACCAAGTACAAGTGGCAGATTTGATATGTGATGGTGTAGTACAGGATGGGTGACAGAGTACTACAGGATATTTGACGTAGTACTACCGGATTATTCAAATAAAAGATGAGCTTCGTCTGACCTCTTGTGCTACTGCAGTTTTACTAAAGTGTGAATCATTGTACTGTTTTATTTGCAGTGTCTGTTTAATTCAAATTACTTACAGTATTTAAAGTGTTTAAACGCCAAAAATCCCTTTGACAATCCTTAAAAAAAAGTGATTAATTCCAGATAAGAGTCATGTAAACTGCAATGTTCCAGCTGCTGAGGCACTGACAGAATTCCTTAACGATAATTTCAAATCTGAGCTGCTGTTGGGACCAGAGGTGGATACTGAAATGTGAAAGCAGGTTTTGTTAACTACCATGGACGATCCGGTATTTTCTCTGCGCTCCAGTGGCCGTGACAGCCGGGGTGACCCATCTGTGTGTGTGTGTGTGTGTGTGTGTGTGTGCAGTGTACGGCAGCCCATCGGCAGCCTCGGCCCCGCGCTTCCTGGACCTTGTTGATACCCTATACATAATGGTACAGTGGGAAGCCCACTGCCAGCTGCAATCCAAGCGTCTTATCAAACCAATCAGAGCTTTTTCAGCAGGAACACATCTTGAGCGTGACAGACGGGGGTTTCACAACATCTGGTGCTCTGAGAGAGGAAAAGGAGGGAGAAGAAGGGGAGGTGGAGTGAAAAGAAAGTGTGAGAGCAATCTTGTCAGTCTGGCGTGGAGATTCAGATCAACAGAACAGCTTTTTTTTTTTTTTTCTTTACAGGTCAGTGAGCGGGCAGTTAGCTGTCGGTGCTTGCCCAGTGCAGAGTTGGGCATGCTCACAGTTATGAAACGCGTGTTCTTGATGCCAACATTCATCACCGCTCTACAGTTCTGCATGTGTATTTCTTTTTTTTTTTTTTTTTTCTAGCCCAGTGCAGCAGTGAGAGGTTACCACAGCAGCAGGGCGGCAGGCCCGAGCTTCGGCTCCAGCTGGGCCGCTGGTGGAGGGACTCGCAGCAGCCACGCTGTCACCCGTACGAGTCCGCAGCATTGTATGCCTCAGCACCAACAACACCCACACCACCACCCCGTGTCTGCACAAACAAGTTACTGCACAGGCCACACAACTGTGAGTGAAGCTTTTGGCTCGTTTTAAAAACTCTGCTCCGAGGTTCAGTCTCTGCTTAGTGTCTCCTTCCATTAGCGATGCACTGATAGCATTTTATTACCTTCTCGGTGTCATCTTGCCTTTTTCGTCTTTCTTTCTAGGATCATCCTTTTTTTTTCTTATCTCCTTCGACCTGCCACTTTCCTCAGTACCTGCTGGAATTGTTTCCTTTCATTTTGCGCTAACACTGTACCAGGATTCAAAGGCGCATGCATCCACGCTTAATTTCATTCACGTTATCTAGAATGGGAAGTTTCACACAGGAAGTGGGGGAAAAAAAGATTGTCTGTTATCAACCTTTATCCGTCACAGTTTCTGAGCTGGAAACAAACGGACCCGTTGGTGCACGGCTGAGTGGGAATGTGACCGTAAAGCGCTTTGGGCCTTAATGAACGAAGAACTTTATCATTCATTAAGAAGGTGAAATTTAGGAAAACTTGGAAAAGAATTTCTCTAATTCATGCAGCAACTTCAACATAAACGGGTGAGATTCGATTTCCAAATCAACTCTACATCAATAAAACTCTCCCCTTTGAAAATATCCTGTAATAATATCAATATTCATTTTAATATTAAAGTCGCGAGCAGGAGCTACCCGTCCCCCCCCCCCCCCTCACTGGCTAAGCAACCACACACCGCTCAACCCCCCCGCCACCCTGGTTAGAGCTGCACATGACAAATTCTTTAGACATCTCTTTCTTGTGATAGCACACTGTTGTGATGTTTTTTTTTTCAGTTTTAGCCGCGTTTCCACAGTTCTTATAGTCGTTCCCATTCGGGCCAAAAAGATCTGCAGAATTTCTCCTTTATATTAACTTTTATATCTTGTTTAATCCTGTTGATTTGCTGCCATAGCAACACGTGTCACATAATAATGAATGAATCCATCCACCTCTTTATAAATCTCTGTCATATTCATAAATACATCAGATTTCAGTTTACTGAACACAAAGAATGATTTGGGAAGCATAAATCTGTCATTGTTCTGCGAAAACGAGCTAAATTAAAGCAAAAACTCCAAATGAGATTGTAAACTTGAGGAACATTGTTCAAATTCCCCTCACATAAACACCATTCAGTTTTTGCTCAGCAGTGTTATTGTGTTTGTGGGACGCTGGTAAGCCACAGTTTTTGCAGTGTCACATATACAAATGGGCCCCGCTGAAGGTCATCTAAGTGTCTGCAGCTTTTCACTTTAATTTTAGACCCACACATGTCCTTTAAACACACAAAGCTAAACTTCTGCTTCTTTGTGACCACAGTTTTTCATTCTTTCTCATCGTTCAGAAAGAAAGCCGTTTTCTCCCATCGTCAGAGGTTCTGCTCAGTAAAGATCTTTCTGGAAGTATGTTTCCAACAGCCTTTTTTTTTTCCCCTCAGACAACCTAAAGCAGACTGTCTGATTTTACAAACACCTTCTTTTGAATTCCTCCTCTTTTTATTGCATTGTTTTTATTGCCTCCCTAACAGTTATTGAAATTTCAGCCGTAATGCATGCAAAGAATGCCTGACAGAAAGAGAAGAAAAACAGAAGTGATAGCTCAGCGTGCGTCTGCTGAGAGAGGTAAGTAAATACATGGAAAAAGAAAAACAAATAAAGATCCAGCAGAGATCAAGAAGCTTTGCTCCTGGTGGGTTTGTAATTACAATGGAAGCGGATACAATTCCACTTTTAATATGGTGGGATGATGATCCCTCAAGGGGGAGGAGGCGAGCGCCGGAGAAAAATCATGAAATGTGACTTGTGAGACTCAGAGAAATCGGTTGTGTTATTTGCTGTTTACAAAACTAACTCCTACCAAATACTTTAATACTCTGATTTTGCTTTGTCACATTTGGTTTTAATGGAAGTTTAATTGCTTCCTGAAATATTTTTACAAAATAAATGACATCAAAATAACTTTTATTGTTGTCCAGATCTGGGCTATTTCACGTTCAAATCTAATTTTATTCACCTATGAATCTAGCCAAGCATTCGTTTTTGGTTAAAAGACAATATTTACTTCATAAATTAGTCTTGATTCCTTATTTCCTCTGTTTAAGATTAACAGTTTTGGGTGAGATACCACAAGTTCTGCTCTGATACATCCAAACCTTTAAATCCGTTCAGGGTTAGGACCCCCAGTTAAGGAGGAAACTAAGTATTTAAACCTTTCCACATCATCCTGTGGAACTACCCCCCTTTGAGAAGTCAGCAGGTCTCTTTTATCACATATTTATGGTAATTTTGTAGTCTGGGTCTCCCTGTACCGGTCCCCAGCCTGGATCAAATACAGGGTGGTGTTAGGCAACCCCTGAAGGGATCTGCCGAAAGGTGAACAACAATAACAACAACCAAATGAAAACGCTGAAACAGCCATGTTTCGATCTGTTTTAGCAGTAAGAGTGCTAATATTTTAAAGTACGTTGACCTTTTAAGACCAAAGATGTCACCGGCGACACCTAAAAAACCCACGCACTTTGACACATCGTAACTCTTTGACCATTTTTGCACTCAAGGCAAATCAGCGGATTCTGACGCAGAGAAAAGCGTTTTTTCATATCAGTTTTGCATCGATATGCAACACATTACAAATGTGTAGTGTTGCATAACAAATCAAAGTAGTCTTTGTCCGCTTCGGAATCTGCTGGAATTACATTAGTTGCCTAAACGGGTTAAGAACAGAAAAACAAAACAAACGAATCTTGCACTTTATTAAGGCTGTAGAACATTTTCCTGTAAATTAGCATCAGCAACCATCTTCACAGCTGACTATTTTTGTTAAAAATAGACCGCATCCACTGCTATTTGCTATAAATCTTCTTTGAGAACCCCCTTTTACAGCCAGAAATATCTTTTTTGTGCCTCTTGATTCGAATTCATCCTTCACCTTTCGCGGCCTCGCAGTTTCGCCGAATTTTTTCGGTGCAGTTTTTGTCTTTTTTACGCAGCACACTGTATTCTGTGTCCTGATTGGTTGTAGACCTTTTCAGTCAATTTCCTGTGCCGTGGTTTCTGTATAGAATGCATTGAGTTGACATAAATCTTCAATTTGTTTTCATTCTGTAATCCTTGACCTATTTTTCTGTGAAGATTTGAACTTTGAGAGTTGAAACAAGAATGAAAAGTGTGAAACTGTCGGAGAAAAGTGTAGAAAGTGTGTAGTGAGGAGTTTTACAGCCTTAAAACATCCTACTTCATTGATATTACCTATCATGGATTATTTTAGGAACGTAACACCCACGATAAACGAGGGAACGCTCAATTTTAGACTATGCTTGGTTTTACTTTAAAAGCAGCACAGCAGAATCACAAAAACACTTTAAAGATTCATGTTTTTATTATTACCTGTGCAACAGGCGGTAAACAAAACAACCAACCCAACTGCACTGCTACCTGTGGTTAATCTGTGAGATTTGTCAAGAAAATGTTATCTAAAAAACAACCTAAAGAAAAATAAATGTTAGGATTTTGAACAAAGACGTGAAAGAATTGAAAGATGTTAATGGAACCAGAAGACACATGTCCTTCCCTGCCTTACATCAGACTGTTGGGAACTCTACTTGTTGCTAACTGTAAACCAAACGGCTTAAAAGGTTAGATAGCCGCCATAGTTGCCGGTTGCTTCAGTGTAATAAAACCTGACAAGCTCCTGATTGCACTTGGTGTTATCGGATTCCTACTTAAACCACATGTGCTGCAAAGACTCCCCTGGCCTTGACTAAACACCACCCTAAAAGATTTTCTGCTCGACTGAGAATTGATCACAAAACGCCACGTGGTGAAGATAAAGGAAACATTTGTGGAAATAATTGGTGCAACGGGATTCATCCATTTATATCACCAGTCTGGGGACATGTGGATCTTAAGTTTTTATGAAACAACAAGCATGTTGTTGTCATTATATTCACATACATTTGTGTTCAAATATATTTTTCTGCAGAATACTTTAAGCAGAGAAAACCCGTACTCTATTTGATCCCAGACGTTTCTGATGAATCTTCTACGTTTGAAGTATCGACTTGTGCGTCGTCATCTCAGTCTGCTCCATCCAAAAATCTGTTGTGGTTAGTGTCATTGTTCTTCTTTTTCCTGTTGTTTGTCTGTTGTGGTTTAGTGTTTGTTGTGGTTTAACCGCTATGATTTGTTGGGATCACGGGTTTGTATGCTTAGGGGTTTTGCTTATGTCTTCTGCACTGATTAGTTTTGATTTTTTTGGTCTGGGTTTTGTAAAACCTCAGTGTGGACTGAATTAGTTGAAGGCTGATTGTTGTGCTCATTGTTTTGGAGGGAAAGTCTCTTTTTTCAAAATGGTGATGCTCATCTTTGTTTTGTTGTGTAATAATTATCACATCTGAATTTCTTTAATCTTTTTTTTTTACGATGGCCCTGAAGTGCAAATCACGTCAAACAAATCACAAACATTTTAACAATCACAATAAAAATGAAAAAAGCAACACATATTTTAAAAGGGGCATTGCATTTTAGAAAACAAAAATCCAAAACTCATTCACCACTAACCAGTAGGAGTTGGTAAATATACTCGTCATCCTCTCCCTCCATCTATCTCATGGTGCAGAAAGAATTAAACATAACAGGACAAATAACTAGGCAAGACACAGTAAAACAGCTAAACAACTAAACACATTTGGACAAAAACCCACTCCCGAATCCGTCCAGACAGGCAAAGGGAATGGTATCCCACAATCCCTTGCAGTGCCGATCTAACAGCAGCACCAAAGTTACACCTACTTAATTGAATTAATTTGAATGAAAGTAAAATAACTGTCTGATAACTACGCTATTTTTAAGCTGACTTAACTAAAAAAAATGATTTATCTTAACTGAAGCAAATAACTAAGTTAGATCAAAGTAAAAAAGTTTATCTTTCCAACATCCATAAAAGTATAATCTGAGCTTCTTCATCCACTAAATCCTCTTCAAATGGACACGCCATGCTGCTTCACCTCTCTGAAAACAAACTAACCTTCAACTAAACCTGCTCCAGACCAGGCTGTGTTCAGAGCATGAGTTGCTATGGCAACTTGACATAACCTGAAACATACCTCCATTTCTGGATCCGAAAGCTGAGGTTATCAACTTCCTTAGCCTTAAACTTACCGTGGTAACTCACATAACCTGCTTTTTGGAATACCCCCCTGGAGATTAAAACCTTTTCACATCATCATCCTGTGGACTACTCTCCATTGAGAATCCCTGAAAGGATTTGCTGAAAGGTGAGCAACAATAACAACAACCAAATGGAAACAGTGAAACAGCCATGTATTGATCGGTTTTAACAGTAAGAGTAACTTAAAAACTGCAGTTTTGTGCCAATAGCTTAAAGTACAATGACCTTTGAACACCGACGATGTCACCTGTGACACCTAAAAAACCCACGCACTTTGACGTACATTCAACCATAGTTGATTCTGACTCAGAGAAAAGCGGCTTTCATATCAGTTTTGCATCGATATGCAACACAATGTTTGTTTATTCTTTGTTTCTTACGTTTTGATTTCCTGAATTTAATTTGTTTTCTAAAATGTAATGCTGTTCTTTTCTTATCTTTGTTTTGCTTTTTTAAATTGTGAATGTGATCTTTAAAATGCATTTTGCATCGAGTGATTTGTTGATGTGACTTGGACTTCAGGGCCACCATAGTTTTTCATACAGGAAACAACTGTCTTGTTGGTTTTTCATGTGTTTGACATAAACCTCTTTTATGGTGAGATTCCTTGGTCTAATGTTCACTAAACACACTTGATCATTGTGCTGCTGATGCTTTTGCGGAAACTCTTAAGTTGACTTGCATGGAGAGTTTCTAGAGTAAGAACCTCCCGAGGTTCTTTTGTCGCTGATGTATGTGGCGATACTACCGGGAGGGATTTGAAACTCGTGGGCCAGCCCGCATTGCGTCTATGTACTGCTGCAGAGTTCATCTCTCCTCATAACGTATAGACTCCCACACACCTACACGTGTGCTGCAGAGGACTAAAGTAGCTCCACTCTCGCTAAACCGCAGCGAGGAACAGTGGCAACAACTATTAAAACAGATTTCCATAGGATGCTTTGCACAGCTTCTTCATCGAGTCAGAAAGGCAGAGTGAACAAAAGACAGATGGAAAGCAGCATGGTTTGAGGCAGTACAACGTGTCTTTTGTGGTGACATGTTCTAGAGTTGATCAAAACAGCAGATTTATTGAAAAAACAAACAAAATGAAAATTAAATTGATTTGAATAATAAAAAAAAAATCACGAAATCTTCTATTTCTTAAACTTTAGTTGAAAATAAACTTTTCTATTGGATCATAAGGTTATTTCATACCATCAGCAGAGTGAATACTCAATTCTGATTGGCTGTAAGGTGTCCATTAGAAAGTAATAATAGAAATCTAATGGCCTAAATAACCTGAATGTTATATATTACTGCGCTGGCCTAAACGCCTTTTGGTAACAACAGATATATGGAACATAAGTAGACAGACAGTATATCACAATAACAAGACGGTAGAAAAGGGTTAGTAGTAGTAGTAGAAATAAGCCTAATATTGTACTTTGAGGTTAGTGATTGATATTTTTTGTTAAATACCTGGCAAAAAATACACTTTCCACCAGTGAAATGTTTTCACTGAAATGTGAAACGTTTCCTTTATTCTTTCTTAGAACCTTCATAGTTACACTTCACATTTCGATAGACTCTTTACTTGTAGTGTCGTCCCTGAGGCGCACCGTTTATCTTTGTAAACCCTGTGCTCTTGAAAGGCTCTCCCTTTGGCGATCAGTTTAATTAGCCATAACTGGCAGCCTGCTATTTCCACAGAATGACAGAGGATAATGCGAGCTGATTGGATGGTGGGACTGCTGGCTTTAAGTAGGGAAGAGTGCCGCGTCTTGCTGATGTTTGTCTTTCCAGATGTGTTCTTTCCTCGTTTCTCCATGGCAGACACTGGAGTGAACCGTTGGTATGTGATGCGGAGGCTTCATTTCATTCAATTTGTGGAGTTTTGTACATCATCACTTCGGATAAAGAGAATTTCTCATTTACAACGATGATTCATCTTTGCTGGCAGCTAGAAAAAGCTTTGAGTAATGAATTTATCTCTGGACAGCAGTTAGAATGAGTCCGGTCTGCACGGCCTAATTTACAGAAGATTGTCAAACGAATTCTAGGTCACACTGCCTGGAAACTCTAACGACTTAGACGGCCTATATCATGCTATTCTTAAGCCTAAAAAGATCAACTCCATCCATAAATATGATCATATATTGCCTTTGGCACACTAAAGAACAAATCTTTTTAATAAATACAAGTTATTTTCATAGTTCTTTTTCCTACCGGGAAGTAAGACGACTGAGGCACCGCCTCCTTGTGGGTGCCACCCATTTCATGATGTCATCCTAGAGTTGGCTTCGGCAGCATGTTTGTGTTTCGCCCCTCAAAACAAACAACATCCCAACTTTTGCAAAGTCAAATGTGCTTATTGGACATATAAAAGGAAAGCCTACTTTCACTGCTTGAAAGTAGGCGTGTCTGTTAGGCTGGGGGCGGTGCTAGCAGCTCAGACTTTTCCTGGAAGGGGCTGTTCCTTACTTTATGACATCACAATGTGATGTCCCACTCGTTTTCATAGATTGAGAAGGGCTGGTGTCCAGAGAGCAGATTTATTAAAAGGAATACTCAGAAATACTTGAATGGATTAAAAAAGACTTTGGGGTTGTTTTTGTGAGGAATGAAAATTATAATACACCTAAAAGCTCCAAAAGGTTGTTTGTGCATGAAATGGACCCTTCAAAATTGGAAAGAAAAGACGACAAAAAAGTGAGAGAAATTATGGGAAACACAATCAAAGTGGACTTTTACGCTGGCTACAAAATAGAAATATTTATATATTTTTGACATTTTTTCCCAGAGCTCCACTTGAAAATGGAGACGCTAAATGTTATGTTTATTATTGGCTTCTCGAGTCAATACCTCAATCAGCTCATGGCTCCGTGCCTCGAATGTCTTTGTTTCCGTCTGAGTTGGGTGGATTTGAAACGGCCTGGAGATCCTGGTATTTGTTCTGCGGCCAAACAGCTATGTTCCCATGTTTAGTTGAGTGAGAACGTAACTGTGCATGAATACCATGGGGTTTGGGAATCGCTTTCTGTGCAATAACAGTCGGGCTGTGTTCTGAAACGCTGATATTGGCGCCACCTTCATTATAACGTATCAGCCGGAGTAGTTATTTTATTGAACCTGTCAGCCTGACAGGCCGGATCTTATCTGTCCTCATAATGAGAATCATTGACTTTAGTTCTAGGCACAGAATAGCTGTAATAGCACAAACACACGCACACACACGCACACACCAGCATGTGAAAGTGAACAATTAAGTGCTGGCTGTCGGGCTTAGTGCCTGGCTCCATTGTAAGCTCTCTAAACCTGTTAGACTGTGACAGACCATTAAAAGGCTGCCAAGGCTTCCTTAATTTGCTTCAACAGTGAAGAGACTGACTGGAGTTCCACATGTATGTCTCCTTATGAATGTAAATTCTTATGGCATCCTTAAGGTTCACATGTAGAACCTGACAGTCGTCAACTCACTTTGTGGTTCAGCATAATTGCGCAAAAAAACGTTTTTTTAAAGGTAAATTCATCAAGCCACTAAAACAGCTGCCAAAGCTAATATACATCACACCAAAATGTACAAAATGTTAATTATTTTTACTCTGTAAGTTGAAGCCTGTGCTAATAATGCTCGTCAGTTGATTTATTGTTAATGCATTCTACCTGCTGAACGTTAATAAAAACGGTCCCATTCATCATGCTCATGAATGTGCTTTCATTATGAAATGCTTTTCCTTTGTCTTTTTCCTTTTTCTTTTTTTGGCTGTCTTAGTTGACAGTGGTAATAAAATCGAATAAAGACTGTCAGGGAAACGGCAACTGCAGTCAGTTCAGATTTTACCTCTTGTTTGGACGGCTGGGAACAAAGTCAATGCATTTTTGCCTCATGGTTTTTACTGAAATGCTAAAAGTCCCAAACCAGTTTGTGGGTGTTTTATTGATGAAGAAGATCTAAATTTCTCACACCATCTTACAATTATTTTCAACTGTAAAATTGTTCTCAGTGGTCTTTTAGTTATGATTGTACCATTTCTAGCCAAACTCAAACATTCATCCATTCATTCATCTTCTTAACCGTTTATTCCCTTTCGGGGTCGAGGGGTTGCCGGAGCCTATCCCGGCCACTTGGGCGTAGGCAAGGGATGCCCTGGACTGGTCGCCAGTCTGTCGCAGGGTAGAATATCCTCAATCACACATCCATTCACTCTCACACTCACACCTATGGACAATTTAAAGTTGCCAATCAACCTATGTAGCATGTTTTGGACTCAAACAGTTGTTTTTTAAAAGGTCTATGTCATGCTAAATCATTTTTTTTAATGTTTAAGTGTATTATAATGTTAATTCCTCTCTAAAAAACAACCCCAACGCTGTATTTTGATCCAATTGCATATTTCTGATCCTAAAAACCTGTTCTCATGTTGTGACATCACAATGTGAGGAACAGCCCCTTCCAAGGAAGAGTCTGCGTTGCCAACACAGGGGTGATCAGCTTAACGCTTTCTTTGAAATGCACAATATGCACATCTATTTTTGCAAAAGTTCGAATGTTTTGTGGGCAAAACGCAGACATGCTGCCAAGGCCGGCTCTAGGATGACGTCGTGAAATGGGCGGCACCAACAAGGAGCGAAAGGCAGAGCCTCAGAGATCGAATCCTCTTACTTCCAGGTTGGAAAATTAGCTGTGAAAATAACTCATATTTCTTTCTTTCTAAAGGTAATATATGATCATATTTATGGATATAGTTCACTCTGAAAGGTTTAAGAAAAGTAAGATATAGTGCTTTTAATATAGCAGTATAGAAGCCGCATTAAGAAGGCAACGGATGTTTTTAAGACACAAGACTGAGGTGAACGACTGGACATGCTTCAGCTCAAATGTGGTGGAGAAAATGTGGTAGTTTAGTTTAGTTCCTTCAGAATTTGATCAAAAACAAAATATTAATAATCAAAGATAGTCTTTGTTTTTGTTCATTCCTTTATCTGCAGCCCAGTACCAACTGTCTCACGGACCGGTACCAGTCAGCACCCTGGGGGTTGGGTGGTTGCTGTAGGGGTCTACTAACTGCAATCTTGGCCATAAGGCACAAATAGAAAAACATTTGCAGGTTGCTCTGTTTTTATGAAAGTCGGTGTGATCGTGTGAAACAGAGGCCTTACCAGCATGTTTTTCCAGTTCACAGTAAACCTGGTGCATTTGCCACTTTGAAATGTATGGTTTCGGTTGGATGTTTCACCTACAGGGTATTTCCTTTCGTAACCAAAAACTTGGCTTTCTTCATAATTAAGAGTTAAAGGCCTGGACCGCAGGATCCTGAGCAGCAGACCACAGGAATATGCAGAATCAGACAGCGCCCCCAAACCTCCCTACGCTTTAGTTCCCATTTCACAGAGGCTGGTGCCGGTTCTTTACTCTGGTGTGTCGCACATCTTCATTTAGCAGCAGCTCACATGTTGGACACCACGGGAGACGTTAGGAGTTGGATCAGGGAGGGGGCCTGCTTTGTTCACATCATGTTGGCTGTCATATTTACATGTCACTTCTGGCTTAGTGCTGGTTCTTGGTCTTGATTAATAGTAAATTTACAACATTTCATCTCTGAAATCACCCTTCAGCAAATCAGTTTGCACCTGCTGGTTTCTGTTCAGGTGATTAGTCAATGACAGGGAGGGAGAGGGAAACATAAATCATCCGTCGTGAGCCCTAGATGTGTTCCTAATTTAAAAATGTTTCGTTGTGATCGTGACTGGTTTTCAGCAACACATAGTCATATTCAGTGACATCCATGAACAGATGAGGTTTCAAACAGATCTGCCCGGGGCTGTAGTGTTGGCTTTAGAACACCCATAACATCTGTAAAGCATTATGGCTGATTGTGCTGGTCCATCAGTGCAGTCATGCAATATGGGCACGAGCGATAGCGGAACATGAACCATGTGGGGGGAGGAAATGATGAGGTCTCTTTGATGAAGCTACGAGGCTCATTGGAACATGCACGAATGCATGCATTCCTCTCACACGCTGCAGTTTGCTGGACTATTTCTCTTTACAACTGTTCATGTTTATCTTCATAACAGGTGGAAAGATGCTTGAAAATGTGGGAACAGAGCAAACGCAGTTTGAGGCAACACAACAACATCACAGCGGAGCACGTCAAAGTCCCACTCCGATCATCTTTTCATCTATTTTCAAAGCAGTGGCCGTTCAATTATGATGACGCCTAAATTAAATTGTCTAAGTTGTGGGAGGGGTCCTTGGCAAGAGGCAAGCCCGCCCCCCTTCCCTTCCCCATTGGGCAGGTAGCTTGTGGCCCACCCATTGTATATTTTATGCCACAAAAAAACTCCTTTTCAAACCGCATTCAAACCTGATTTACAACAATTTGAAAAAATATGCATACATATATTTTTGGGTGTATAAGTCGTTTATTTATTTATTTGCTTAGTTTGCCCTCGGCAACGCGCTTTCAAGCATACACCTTCCAAGAAAAGTCTATGTAAACGTGCCTAAATGGGCGTTTCTGGCTTCCAAATTCAAAACTCTTGATTTCACGGGTCGCTACGCTAGTTTGTGTGTTTCTGGTCTCTATGTACAAGGTTTACAGCTTTACGAGGTATTAACAGGCTACCATTGAAAAGTAAACCAGTTGAATGTTGACCAATCAGGGACTCAGATTTAGTAAAGACATATGAATGGGGTCCTTCTCAATTCACAAAAGTACAACTATTTGAAAATTGATTATGAAGGGGAAATGAAAAATTGCAATTTGTGCCAGGATGGAGTTCTATGACACCAAGTCTTTCATTTATCGGAATAGAGCAGTGAATTAAAAAAAGTCACCAGATTTGGACCGGTTCTACTTTTCGCCTCAAACTTTTCCATCTGTCGGAACCATTGACTGTTAATAGAGATGGACATAGCCCATATTAAATGCCATAACTCCAGCTTCAGCAAAATGAAGCCAATTCAGTTGCCATTTTTCAGCAATACTGACGTTGCCATTAGGAGCCAGTTGACAGCGATTGGTCATCTAAGTCACATTTCTAGGGCAACTACTGGCTCCAATCACGAGTAAGCTTTTTCAAAGTCCACACCCCTTCCACGGAAAGTGGCTAGGGATAATCTTTCACTCATATGTTCAAGGTGGGGGCCAGCGGGCACCTGATTGGTAATTTGAGTAATTTGCGATAAAGAAAATTTGACAGGGAAAAAAGTAGGATTAGTAAAATGATATTAAGAAAAAGGGAGAGCAAGGATGGTTATTCTCCAATAGAATTCCTGAGTAACAGCTGTTTATTTCTCTGTGGCAGTCTATGGGAGTCTGGCTTCTTGGAGCCAGCAGGTACTGTGTGGAATGCCAGTCCAGTTCTCTTTATAGAGTCAGTGGTAGGAACATGTGCTTGTATCCGGTAGGGACAGTCCAGTTTGATTACTGTATGCCAAAAGCTCGTTCAAAAACTTGCATTCATTGTGTTTTGACATATCATGCCCACTGGGAACGTAGTATTATACTCAGGTGCGACTTATTTTTGTTTTTCTAGTGGTCATAGCAACGACCACTAGAGGCCGCTGTGAGTATTAGTATTTGCCACTGACAGCAGCACAGAAGAAGCAGCGCATCTCAGTCACATAATGATATTGGCAAAGTTAATCCAAAGCGACACAAGGGAGGAAGAATTCAACTGATTTATTGGTTTGAAGTGATATAAAGAGTTCAGTTGACTTGTTAGCATGTTATGCTATGATTATCTTAATGATTGAACAACTAGATTCCTCCTGTTTCACGAAGCTCGAAAGCATTAATGTGATACGGTAGTGAAGTGTGCAAATATTCAATGTACTTTTGCTGTTATGATTTGCCTTTCAGGATGAAATGTCTGCTCTCTGTCACATATTTTGCTAAATAAATCTCTCCGACTTGTATATGAATTTTTCTTCTTTTTTATGCATCTTTTTGCAGCTGCGACTCCCGAGCGATTTATAGTTTAATCTTGATTTTCTTGATACATGTCCTCCAGCATCAGAAGAAGGCCACAAGAAAACATTAAAAACATAGTTTTCCTTGGAATTTAACTACTTTAAGTCAGAAATTTGCCTTAATGAGATAGAAACAAACCCGGAAAGTAAATAATAGCTGCGTTCAGCTATCTGGAGAAAAAACGCCCCATTAAAGCCAAAAAAAAAAAAACGAACTGGAACAAACCGAGCTTCTCTGCCTAAAAAAGGATCAGCATGTCTGATTAAAAAGGAAACTCAAAGCAGTTGCTGACACATCAGAACAAATATATTTGATTTAAAAAAATGGCATCAAATGAAGGTTAGCAAATACTTGCAACATGTTCATTAATAAGATGAGAGCAAAAATGTACTTGGGAGTAGATTTGGATTGTGTACTTGGTGTACTTTCAGGCAGCTGGATTCTTGCGAGATTCCAATCAAGAGAAATTCTCTCTCAGAGCGATAAGCTATACGTCTGTGTCCAAAACAATAAAGCTGGACTCAGTGGTTTGGGAAGAAAAGAGGAACTCATTTAATTTCTTATAAAGACACATCCTGAAGTCAAAACTAATGTTTATTTGTTTTGCTGCTTAAACTTTGACGCATAAATTGTTCTTAATTATGACTTGGTAAAATACCAGTACTGAGTTTGTCCTCACACGTTATCATTTGTTCTTTTGTTTTACAACGCTTTAATCCTCATGGTTTAATGAATCCATCATTAAGCGCCATGTGGATTAAACAGGCTGTCGGTTTGTCTCTGTCTGTTACTTGAAAAAGTTGTTTAGGATGCTCTGTTCTGAAAATTTGACAAACTATTTTAAAGGGAAACACAACGGGTTTTTTTAGGTAAACAGACTTAACTTACCTTAAAGCAGTGTTTTTCAACCAGTGTGCCGCGGCACACTAGTGTGCCGTGGGAGATGGTCAAGTGTGCCGTGGGAAATTGCCCCCATTAACTGATCTAAAGACATTTTCCATCTCCAGGATCTCAGCTCTTTGTTCATCCAAACAAACCCTGATAAAAAACTGAGAAGTTAGGAAAATGAAAGATCGTAAAATACTTTTTCTTTCTGTTTATTTGATTCTATTAAAGACATTTTGATAAGAATGACGGTACGGCGATTTAACCGCTTCTTAAACTCTGTTTTAGGAAAAGTCTTGCCCCTTTAACTGTCTCCACCAATCATTTTTGAGTCTTAATCAAATGTCATCAGTCTGACCAATCAGAAGTGGTTAAAGTCTTCACTTCCTTGTTTTGATTTAACTCACAAGTCACTCAGTTCTAACAAAAATACCAGCTAAAGCTCATCTTTAGTGGTGTGTCTTTCCACAGAATCCGGTGTCAGACCGTGGAACAAGTGAACAAAACACTAAAGCTCAGAGACGCTAGTCTTTCTGCGGTCGCCGGATTTTTCCACTACATCTCCCATGATGCATTGGGCTAAAGTGACAGCGCAAGTCTTAGCGCACAATGAGTCTCTCCTCTTGACATCTTAAAACAACAACGAACACACAGTTTTTGAATCTTTTAACTTAACTTTTATTACATCTTTTAGAAAAAATTACTGCAGCTTCCAGCTTTTTCTGCCACAATTATCAAAAAAATGCATGTAAGATTGTGCAGGGACTCTAGATTAATACAGACTGTGAGCGTTTCCCTTTTATTTTTTTTAAATTTATTTTAATTTTTGGATACTGGTGTGCCGCGGGATTTTTGTCAAGGTTAAAGTGTGCCGTGGCTCAACAAAGGTTGAAAAACACTGCCTTAAAGGATTCAAAATTTACTGCATGCCTTTAAAACGATTTAAAACTTTAAAAATTTCAAGAAAAAAGTGTTTAAACACTTTGATGACGTATAGAGAGCAAGACACAAAAGGCACCCTCAACTAGGTCCCCTTTATGTTATGGGGCAGAAGCTCTTTCCTTGGCGGCTTGAGTTCCTCACCTTATCTTTAGTGAATGAACCTTATTAATCCCAACAAGGGGAAACTCAGTGCTAATGCTAAGCACACATCCAACACTAACCCATGGTGTTCACACTGGACAAGCAAGGAGGGATTTCTTCTTCTTTCATTTTCTACTCTTTACCAGCGCATGTCTGCCACCAACAGTTGGAAGAGGCTTGGTGTGCAAATATCTTGATTTGGGCATGAAACAAATAGTTCGGGTTATTGTTGGCGTCTCTGAAATGGTTGTAGTAGTGGAAGTCATTTGGTGGTTTAGGCTTTAGTTTATTTATATTTGAAAAACAAAGACAGGCATTGTCAGACTTGTCACCTGATAAATCAAATCCATTTGTCACTACCAAGTCCAAGTCCCTGATTGGTTAAAGTTTGACCTGGTTTAACTGGAAACGCATGTTCAGTGGCCACGCTTTTTTTACGTAGAGCCCCAAGAAGGTCGTAAATGCTTGCTTAGCTAAACGAGAACGCGAGAGCTTTGAACATGGAAGCTTGAAATGCATGTTTATGTAGACTGTTCCTTAGAAGTGGCAGCTTGAATGCTCTTTGCCGGTTTGATGTGAACTTTAACACTAGAACGCCCGTAGGGCAGCCATTTGGCTTTTCTACCTACAATGTCCAAGGGACAGCCAAGTGGCTGGATTAGTTAAAATTTACATGCCCAAAGAGCAGCCTTCAACATAGTTTGCACATGAACAGCACAGCCATTACGTTGTTCTTTTGGCATGCAAAAAGGACAAGCCAAGTGGGTGAACAAGTTTTCACTATTTCCCCTCACCTCTGTCACTTCTAGTAAGAGGTCACCACAGTTTGGTTTTTCTTTTTTGGCTGAGATTTATCGTTCATGCACAAGAGACACTTCTTTACCGACATAATACTGAAATGTTCATGTGGTCAAAGTCATATCTTCAACCCACTACTCGTCTGCGCATACTTGGTACTGCCCCAAAATCTCCTTTCTGCATTTGCCACATGGTATACTTGTAGCAATCAACAATGTTTTTTACTGATTCTGGAAGGTCCCAGTGAATTTTGCCTGGGTAGAAAGTTTGATGCAGTTGGCAACGACGAACCCACAAACATTGGAGATTGCAGGAAACCTGTCAGTCCCAACTTGTTCCATGCCCTTGACATCAAAGTGTAAATGCTGCATGATTTCTTTGAAGTGGTTTCTGACCATAGTTTTTTTAGATCAGTGGATTTCCCATTTTCGCCAACCATCTTGCATCTTGCGTTTTGCATGGATGGAAGTTTTATCCCCCCCTCACAAGGAGGATGGCAATGAACCCCAATAGCTCAGGGAGGGCCATGAACCAGCTGTCATCTTCTGTCTGACGTTCATGCTGAACAACACAGTCCCGAATAGTCTGAAGCATGTTCAGAGTGAGGAAACACAGGAAACTCTGTAAGCGAGTCGACACCGTACTTCTGACCAAAGCAGTTGGCTCTTCCTCAGCAGTGTAACATTCAATTGTGCTGTGATGGAGAGGCAATGAAATCTCCTCATCTGTGATCTGATTTCTGAGGTCTGAGCAATGAAAACCTTCAGCAATGTAAAGATATATGTTGTTTCCCCTTTTTATTTTAATTTTTTTTGTTGAAGTCTAGTTGAAACTCTAAATTCCAAAACATGTCAAATAGGCCTCCTTTGCCTCCCCGGTCCAAGAAACATGTGGTTAAATTAAATGACTAAATTTCTCATAGGTGTGTATGTGAGTGTGCCTGGTTATTTATCTATGTGGCCCTGCAATGGACTGGTGACCCATCCAGGGTGTACCCCTCCCCAGTTGCTTGTGACTATTGTGACTAGCTGGCATGTGCTCCAGCAGACCCCTGTGATCCTGACCAGGATGAGCAGGCACAGAAAATAAATGGATAGACAACTGCTAGAATCAGCAAATGAGAACAAGATGTTCATGAAATCTTATCAAAAGAAATATTAGTCTGAGTCCAGCTAAAGGACTATCTCTTCTCCCTCAGAGTCAAATGGGTTGACTTGCTCCAGGATCATTTTCAATGTCTGCTCAGGGTAGTAAAATTAAGGCATCTTGGTTTTTCAGTTGACAAACTGGGAGTCAAAGTTTGTCAGAGTTTGGAGGCTCTTTTGAAGCAGAAAAACCTCCCCCATCCTGATCTGAGTAAAGAATGTGGTTAGCTAGGACATGTCTTCATCCAGATGATCAGGTAGTTAGTGCTGCATTTACAAATGAAAGGTGGCTAATTGAAGGCTGTTGAATTAGTCATTTCGAGCCACCCAGCCATTTGGCTGTGCTCTGGACGCTGCAGGGGGAGTGAAAAATCCTGGGCGTTCTAGTGTTAAGCTGCCATCCTGTGGAGGAAAATCATGTTGGCAACTTTTACTTGGAACCTGGTGACCAGGATGGTGTCACATTTAGGAAAAGATTTAATTTGATTTGATTTGATTTGATTCTATTTGACAATTCTATTGGTTTTAATTGATATATTGTAGCGTGTATATATTTATTTTACGATGAGGTCTTGAATTTGAAGTGTTCTGATGCTTTTGTCACTTGTCTTATTTTAATTATGAAGGAGGCTGAGTCGAATGTAAACAAACTCTTTGGTTCAGAAAATGTGTCAAACTGAAGATGGTTGCCTACAGACCTCTGTAGTCCCATGGGATCCCCTATGCAGCAGGCAGCCATCAACAGGCCAAGCAACCTGCAGCCTTAGCTGTCGTAAAACCCAAGTGTGGGCGGAGTTTGGTCAAAATGATCGGATTGACCCCTATATGATTTTTCTTTTAAAGTGTAGCGATCATTTTTTTGCTAAACCACATTTTTTTCCTCTCTTCAGTAGCTTTTAGTTAAAGTAGTTTTGTCCCATTTTTGTTCTCAGGAAGATGGTAAATGGCGTATACTTATATAGCGCTTTTATACCTTGCTCGAAGGCCCAAAGCGCTTTACAGTCACAGTCCCATTCACCCATGCACACACACACTCACACACTGGTGGCGGCTCCACTGCCGAACACTGGCGCCAACCTCCCACCAGAGTCAAGGAGGGGTTCGGTGTCTTGCCCAAGGACACTTCGGCACATGGGTGTGCAAGGCGAGAATCGAACCTGCAATCTTACTTTCATGGGTTAACCGCCTACCGCTGCACCATGGCCGCCCCACGACAGGTCATATGAGGCTTCAGTTTATTACACTTCCAGTGGTTTGGATCTGAGTTTTACTGGTTTCTACTGTAGGAAAGGCTGTTTGATGAAGCGAAAGGTGGTTCAAAACTGTAAAAATGTAAAGAGGGCTCTAAGGTAAAGTCATAAAGAAGATACTAAATACCTTATTTTTTTCTGATGAACTGCCTATTTTTCAAAAAAATCTGTCATGTTTCAAAAATCATTTCAGCTCCAGCACATCAATTGAGTGTTTTGTAGTACCAAAATGTCAGAGAAATGTATATAAATAAAGCTTCCTTTTGTTGTGATACTTTGATGGTTTAGCAAAGTGTGTGCTGAGTGTGATTGAGCTCCAAACCTTGGCTCTTCAGCTCTTCTTTGTTTTTTTCTCTGTCTCCTGGGCTTCATGCTTTGCATGCACAGGATGAGACACCGGGGGAGGTTAAGAGAGGAGCTGGAATGGAGTTCTGCTCCATTTACCAGCCTGAAATATTCCTCTTAGAACCACTCTTGGTTTTCTCGCTCTCTCTATCATCCTCTGTGGCGTTTCTCCTACTGCACCCCCCCCCCCCCCCCACACACACGCAGTTCTCATCTCTCTGACATGTGGTCTTTTCGCTACGTCTTTAAAATGTGCTGCTGTCCTCTCGTCCCATTCTGCTCAGTTGGCAGGAGCTTTGAGCTTTAAAGGATGATAGAGATGCTTAAAGACCCACTCCGATAAAAATGGTGTTTTTGGTGTTTTGAAGATGTTCTCGTGGCATATTTCTGATGGTGGAGGACATATGTGAAGAAAATTAAGATTAAAATTGCAATTGGAAGTATCTCTTTGTTCAAATCGTTGGGAATCAGGAGCAGACGGAAAAAAGCAGTTTGGCAAAGATCGTATTTGTGACGTAGAAAATACGCTGGCCGGGGCTACAAGCTTTCTGCTCCGCCCTATTCTGATGCATCCAATTACAGACAAATGGATCCTTGAAAGTCTTTGTTGTCCTCGTCTGAGCTGGAATCATCCACCGTTCGCAAGCTTACTTTGAGCGTCCTGTTTACACCGATGTCCAGCGGTTTGAGTTCCTTCGTCAAGCCTCCCGGAATGACGGCAAGCTCCGAGTTCATTTGCCCTACTTGTTTTTTCACATTATCTGTAAGATGTGCGCGCATGGAGTCACAGATACACAGAGATGGTGACGCGTCGAAAAAATCATCTGGTCTCTTTACGTAAACCTCACTCAGCCACACATCCCTCCCCCGTTCTCATGCCGCCTTCTTCCCGCAACAACATATTAGGGCGCCCCCTAGATTTTGGAGAAAATTTAAGACTTTTAAGTGCGCCTTTTGTTCGTGAAAATACGGTATTTCCTTTTTCACTGGATCTGGTTTACGGTGCGTACAGCATTAAAAACTTGACCTCTGACTTCTAGTCAAGCTTTTACACATAAGCTTTTAATCCTTAAACCCTCCATTCACTTTCCATTCTATTAGTATTTTTACACACCAAAAAGAGAAAAATATACTACCTCTTTACCACAGCTTTACTTTCAGATGAACCTCTATAAGTGGAGTAAACTGCAGGTGGAGATTGGCGGCTTCAAGGCGTCTTTTGCCAGAACGGGGTCGTTTGTGAACACTTGGATCTGATCTCAGCATCACATCCATCAGGAAATGAGCTGCTCTGTTTTTTTCCTTTGCGTATACATTTCATTTTTGAAACTGAGACCTATCAAGTGTATGTAATTAACTCTTTTGGGTCTGTTTGCTGGGTGTGCTGCACGTCATTTTCAGTCGTGCGCGTCTGGTTTCAGCCCCCCCCCCCCCCCATTAAAACTGCATTGCTCTCGTCTGTGTTGTGACAGGAACAAATGACTTTGCTGTTCATCAAATGTCTCAGTGGATGCTTGTAGTGAGGAATCAGACAGATCCATATAGACATACATAAAGTAAGTGCACCCGCTCTAAATGATCGTGAATCTCAAATAATCATTTTGATTCCATAGAGACTTGACAGCTTAAAAGATTCGTCTGGATAATAATTAGTGTTGTTTTAGACATGGGTGTGGTGCGGTGAGCGTGACGCTGTGGGTTCACGTCATTCACCCAAGAAAGAACTTTAAGAAAACAGAAACTTTAGTTTGGTTGACCTAAATAAAGTATTTATGCAGTTTTTCTTTTTGTTTCTACCTTTTGACGTAGTTTTTATTTAAATTATAAACATCACCCCCCCATACACACACACACACACACACACACACACACACACACACACACACACACACACACACACACACACACACTGGGCTGTTGTCAGCATGTCACAGGCTCGAGTCCTGGTTCAACAGCATCATAGCGGTCATGATGCCAAGAATTAGAACTACTATATTGAAGAGAAACCAAAATAACAATGAAGTAACAAAAAAGTGTAATAACCATGTGATAATTCACACACTCTTACTCTCATAATATTTAGAGCTATACACTTTTATAAAAAAAAAACAGAGGAAGACTCCCACGTTTTAATATTCCTATGAACTGAAACATTAGGTGCTGAGGCCTTCTAGTGTAGAATTATATTTACATAAGTTCTTCTTGCCATAATATCATAAACTTTGATGAAAAAACACACTGCTGTGCTGCTGCACCTCAGGCGATCTGTTCTTGGTGAGCCACTAATGACAAACTGAATGTAGATATTGAATGTATGGGGGGGGGGCTTATGTAACTCTGAGCCAATCTTTGCATAGAGTTGCAAACTATTGAAAGACGGCCATTAGGAAGCAATCGATGCCCCATTTTATTTTTTCGTGTTTCTACTTGAGGATTAAAAAAAAAACAAATACATAGCAGTGATTTTTCTCCATTGCTGAATGTGGCGGTAAGAATCATGTAATTCCTATGTTAAGCCCAGGGGTGGGCAAACTATAGCCCGCTGGCTGGATCTGGCCCGCCTCCATGTTTGGTCCGGCCCACTGAACAATATCAGAGACCCATGTTTTTTATTTTTATCTGGTCACACGATCAAGACCTGCATGTCTTGACCGTTGCAGTTCATCTTTCCCGGTTTAGTTCATTCTTTCTGAGCGAATTATGCTGCTTTTTTTAAACAGCGCACTCTGTTCTGTGTCCTGATTGGCTGGAGACCTTGTCAATCAATCTCCTTCGTGTTTCCTGTTCAGAAACGCGGAGCTCTTCAGATCTACAGAAATCTGTGATCGATCAGATCTTTGTTTTCATTCTAAGATCCTGGACTTAATTTCTATGAAGTGTTGAGAATTTAAAGAAGAGAAAAGAGTCAAAAATGTTCATGTTTGTGAGAGAAAAGTCTATAAAGTGTGCAGTGAAGAGTTTTACTGCCATAAACATCTGTAATCAGACTCCGTGGATTTCACAGATCACAGTTATTTTTAGAATCTAACTCCTGCAATAAACGAGGGAACTCTGCTGGAGAAAAAGTAACGCACATAGATGCTTAACTGCAGCAGAAGACATAGAAATTAGCTTTTTTCATTATTACTGGACGAGAAACAGACGTGCAGGACACAGCTGCTCAGTTTGAGCGCAAACTGTGAGACGTGAGTAGCTGCAGCCCTCAAAGTCTCAGCGGGAAAATGACGGGAGAGGATCCACTATTTATTGTTTTTTCTTTTTAATGTATCGGTATATTTTTTCCTGACTTTTTGTCTTTGAATATCACAGAAAGATTTATTTGGTCATTTTTTTATTTTATAAATAGTGTTATTTATTTTATTAAAAGGATCATGAACTAATAAAACTCTATTATAGGGCTTTACAATAAAAGAAAGATAAAATAAGTTTAAAGAAAAAGAGTTCTTGTGGCCCTAAAGAGAAAACGTTTGGGGACCTGTTAGCATCCATGTGGTGTCGGAAGATTTTCAATCTTATGATCATTTAAACACCACATGAACGCAGCAGCACAAGGTACAATTGGTGCAATTGGCTCTAAAATGAGAACAAAAGTTTTACCAAAAAACTCTGAAATGTTCTGTTTTAAAATATAAGTTTCAATCCAAATGTTTTCATCCAGATTTCATGTTATTTCTTTCTCACTCCACGCATCTGCTCCTGGTCCGGCTCTTCTATCCAACTGAAAATAATTGGCCACCCCTGGTTTAGCCTATAACAACAATGATCATTTTTAATGATGAGCACGTTTGCAAAAGAAAAAAAACATCTGCTGAAACCTTTCTTTGTGGAGTTTGGATGTTTTTTCTTGTCAATGGGTCTATTCATTTCTGATTGCTCCTACAGTACAAACAAAAATGTCGGTTAGCTAAACTAGTACCTCCAATTTGACTGTTTGTGGGTTTTTAACAAACTGGTAACCTGCAGGTGTCTGAAGCTGCTCAGAACTAGGTCCATCTGCTGTGATCCTAAACATAAAATGGACAAAAAATAAAGCGTGTTTGTTTTTAGTACATTCTTACAACTCTAGTCACATGCTACCTAAAGCTACGTTCACACCGGGCTCGGAAACATCCGTTCAGGTAGCCACTTCCAATGAAAGTTCTATGTAAACACGCATATATCTGCGTTTTTGGGCTTCCGCCCCTGAAATTACCACCATTTTCAGGCTCTACAAACAAAACTGAACGGCACATGAATGTTAACCCAGGTCAAACTTTGACCAATCAGGAAGTTGGATTTCTTTTAATTCACGGAAGTACCAATCATTGCCTTCCAGTTCCATCTGCGTGACCCGTACAGGTCATCACACACATCATCCACATCTCATTATTCACCCAAATCCACTAATAAAAGCAGTTTTGACCTAAAAGTCTGTCAGCATCGGTGTATACTGTTCTTAGAACTGTCCAGACTGCACATTTTTACTTTTGTCATAGAGTACGTTTTATAGCAGACTTTTTAATGTCTTGTTTGCCATGTGCAATACAGTCCGTCAGTCAAGTGTCACATATGACTGAGAACCAACAAGTTGGTTAGTACCCACGGGTGTTTATAAGAAGAGAAAAATCCTGTGAGGGTAAACTCACGGAAGAGGAGACTTATCCTACATGTGATGCATGTCAAAAATGCAGCCTGAAAGGTGGACATGCGTGTACTTACTTAGACCCTTCGTTGGAAGTGGTCACACGCGTGTATTTGAGTTCAGTGAGAATGTAGCATAACCCAATGTCCTCCAACAGACATCCACATCCACCCCTAATTCCTTCATCTACTCAGAGATTTTGTTTTGAAATCAACCGACCCTCTTCCTCCTTCCACTCTGTGCTTCTACTCGAGTAGAACAGGCCTGTCTGGTAGATACCATTAGTTGTGGGATCAAATCATGACCTAAAAACATCTCTGTCTGTTTTGTTTTAGCTGTGGCTGCCATATCTTGGAGGGTATACCCCCCCAGCCCACACACGATCCGTTTTCGTAGTTTATTAGGATATTTTTTAAAGTGGTAAAAACAAAATTGTAAATAAATAATTATAAATATATGTTAGTGGTTCTCATGCAGAAGCCATTGAGGCTCTCAGTTCGATGTCCTGCTTCAGGAGATTCCTCAGCCGTTTGCTGCTGTGGAAGATGCGGGTCGAGCCAAAGCAACACGGCTTTTCTCCAGGAAAACCTCGCCTTGCTGTTTCCCAACTCCACACTTTGCTCCCTCGTTCCCACTCTTCTCTGCTCCCGTCCCAACACCCCGTCCTGGCTTGACGCCAGTCTTCCGCTGAATCCAGTGGTCATTTCTTGGAAACATCCGCGGCAGAACAATTAATCCACAGGAAACTGGGCTCTTGGTTTCTATAACGGCGATGGACGATCATCAGCAGTCGGGGTGGGATGGCTCTGGAATTTATAGGAATCTTTTTTCCCTATTTCTGTTGAGCACTCTGAAAGAAACAAATGCATTTAGTTTGTTTATTTATTTTTCATTTAAAACCTTTAAAATAAAAAATATTCTAAGGTTCAAGCTTAAGACGTTAAAATGAAGTGGCCGCTAACATGCTAAAGCTTTAGCCTTTAAGGTTCTCCTGAAATAATCAGGGATCAAGTCTCCAATAGAGTCTTTGCTCCTGTTTGTTTATTTATGAAAGTCTCTGAGCTCTTAATTCTTAATAAATGTATAAACATTATAAATATATTACTGCATTATGTTCTTCTGTTCTTTATATACATTTATGCATATTTTTATATATATTAGTAAGCTTTAGCACAACTGCTAAAAAAACTGTTGCATTGTGGGTGATCACAGGGTTATTATTACTCTAAAAAAATAAAGTTGCATTTGGATTCAAACTAGCAACTGAAACACTAAGCCTTTAAAATAGCCTTTAATATATTGTTGTAAAAATCCACACCAAGAAGATGTTAGTGATAGGAACAGAATTCTTATTGGATAAAACATCAGTTTGTTTGGTGCGTATTTAAATTAAAAGTTTGATTTACTGCAAAAGTAAATTATAGGAAAAGAAAAGACTTGTTTCAAGAAAAAGTGCTTATTTTCTGTCTTGCATAATAAGACAGGTTGTTTTTTTTTGTGATGCAGAAAGACCTCCACACTGCAAAAACTAAATTTTAAGAAAGTAAAAACTCTTTTTTTCAAGAAAAACAACCTGAAATAGAAAGTTTATCAGTAGAAAAATGATTTAAGTCTGAGAAAACCTGTCTTGGTGACTGGAATGTTTTTTCTTAGAATAATAATTCTTGGTAGAAACATTTTTCTGATCCCATTGACAGTTTTTGGGGAATTTGTCCCCCCCCCTTTTTTTTAAGCTGAAAAGCAGAGCAGAAAAAGTGTTAAACTTTAACTCTGCGTGTTGATAAAATGTTAAACCGAAACATATAAACTTAAAAAGGGAAATAAAGTGTTCCAGGAGAATTAAAGAATACATTATTTTCCTATGCTGTACTTTTAACTGAACCAGTTTCAATTTCTATTGTAAATATGACTTTGAGCTCTCCTGTCTGTTCTGGTGGGACATTATCTGTCACCACGAGTTGGAAAACGCCCGATTAAAGACAAAACCTCTTCCGTTTGTGTTGCAAACGACAATGTGTTCATCCGACCTGAATCCTTTGAACTGATTGTTTTAATGACAGACGGCGTTTGTGGCCGCAGGCTGCAGCCGGCAGCTCCCAAAGCAGCCAGTAGGGGGAATCGACTCCTCATGCTGGCGCCGTCCCCTGGAGTCTCCACTCCTCCTCTTCCCGGCGCTCTTCCAGGTTGTGGAAACGTTGCAGCCCGCCGGTTCGTGTCTGGATCTTCCACTCGCACCGAGCGGCTGAAGACCCTCCCACAGGCTGGGCAGGGGCAAGAGGAGGCAGTCTGCTCCGCTCACAGAGTCGGACGAGCCCCCCCCTCCACCACCACCACCACCACTCTGTCAGTGTGGAGAAGAAGAAGGGATAGAGGCTGAGAGGTTGAAAGACAGAGAAAGCGTACGCGTGAGAGGCAGGCTGCTTACAGGGCGGAGGAGGAACAAGGAGCACGTTCATCAGGAGCAGAAAGGAGGAGGACAACAAGACGGGACTTCACCTCCACGGACACCTGGGAAGCAGTCACTGTCCCTTTTTTTTCTCCTCCTCTCGCTTCCGGAGCGCGTTGGATTGACTAACGATCAGTGGATTTTTTTAAATGCCACATCCTTGAGAAGCTGGGATAATTGCTGCGCTCCCCATCTCCTTCCACGCTGCGGAGCGACCTCCTGCCTTGTGATTCCCCTCCTCGCACAAAGCGCATCTGTTGGGAAAGCGGCGCTGAGGATATCTCCCCTTCTGTCTGACAGGACGGCACGCAGGCATCGCCAAATCAGACGAGAGGGAAAGAGCGGCAAAGGGAGAAGGGCAGTGAGAGAGTCCGACTGGAGTCAAACGGCTGAAACCGAGAAGTCGCCCTATACATCCTCTCCCATTTTCCTCGCCATTCCTCTCCTCCTCCTCTCTTCTTCCTCTTTTTCTCTCCCGGTTTCTCACCGTTTCTTAGATTGGCAGAGTTCCTGCCACCTGGAGTGCTGGGCTCTTCCCTCTTCCTCCTTCTACCTCACTCTAACTCTCCCCTGGAAAACATTGGGCTTCTTTGGAAAGATTTCTTGCTATCGAGCAGCGAGTGACTGAGAGGGCATCTGCCTGGCTTCAAGTGTCCGGACCGGCGCCGCGTAGTTTGTGGGAGCGTTTCCTGTCAGAGGCAGACCCGGTCTGTCCGGCTGAAAGAGCCCGTCTTCTCCCCCGGGGATCGGCTTGCGACAGAACGCTGCAGACGAGGTTGGGATTGCACAGCCCCTCTGTCACCTCGGTCACGTTGCTAGCTACTTGGCAGCTCCCGCCCCTGTGTCACCGTTCCCTGCCCCAGTGCTAAGGATTCCAGCTACATGGGCAAGCGTTTGGAGCAGCAGCCAATGTACCCTCAGTACACCTACTACTACCCCCACTATCTCCAAACCAAGGTATGCCGCTCTCGTCGGATCCCTCAAACCCCCTCCTAGCCTTCTCCCTCCCTGTCCCCCGTACCCCCCCCCCCATTTGTCACATCGCCAGCCTTGGTGATGATAGTTTCAGATGGCAGGGTCCGCTCAGAGTTGGGACGTGCGTGGGCGTGTACCGCCGTCTGAATGGCGTAAAGGCTGGCATCTAAGGGCCGCTGGGGCTGGTAGGAAACCACCAACCCAACTGCTGAGCGGAACCGCTGATGGATTTAACCAGAAGATCAAAATGGATCTTGCATACTAACATGAGCTTATTTTTACGTATTTGGTTTTGGTCAGGTGTGTTCTGGTTGTGGAGGTTATGACCCCTTTCCTCCTGTCTTTTTATCTATTGTCTCCGCTGCTGATGGTGGGGCTCTGACACAGACTCGGTGCAGGCTGCCCATGTTTGTTCTAGCTGTAGTGCGCATCAGTGCCTTTGGGATGGAAGCCCAGACCCGAGTCCCGGTGGCTGCCAGGCCGCCGGCTGGGCACGCTACCCAGACATCATCAGGGGATTAAAATGGAAACCTTCTGGGGATTACTCTGTTTGCCTTTTGAGCACAGCGCGAAACACTGGCTTTTGTTGGTGACGTGTACACACCTGTAGCAAGGTGTTGTGGGCAGAGCAGCGCCATCTGGAGCTGAACCTATTACCAAATCGCTTCATTAATGTTTGTTTAAATCTTTTAACCAATGGAAATTCTCATTGGATTTTTCTTTCATGCCTTTTTTGGGTTCCAGAAGTGCTAACATTTTAAAAATCATATTTTGCTTTAATACCTTTTAAGCCACAGAAATTTGAAAGACTCTCATTCACCAACAAGGCTTTTACGTTTTTTCCTTATTGTACAAAAACTACTTTTTTTCAAATCAAAATTAACATTGTCTCTGCAAAGATAATCTCCTACCAGGTACTTTAGTTATATTTCTGGATTAAATGTCTTTTAACTCTTGATTTTAGCCAAGCAAGCTTCCTGGTAACTTTCAGTCAAAAGTAAAAGCTAATCTTGAGTCAATGATCTCAAAAACATCTTATTTTAAGCAAAAGTTCTTAAAAACAAGTTGTTTTATTTAAAAAATAAAGTGGAAGTTTATTTCTAAATGGGGAGGAGACTTATTTAAAGAGACAGAGTTGCTCAATTTAGTAAAAAAAAAGCTTATTTTGACTCATAACACAGAACAAATGCTTTTTTTTAACAGCTGAACAGATGTTTGTAAGTAAATTAAACATTGATGTTTCATTTTTAGGACAAATTTATCTCAACATGTGTCATTCTAGCCTTAAAGATGATTATGGATTTGGAAATGAGGATAGTTGGACTGCTTTACCGCTCAAAAAAGGATGTATTTGGTGGGCAACGTGTATAAATGTAACAACTTTAAGATTTAAAACTCTTTTTTTGAGCCATAAACTGTTATTGTAAGATATAATGTTTTCAGTTACTAAAGCAATAGACCTGAATATGAATATTTAGAGTTAATTTGGAGATTTATTTAACGGGCAGAACATAACCTTTTTAAGGGAAAACTTTCCAAGACAAATTCTACTCATTGCATTTGCAGATTCTTTCTCTCTAAATAATGGAAAAATAGTTTTGAGCCTAAAAATAGCAAAGAAAACACAAGTTTTAAGAAGAAAATTACTTTTGAGAATAATTATCTGTCCAAAATAGTCAAGAAAAGAAAAAAATAAACAAAAAAGTTAACTGTTACATAGAATTACTTCAAATCAAAAGTGAAACACCCCAATTATGAGTATTTTTTTCTAGTTTTAGGTAACCAGTTGGTAGTTTTTGAGATTTTATGAGCCTAATTGTCATTCATTTTGACTACAGTGCAAATAAACTAGTGGAATATGTGGGGATGACTCGTTTCAGAGCAACATGTGAACAAATTTCCAAAATAATATTGATGAATGCCAGTTTAGCCTGTCAACATTTACTGAACTCTAAAATACGATTAAACCAAAAACTACAGTGGAATTCTTTAATCTTAAAGTTAAGGTTTTTTATTGTCAAGGGTTTTAACAATCATTTTATAATTTCTAGATGTTAGCTCTTAAAGAAACAGAACTTTTCCACCGTGTAGGTTTTAAGAAAAGCTTGAAAAGGTCTACAGCAAAAAGAAACCTGACATTTCTAAAAACAAGGTTTGAAATCTTTTTGCAAGGATCAAAGAATTTGCAGCAAATCCATCAAATCTTTCCCTCTGCATGTCCAGCTTTGCTCCCTCCATCTTGGAGGAGCTTTCTGCTGCCACACCTGCCAGTCCACAAGCCCCCCTCCCCTAATTTATAGTTTAATACATTTGTACTGCTGCCATATGGCTCCTCTCTCCCTCCCACTCATCTTTCTCCTCCCCTACTCCTTCCATCAACTCCCCCTCTCCCTCCCGCTCCCTTCTCATATCTTAGAGCCGCTCATCTCAGGGGCCTCTCAATCAAGGCATGCCCCTTCATTCTCCCATGGCCTCCTCCCCCTCTCTCCCTCCCTCCCTCCCTCCCTCCCCTGCTACTTGCTGCATCGCTCCTCTGCTGCAACAGGGTCCCCATCCTCTTCCCTTCTGCCTATGCTGCAGTTCACTCCCAAGGTCAGCGCAGATCTGATCTTGCCACCGTCAGCGTTTGATGTCTCCTTGAGCGAGCCGCCGGGGTTTTGTGTCGTGCCAAAAGCCGGGAAAGAAAAAGGCCTCGCATTCTGTCGACAGGGCCGGCAGTCATCTTGATTTCATGGTTAGAGTGCGAGCTGGTGGTCTGCGGGGTTAATACGGCGGCGTCACAATGACGGGTCAGTAGGGTAAATGAAAGCTGGGAGAGAGGCCAGAGTGCTGGGAATGGTGGCCAAGAGGGCTGCGAAGAGCCGTGTCACGCTCTCATTAACCATCATTGATAGCTTGATTACAGGGACAACAGAAGGCCCGCGGCTGACAGGCTCCGACCACTTGACAGATTCGTGTCGCAGTCACTTCAGCCTGGCTTTTACACAATAACGCACAAATTCATAACAAGGTCAGAGTTTTTGCACAGCCTCAAATCACACGGGGCGCGGCGTTCATCACTGCCTCGGCGTTACTGATGGATGTTTAGGAGTACTCACGGACATGGATCAGGCGTGTAAATCCAGGGTTATGGTAGGGAGGTGGTGTGTCGCCACAAGGACAGGGTTGTCTTTTAAGCACATTTTCTATTCCTCCACTCGGGTTTTTAAGTGTCGGTGTCTTAATTTAAAGGCAAAGAAGGATCTCCGAGTAAAAACGGATCTCTGTGCGATGTCTGTAAATATGCCGACGTATGCACGAGTCACTCCTGATTAAAACGTGAAAGTCAAAGGACCCGGCGAAACAATAACATTTGGCTTTCTATTGATCAGTGCAGTGGGGTGTAGCATGTGCTTCTCTTTAGTTCAGTTATTGATTCCTGAAAGTGGATTTGTGTGTGTGTGTGTGTGTGTGCGCACACTTCTGGCCGTGTGGAGCTGACAGGATGTTGCTTTGCTTTGATGAAATCACCCTTTAAAGGCTCTATTTCTGTCTATTCCCTGGATATTCCAACCATAGGATCATTTGTGGGCCTTTATTTTTAGCTTCTTTTTTGTAGATTTTAGCTTTAGTAGTCAATAATAGATCAGTTGTAGAGCTTCCAATGCATTCAAATATGTGTCTGTTTGTTTAATCCTTTTTTTCCTGATATATTTGAATATTTCACTAAAAGTGAAAAACAAATTATCGCAGAGTTTATTCAAATAAATGACCATTTTGTTTGAATAACTCCAGATTTGTGTTTCTCCTGTCATATTGTAAAGTAGCTAAAGTAGCATCTTACAGTCACACATATGCGCATGACTTTCTAGAACTTCTAGAATGTCGAAATGATAATTAAACGCCTACCGACTCACGTAATAAGTCATTCAAAAACATGGTGATGGATGTAAAGAGTACTTTGAATTACAGCAGATACATTCACATTTCTGTCACACCTGCGGTGGGACCTCCGGTGGCCCGGCAGTGCGGCGCCCACAGCAGCCAGTTCCTACCAGGAATCGCCATCCGCTTGTTGGTCACATGACTCATTTAATCAGAAGAAAGTGTTTCCTTTACAGTTTGGCCAAAAATGTAATTTTTGATCTGCTTAAAAAACCACCTCCTCCAAACGCAAACACTTTTTTTGTTTTTCGTAAATGCAAATCGCAAATCCAGTTTGCGCAATTTCTTAGTCAAAAGAGATGCTGCTAAAGCTTCATGCTACACCACACTCGGCGGGTGCCTCCTATAAATGGTAAATGGCGTATACTTATATAGCGCCTTTCTTCCTACAAGGACAAAGCGCTTTACAGTCACGGACCCATTCACCCAGTCACACACACATTCACTCACACATTCACACACTGGTGGTCGCTCCGCTGCCAAACACAGGCGCCCGCCTGTGTTTGGCGATGAGACATCGTGAGCCAGGTCCAGAAGTCCGGAACCGGAAGTTCCCGTCCAGTACCCACCCTCACATTTCAGTCGTAAGTTTAACTGGCAACCCTTACAGTTATGTTTCTTTTCCCCTTTTAAGCTTTAAACCTTTGATACTGCAGACGTCTCTGTCTAAACCAATGATGCCCTTCAACATACCCTAACTCCCTATGGGATCAACGTGAATCAGCTGATTGATTGAGAAAAAGCAGCTTTCTGCCGGTGAGCAACGCTTTAAAGCGTTTTTTCTACACATTACTGATATAAAATGTTACACACCGGCCCAATGCCGCTTTTTTCCGCGACAGAATACACTGATTCACTTCGATCAAGTTACAGCTGTTGAAGGAATGTACACACTGCAGCTCTGGGTCAACAGTTTTACAAATCTGAACACTTTTGTAAATGTCCTTTTGGAAAGGAATAGAATGATGACCGTTTTATGCACAGTTTTAAGCTCTTTTTCCACACTAAACCACTTTAAAAAGTTTGAATAAAAGGCTACAATTCTTAAATCTTGTAGAATTTTCGCTTTCAGCTAATGATGGGCGCCATCTTGTCTGAGGCCAGGTCCCCCTTCGCTAAAAGCCCTTTTAACATATGATGTTCACACTGGAAAAGCAGGAAGCCGATTTTTGTTCTTTTTCTTTTTTGCTACTGTTTAGTTGCGCACGACCCCCACCTACAGTTGGAGGAGGCTTGGTGCAGAATGTCGAAGCGATTCAAATCTCCCAAATACGAATCCAAGCTTTTTAATTCACGGCTCTCATCCGATTTGAAAGACTTGGTCATAAAATTCCGGCCGGACACAAACTGCAATCATCAGTCATGATCGTATTTTAAACAGTTGGATTAAAAATCCAACTGTTAAAAACCCAAACCCATACGTCACTACCCAATTCGAGTCCCTGATTGGTCAAAGTTCAACTTGTCCAACTTTCAATGCGCTTTCGGTAGCTATTGGTTTTGTGCATAGAGCTCGAAAACGGCCTTAAATCCTTGCGTAGCGCCGCGTGAACACGAGAGTTTTAAACACAGAAGCGCATTTACATAGACTTTTCATCAAAAGTGGTGGCTGTAACGCGTGTTACTGAAAGTGATGTGAACGTAGCAGTGGACCTTAACCTTTACACCTTTAACGAGTTTCATTTTTTAATATATTTAAAGGCACATATGGCAGAGACGCAGATGCACAGACTCTTTGGGACACACACCTCTGCTTAGGCTGTGTTGTGGGATAGACCAGACTGTCGGACAACTCAAAAAGGGCCGATTGAGGTTGATTTAGCGGGGCTAATGTCCCTAGCCTTAAATAAACACCAGTCAAAGTGGCTCTGTGAGAGGATCTGGATCTGTTTTCTCTGCTGGAGGCGCCGGTTTAAAAGCTCACATCTTTAGGTGGAGCAACAGGTTATGTTGGAGGGAAGGGGGAATCTTTTTGGAGGAAAGTCGGGTATTAGACGGAGCTTTGTCAATCTTTCTGTAATGCAGAGAAAACGGAGAAACATCAAATATGGAAATTATTGGAGTTTCAGACATTTTACTAAAATTTACTAAAATATTTCTCTAATATATTCCTAGGTAAACATAATTCCATCTTGCGTTTGCTAAAAAAAAATTTTTTTAAATAATATTGTGTGTTTTTTTAATGTTTTCTCAGCTCAGGGTTTTAGTAAAGAGCTCTAGCGTCTTTTCTCCTCCCTTTTGTTTTCTCAGTCCTTCACTTCAAAAGCTCGCCGAGTGTCTTGATAATTAAAAAAAAAGTCTTAGTTATATCCGACTCTGGCTTTGGCCTCATCCAGCTGTAAAATGCCTGTCAGTTAGTGAGGCAGGCATCTCTATTTATTGGCTGTGGCCTTTGTCTGCGTGCACAAACACCCGAGCCCAGCCAAAGACACTACAGCAGTGGGCACTCTGAACCTTTCCCATCTATCATCTGACAGCACAACTTATCTTCACACCCATACATTAAGATTGCGCTTAAATTACAGCTTGTCCTGGCCCGTGGCGGCCAGCACCTCGTATCTTGATGCTACGGCTCGGCCCTGCGGATGCTGACAAACACGTCTCATTAGAGATGCTTTACAAGAGGATATTCTCGAGGATGCAATCCATTTTGTTTGAAACGCAATAGGAAAACAAGGCAGAATCATTCTTATCGGATGATGATGATGGGAGGTCAAACCTCACTTTAATATGTTTTAGCAAAGAGACTGTGCAGCTTCGGTACGGAGAACGTGTCTTCCCCAAAACAAGTAGAAAAATATCAAACACAAGATGCTTTTCTCTTCTTCGTGAACATTCCCGCAAGAGGAGCTAGTCTTGATAGGTTTTCTTAAAATAAATTGTGATGTTTTGCACTTTCAAGACAAGACTTGGTATTTAGTTTAAACATTTAATTTTTAGACAAATTACTCTGAAACATTATGAATGAGGACTATTTATTAAAGTCCTCATTACAAATATGTGCTATTACAAGGAGTAATGCAAAAGTCCATTTATCTTTATTTCTTGACCATATTCGTCTTAAAGACAAAAATAATACAGTATAAGATAAATTTGTTTTACATTTTCTGTGTACCTAAGTTATATTAAACTTTCCATAAATCAGGTAAATCTGTTTCTTAAAACAAAACCTCCCACTGTTTACAAAAAAACTAAAAATAATATGTAAAGTTCAAAAAAATTAAAAGTTGAAAATAAAAATAATAGGCGATGAAAAAAAACATTAAATAATAATATATAGAGTTAAATGAAAGAAGTAAAAAATACTGTCAAGTTAGAAAAACTTTTAAAATGTTATGTAATGTTAAAAAACAACCTGAAAAATACTATGCAAAGTTAGAAAAAACATTTTATTATTTAAACAATATTAATTATAGTGTAAGTGAAAAAGAAATACTATGTAAATTAAATTAAAAACCCTAAAAAACTTTATAAAGTTAAAAAAACATTAAAACACTATATGAAGTAAAAGAAAATGTGTAATTAAATGTGTTTAAGAACAAATGAGTTTTATAGTTTATTGTCCTAAAACAAGTCTTCAATTTATTGAATAGTTCCTATCAAGTTAGTTTTCTTTAATATCAGAAATAATATGATCTTTAAGATAGAGACTGGACAAACATTCCTGCTGTTCTTTTGCAGAAGGGTTTAAGAGAAGTCATGGTTTGCCAAAAGTGAAGGTCCCTCCAGCTGTTTGCAGGTGTTTTCTTCTCGTTACGTTAGAACAGGTGAGCATAGAGGCTGTAATACGGAAAAAACGAGCTGATGAGGAAAAGATTGGCTCGATGGTGGAGTCTCATCTCTGATTCTACCTTCCCGTACCATCTGGAGTAACTGTCGATGAGACCGAGGAACTCCCACCTGTGTGCGGTGGGGGTCATTTAAACCCTAAAGGGGGCCACATCTTCACACATCTAATCATGTGGTTAAGTCCATTCTACTATTTTAGATCTGTTTTCTTTGTCCTCCACACTCGTTTGAAAGGAGAATGTGGAGCTTTGACCTACAAAAAAAAAAAACCCCAAAATGAAGCAGTCGTGATGGGATGAGCGTTCCGTGTTTTTCCCAAGTACAAAAGGAAAAAGAGAATGTCACGCAGAGACGGCACAGAGTGAGAGAGATGGGAGAGATGTTGCCTCAGATTTAGAGGCAGATCAAAAGAGACACATGATGTGCCCTCACACTCTCCTGTGCAGCAGGACTCTACAAATACACCGGCTTTTTTCCTCCCTTTTTACCAGCCTTTTTTGTTCCACCATCAGCTTGAAGCTGTCTGTTCTGCCCACTACTCCACACTTCCTTTGTGTTTCTTTTCTCGTTCGGCCGTTGCCTCGGGGTAAGGGGGTACTGGCTCAAATTTTTTGTCTCTTTTCATCTCTGACTGTTTATTTATCCCCCCACACTTTAGTTGAAATGACTCATTGCTCTTCTGTGGACTGCCCTCGTCTTTGCTGCTTCTTTCATGTTGCCTCTCTTTGTAATTAGTCTTTCTCACCCTCCATTGCTTTTGCATGCCTCCGACTCCATTTCCGGGAGCTCCTGCTGCTTTTTGGGCCAAGTGTCCTGCCGTCTGTGACCTCCACCACTGGCGGGGCTCTTCTGTCTGCTTACACCTTTAAAACATTGAACTATTTACTATAAAAGACAATAAAAATCATCTATAATCTTTACAAGAGTACTGTTGGCTTTCTGTTTGATAAGTCAAATGTTAAAAAAAAAAGTTCTCCCAGAATTTGTTTAAAAAAAAATTCCAATCTTTTTTTTAAAGTGAGTTTTTTTTCAGATGAACTTTTAAGTAATTTTGAGTTCGATATCTTTTTATCAACCTAAAGATTAAATACATTGATGCGGGTTTTCTTTTTCAGTGGGGGAGAAATCCATACTAAATTAAATAAAATGCTTTGATTTTATTTAAAAAGAAGCAAATCAGGATGTTCTTGGCAACCTAGATGTGAAAACACAGCATAAAGGTTTCCGTTTGACTAGTAAATCACTAAACCATCTCACACTGTATTTGTGAACTGGACTGAGTGATTCCTCCCCCCCTTGGCGTTCCAAACAGGAAGTGGCTCCAAGACGCCAAAATGCCATAGACTCCTATGGAGAAATAAACAGCTGTTAGTCATTCTATTGGTCAAGGAACCATTCTTTCTCTGATACTTTTTTAAGTTATAAACTGACCAATCAGATGTCTCAAGAAAAGTGGGTGGGGCTTGCTGGCCCCCACGTCCAAAGTTTTACCATTTGCTGAACAGGTTTGGTGAAGCCCGCTTTCAAGTGGTAAGGGGTGTGGCCTTCTAACTGGCTCACTTCTGATTGGTGAGAGTGGTTGCCATAGAAACAACAACTCACAATCGCTCGGACCAATCACCACTTACTGATGTCGTTTGGATCCAGCATGGCGGCCTCCATATAACAAAAAAAATGGACTGAATTGCTCTCATTTGGTGGAGCGTGAAGTAAACCATTTTCTATGGATGACATCACAATCGCTCAGTCCAGTTCTCCAAAATAGCCAAGGGTCTGAACTCCACTTAAAATCATGTAGCGTTTTCTGCTGTGCATTTGTTTGGAAACTTTCATGTCTTTGATATTGTGTTTACAACATTATTGATCTTTATGAAGCCTACTTAACTTAATAAGATCAATCTAATAACTACCATTGACTCTAAAAAAGGCTTTAAATTATTTTGATACAGGAAAACCCCTCTCAGAGTTTAACCTGTAAACACCGCCTGCATTGGCCTTTGTAGACTTTCATTTGTAAATTTAAACAACAGAAATCTTGTCCTTTATTGAGCTAAAAATGAATGTGATTTGTCTTTTTCCATTTGACCTTTTGAGACCAACTCTGATGAAAACGGTGTTTCTAACACGTTCTGATGACAGATGACATATTTATAGGAAATTAAGCTTGAAGTTGCAGTTCTGAGTATTTCTTTATTGGTATTTGTTGGGAATCAGGAGCAGATGATCTTTATATTTGTGGTGTAGAAAATACGCTGGGTCCCGCCCACAACTCAGAGGTAGATTTCTGTAGCCCTGCAGAAACTATGTCCACGAAAACTACAGGTTTTTTGATTTGGGCTAAAACCAGCATAATCCTAATTAAAAGACCACTGGGAACGCTTTGAAGATACAGCAGAAGGTGGGACTTAAAGGTTTGAAGAACATCTTAAAAGAGCAACAAAGAACAGTTGCTGGAGATAACACAGTTGGTAATGTGAGCTTAGTGTACGAGTAGGAGGAGGAACGGTGCTGAATGTCCACCGAGGCCATAAGTCATGTGATGCATCTCCATTAAGGCATCTCTGCGTGGGTAGCTTTAGGTCGTTCGCAGAGGATCGGGGATGTTTGCTTAAAACGGAGTGAAGGGGAATGAACGCAAACACGCAGCGAGGCAGAGAGATGCACTTTTGTGTAACCGAAGCTTGCTTTCTTCTTTTTTTTCTGCTGTGTCTGCTGCTCTACCTTTGGCGAGAGGGGTTGACATAAAGTACTCAGGTTGCAGGTGTAGGCGGTGGAAGGATAAGAGGAGGCAAGGGGGCTTGGGTGGAAGCTCACTCGGTCTGACTTGGCCGGGGTAATTGCTCCTGCATTTTTAATGAGTGGCGGCTAAGCACACTTTGAGAAGCTCCAGAGGATCCCTGCATGTCTCCTAAAGCAGCAGCATGTGAAGGAGACGAAGGCCTCGTTTTATACCACCATACCTAATCAGGCTTAATTGTCTTTTCAAACAGCAGGAAATTCTCGTCCACCTTCTTTTAATAGATTCATTATTAAATTGCCATGAGTGGTGAATTTATCCGATAATCATGTGAAAGCCCGGTTCATGTGTAGTACCCTCGTCCCCTGCTGATACAGATGAAGCACATAGTCCTGCTATATGGTTTCTCCTAAGCACTGTGCTTTATTTCTAGGCTGCGGTCATTCTCCAGACCAGAAAAATGGTAAGCTGAGTCTGCTGAGAGCCCCTTTAAGCAATAAAATGAGTTTCATTAAGAAGAGTTTTATTCTTCCAAAGATCAGTAAGAGACAAATACCTGTTCGGGAGGTGTGAATAATAAAGGTCTCGTTGGTCTTTCATGTAACAGTCAATGTCACCATCTGCTTAAATGCTGATTTATCCGTGTGCGTCTGCGGTGCGTCTGCGGTGCGTCTGCGGTGCATCTGCGGTGCGTCTGCGGTGCGTCTGCGGTGCGTTGACAAAAAAACTAAAACTTCCATAAGTCAATCAGAATTATGGGTGTAACAATTACTCGACTTAATCGATTTCTATTTCCACAATCGATCTCTTTGAGACAAGTTGTTCATCGAATCAAGCTATACGATTTATACAAATAATTTAAAAATGTAATAAATCATGAATTGCAGCACAGTAGGTTTATTTTACTCTTGCGTAAAAACAACCACATGCCATCACAGCAGAAACATCAAATCGTTCAAAATGAACCAATATTGACTATGAATCGCATCGTCAACCACATTTGTGATATGAATCATTGTTAAAAAGATTTGTTACACCTCTAATTGGAACGTTTGGCATGCCTTTGTCATGTTTGATGTCTGCTCCTCCGCAACACAACGCAAGCTCCACAACGCAAGCCTTACGCAGGAGTTCTATTTGCACTCCATTGACGCGTCAATTTCGCAGCAAAACGCCGGAGAAACAGATCCAGGTTTCAAAATAAAAACTTCCGCTGTACTTTCAAAATTAAAATATTATAAATTTTGATTTTTAAGGTAATGTGCCCATGCAATGATGCACATTAACACTGTGGATGTCACTATATCCACAGTTTCTATGCTTGACAAAAAGTTTATTTTGAAAGTACAAAAAAACATTGTCATTTATGACACAAAACGTGCAATTGACAAGGACTCCATGAGGAAGGAGAGGCCATGGGGCCTCGATGCTTTTTAAGAGGATGTAGGCAGGAAAAACCGCCCCTCTGGAAGTCGGGGGGGAAAAAGGGATAGACTGAAGACACAACGGAGACAACGTAAACTAACTGACGGTCATGAGATGGACTTCCCCATAATGAAGATACACCGCAGACGGACCAGCATAAATCTGGCATAAGAAGGAAAATGCTTCTCCTGAGCGTTTTCACACTGGGTGGAATTTGCTCTCCAACTCGGTTGTCGCTGCATAAAACCAAAAACCGTCGTCATCCAGAAAATCAGACATGAAAATTGGATAACACCCTTGCTGCAGACATGCAAATGGCAGTGTAGCCTTACCGCTGTGATTACAGTAGGAGGCCCTGATGGCCCCTCTACTAAAGACATATACCGGCTGACTGCAACATTTTACCCCGCACAGCCGCATTAGTAGTGGCAGGCTCAATAAAAATACCGTGTCACGCATGGCTTGAAAAATGGCTCCGGAAAAAGCCAATTCTGCCATGAATGAGGATAAGTAAATAGGCATGAGGGCTTGAATGTCTGCCAGTCCTGTCAGACTCAGCCCCTCTCACCCAGCCACAATGAGCTCCTACACAAATACGAATACGTGCACCAATTTAGCGCAGCAGATGAACCTTGTGAAGCCTTGTCGAGCAAGTGGGGGATTACCAAGAGCAAACATTCCTTTCTCCCAGCTCTATTTGAGTTAAATGACTCAAGCCGCCCTCCAAGACTTTGCCTGAATGGTTTCTCCTCTGGACCATTCCACCGCTCCAGCTGTGTTTAAGGCTACAATGTGTGCACATTAGTCAGCGTATGGAAAAACACTGAGAGGGACAGGTAGGCGTCGTGCATTAGACTGCGAGGTGGAGAGGTCCAGACAGCAGAGTCGCAATCAAGTCAAAAAAAAAAAAAAAGCTACAGCAGGAAGCCTTCAGTAAGGTTCAAATGTTATAGAGAGGGTTATTCTTCATTAGTCATTAGTGGTACATAAACAGCCATCGGTAACACAATTTAGGAGTGCCATTAAAAAACGTGTTCTCCCATGAACAGGCTGGTCTGTGACTATTTAGCGGTTAATCATTCGACTTGTGAACATCTCTTATGCACAGATTGAGTGGGCCAGAGTTCGCTTGTTAGCAGGTGAGCGCCTGATGCCCACTTAAACTAAGTGAACGTTTTGAAAATTTGGTTCTTTTGAGCTTTTTCTTGGAAAGAAAAAAACCCTTAAAGTGTTTTCTAAAAATATTAAATGTTAAAGTGCTTTCCATTGGGAGAAAATGTGAGGAAGTGGTGTTCACGGCGACCAACATTTATATGCATCTAAGACGTATGTATAATAAAATATGCTAAATATTACTGCAACAAAAAAGGGAAAATGCTAATGTTTCCATTTATTTTCTGTTGACGAATACTAATGGTTTTTTTTTTGTGTCTTGCTGTATTTTCATGTCTTTGGGCACTTATGAAAATGTAAGAAAACTGTGACTTTGAAAACTAGTTACAAATTCCCTATCTGCTGTTTTCTCTCTCATTAGTTGTCTTGGGTACCCTGCGGAAGACTTGTATCCATTATTTATCTGTAGCCCCCAAAAACAACAGCTGCACGCTTGTGTAACCGCCATATGTTTTCTCTCCCACCATATTGGGAAGAGTCAGCCTGTATGGGGAGCTCTATATCCACCCGTCGAGATCTATACTGAGCCTTGTTTTCCGGAAGTCTTACTTCACCAAACACCTCAATTACAAATATGGAGGAATATTTGGCCAATGGTAACTATGTCACGGTCACTTCACTAACCACAGTGCCGTCTTGGTGGGTATTTTCCAATGCTCAAGCATCATTAGGAGCATGGTAAGATAGGGAGAGGGCCACATTAGGATTCAGCAGATAAAGCAATAAACTCCTGTAGGAGCCGCAGTCAGCGCCGATTCTGCGTCCTCAGCAGTTTGAGCTTGCAATTAATCACTAAGCTGACATTACCCTGCCTTCTTGTGTACGTTGGATCAACATTCCATTCCAGTGGCGAGCTAACGATACCCGCCACCTACCACGGATAATTGTGAAGACATCTGCTGACACGTGTCTCTCTTACAAGCGTTTAGGGAATCTGTGGCCCAGTTTTGTGGACTTCCAGTACAGCTCATGTCGATCTCCTGATTTGATAAGAAACCGAAAGCAGGTTTAGTGACCATTAGAACTACAGGGTCTACTCTGTGACATTATAAACTTGCTAGCTGGATCTTTCCGACCATATCATTTATTCTTTGGGTCTAAAGGCCGTGTCATGCAGTCAATATTTACATTTTGAGCATTTTGCACGGATGACAATTGGTCATACATGAACATATAAGGAAAAAGTAAGAAACGCTGTGGTCTTTACGTGAAATTTTCACAGATGTATAACGAATAAACAACGGAAAAAGTACGAATAAACATGCAAAGAACACGTAAATCAGGCCCCAAATTGGTGCGTCAATTATGTTATTTAAATGTTATATGTGTGCCGTTTACGAGAAGTTATACATCTGTGCGTGAAAAGTCTGTTAGACATACGTGGAACGGTCATAGAAAGACACCAATTTGCGTATACATCTTAGAATTCCCGCTCAATAATGTAAAATTATGGAAAATTGGCGTGTAAACTACGTAAAAGACGCATAAACTGTGTAATTCTCAACCGACCAAAACCAAATTCACGTAAAACCCATAGGGAAGCAACTTGGATTTGGCCAAAGCAAAGTTTGTGTGGACATCCTATGGGCGTTCCATAACATGTCGTATCACATGCATTCCCTGTGCGTGCAACATTTACAGGCGTTCAGTAAGGACCCTCCAAAGACCTGGACAAGCAAACAGGTCAACCCCATGTGTGACTTAGGGGAGGCAGATTAAACAGAAATGCTTCAGAAGGACACCATCTTGGTAAAACAATTTGTTTTAGATTCCACTTGGACCTTTGTTTTGTGAGAGGGTCTTAGATGATGAAGGTCTGAAATGTTTAGTATGATTGTTTACTTTGCCATTTAATGTGGGGACCTGCGTTCTCAAACAAACACCTCTGACTGGATCACCGTCCAGGAGATGGGAGGACAACCTTGCTTAATGGTGCTAACCTTGTTCCAATGTGGACAGCACATGCGCGTCGGCCATGTTGCGTGTCACAGCACAAGGTTGCAGCTGCGTGATCTTTTGTGGGAGTGTGCATTCAAAAGATGAATTAGTACAAACTCATCAATTATTGCTTTCAGTCACAGCTGACTGGCTCATAAAAATTACCTTTGAACCTCGTTTGATAAAAGGTTTGCTTATTATTTATGCTAATACCAGCATTCCAATATAAATGATTAGCTGAAGACATGCCTGGGAGAAAACGTCAGACGGCCGCCGGACCTTTAACTTTCAGGGGGGAGGCGTATGTGAGGAAGTGTGGGAGTCCTGCTGAGTTCAGCGAGTTCACCAGAGGGTACTGACACTCAGCTCACCCCCCCATGGGGTCCCTCATTCTCTCTGGACCGCAGTGGATGTGAATAATTTATCTTATATAATTTATCTCCTTCCTTCTCTATCTCACATACTATAACCCACAACCTAACTCACACATACATGCAATTATGCCTTTCTTTGCACCAACCCACACATGCCTTGGAGGGGGAGGGGGGTAGATCCTGGGTATAGTGTTGAGTGAACAAGCTGGAATCTGTGCACAGGGAAACCTGATAGGCCTTGACTGTGCCAAACACATGAGGTCACCCTGACTGACTGATCCTGCCTGCCAGCCAGGCTCTCACCATCCCCCTCAGTGGAGTCACAGTGAGAGCTGTTGTCTAGGAGAACGCATCTGACGGACTTCCACGCTTTCCTTTGTGGTACTTGTGTACCTCTAGAGGTACAGCAAGAGTTTTTAAACCCTTAAGGCTCCAAATTTTTTCAACGTCAGCAGAAGAAGAGGGGTTACTATGCATTGGGTATTGGTTAAATGCATGAGTGCTTCTTAGGCCTATAACTACCTTCATTAGTACTTTTAGGTTTTTAGAAAACATCTGCCAATAGAAGACACAAGACCAGTAAAGGAATAGTGCCAACACACATCTTACTTATTATCCTTCAGATTTGGTTTCATTCTCTCGTCAGGCTAAATCAAAATTCTCCATTAAAATAAAACATCTGTGAGGAGCTCATTTGCTAAACATTTTTGTAACGCCTTGCCTTCTGTACATTCTAGCAGCTGCAAAACCGCAAAGTCTAAATGTCAAAGAACGTCAAAGAATAACAAATGTTTTCTGATGCTAATGTCAAAGCAACTCCTGTTCTTAGAGCTTTACATATTACATAGGGGTGTGCATCACTCAAAGGTCCAGGTCTGAATGCTGCTTCAGTGTTTTAGCAAGTGTTCAGCCCAAATCATAACTTAAAACAGAGTTTTTCACATTTTCAAACAATAATATTCAATTTTCTTAGAACCATCCTATTAACTCTTTAACCTTTTAACACCAGAGCACACGCGCTTTAACTGCTGCAACACTTCGGCTGTTTATAAAAATTTATTTCAACGCAGAAAAAAAGGGGCTTCTGACCGATATGTTCACACAAGCAACACTATATGCTAGTATAATGTAAAGTATACACTTTACAGTCTTAATGTATAACCTAGAATTATGAGTCTAACCTAAAGTACTCTTTTTGTAATGTAAAGTATACACTTTACGTCAGTTTGTAACATCTAAGTATAATGTAAAGTTATAAGCATAACCTAAAGTGTACACCTTACATGAGTAATAACATATCAAGCAAAGTTATAGGTATAACCTAAAGTAAACACTTTACATTAATAAATATGATTTAAAGTATACACTTTATGTTTGTAATGTATAAGTATAAAGTAAGGGTTATTAGTATAAAGTAAATTATACACTGTATACAATAAATTTTACGTGAAGTTGTAGGTATAACCTAAAGTAAACACTGTGTTATAAGTATAATGGAAAGTAAACACTTTTTGTTAGTTTGTAACCTATTAGAGCAACGTAAAGTTATAATTATAACCTTAAGTATATTATACGTTAGTAACATATAATTGGAACTTATAGTGCTTTTCTCCACTTCAGAACTCGATGGAATTACTTTAATTGCGTAAACGGTTGTAGAGTTACGATGATTTAAAGAACGTCCACGTTGGAGGTAACATTTCGGTCATTAACGTTTAGGGGTCATAAATGTTGGTGTACATGCCAGGGATCATAGTGAAACAGTGGTGTAATAGGCCTAAACCTGATCTTAGCTCATGCTGAGTCACTTTTGTTTTGGTCGGTATGAATGGAAGGCAGATCAACAAAAAGAGCTTCCATGTGACTCAAGCACTGTGTCCAAAGGGCTAATGTCACGGAGAGAGAGGCAAATTCACTTAAAAAAGGTTGTGTACAGGCGGTAATAATCACAAACAAATCCGGTGAGAGGCTGATTCTTGCTTTAGACTTTCCAAATGCACGCATATTAAATTATATCTGCTTGACAGCCTGTGATTTGTTCAAACAATGGCAATAAATTTAGGTCTGTTGTGTGAGATCGCTGTAAAATTTCAAAATGGAAACTGTGCAGCTGCTGTAAGCTCCAGAGACTTGCCTTTTATCCCTAACAGCCCTTTGAAATGCTCTCCCCAAACCCAAACAATACTCAAAGTCAAAGCACTGGTCACAAAAGAACCCCAAACATGTGTTCTTCAGATCCCAGCTTCTGTTCTGCTTTCACACAAGTGCACAGCGCGGACACCCACATTCAGGGGCTCTGACACCGACATCTACACCCAGACACACATAAGAACATGCATTCCTTCTATAGCACTCGCACCGACTCATGCAAACACACACACACACACACACGTACAAACCTTCCACCCCCACGACGGAAGAGCCACTCCTCACTCCCACGCATCTCATGTTCTCTCTATATTATGCTAAAATGGACACACATAATTGCGCTGGCATGGTTTCTTGTTTTCGTTGGCTGTTATCAACAGCCTGCATGATGGTTCTGACAGAGGTGATCGCTGTTGCAGGCTCCACAAATCTACATCAAAGCACGCAGCAATTTGCTGTTTTCGTGAGGTTCCATTGTTAGACCAAGCTCTGCGGTTTGGGGTAATTACAGAAGAATGTACCAACTCACATTTTCTATAATGGACAACTTTAGGATCAGGATAATTGTGAGGACTTGATGGATTGTAAAATGTGTATTTGCTTGCACAGAGTTTCCCTTTGGGGACTTTTGCAACTCTTTGCACTATTTCCCTCTGAAACAGGTATTACAGTATTTTTCGGAATCCAGAATACGAATAGAAGTCGCAGCAGCCAAAAAATAGGAGTAATAAAGATTTTAAAAATTATAAATAAGTCTCCTTGAAGTATAAGTGGCACTTTTAGGAACACAAACTACCATTTCAACTTGAAATGCAAAATAATGGAATAGATAATATAGAGTGACTATATGCATCTAGTATATTAGCGTAACATATGAACAATTATTACGATAACCATTGTATAAAGAACATGCTAGTAAGTCAACTAAACTCTTTATATCACTTCAAATCACTAAATACCTTGTTTTGTCATACTATTTGTCACTTTAAATGAATTCTGCCGAGCCTGGCATAGGACTGAGTTTCTTCTTCTGCGTTGCTGTCAGTAGCAAATGCTGATACACTCCTACAGTGCCCTGTAAAGGTCATTGCTGTTTATTAAAAAGAAATTTATCATATATAAGTCACACCTGAGTACTAGGACCACCCCTGAACAAACTATGCCAAAAATTTGACTTATATAAAATATGGTAAATGGGAGAAATGAAGCATTTAGAGATGTCAGAGTAAACCAGAGCTATACCTGTATTCAAGCCCAAACACTAGAGCCTTCATTCAGAAACGTACAGTCTTTAATGACATTGCAGCTGTCTTAAAACATTTGCAGGACAACAAACAAAACCCTCTTCTCCATTTAATATTGAACCCACTCGGCTGTTTAAGGCATTTTCTGCCCGGATACAGAACTATTTCTCTTGGTAAAAATGCTGTTTTAGATGTTTTTGGAGCTCAGCCACCCGAACAACCCTCAATTTGTTTAGAGCTTGGCTTTAAGTTTTAAATAAAGCTGTGGCTTGTGGCGGCGAAGTGATTGTATGTGCTCTATCTGCTAAGCAGGTCCAGCCGCTGGAGAGCAAGCTCCTTTTGTGATCATGTTTCTAAACATTGTGTAGCCGGAGACTTCACACCAGGGATGCCCACTGTTGTTTGGCATGCACGCTACTTTTGACACAAGTAGCTCCAAAGATACATACTATATATATATATAAATATCAAAAGGCACATTAGCAGCTCAGTCCACAATGGTCCATGATCTTTGCTGATTGGGCTCTGTGACGTTGATGTTGGTTAGACCATGACAAAGCATTGTTTCATGATGAGAACGGGTTGGAGGAAGGACGGATCCTAACCCATTGAAATATTACTGTTATTGTCTAAGACAGGTAGGCCTAATGGATGATGGCGTGTAGATTAACAAAACAAACTCAGCGTAGCTGTAAGTGAGGTAGATCTTCCTCATTTAGAGGCTTTACTATGGGGATCAGTCTTTGATGACTTTGTAAAATAGTTCAGGTATTTGCCTCTTAAGCATCTAGAAATCTTCATAGAAACCTCATTGTTGGATGCATCATTTCCACCACAAACACCTCATTAGTAGGATTTTTAAAATATCTTTCAACCTCCCTTTTGTTCATTTGTCCTCTCCATTCACACGTCTCTCTTTTTAGCAGCCCAGGTTTATTTTGTGGGTTAGTGGGGGGGGTTAATGGAGAACGTCAAACCGGCTTGTAGCGCCGCCTTGGCTCTGACCCGTGCTGATTGGGGAGTGACCCCAGCCGTGATGCCTTGAGCCTGTGTTTGGAATCCAATCTCCCCACAGGAATATGGAGCATGTTTTAGTGGTCTGGTTTGATAACTTCACCCCCCCCCCCCCCCTGCACCCCCTAAAGTGTCCATCACTCCTCTAATAAAACCTGCTTTGTTTTCACCTGTGATGACCCGGCTTCAAGGGGCTTCGCAGCTCACGGATGGCAGGAGAGCAACTGTTTGATCACATCAGCCCCTTCTTGGTCTTTGCTCATTGAATGGATGTAACTGAGGGAATAAGTTAATGCGTTAAGCGTACTTTCTACAACTATAAGTAAATATAAAAGCAACCGAAAGGCGCTTTTTTACAAGATCAAATTGAAAGGTTAATGAAGTGACTAGAGCTTCAAATTCAAACTAATCGACTGCATTACATTCTTCTCTGAAAGTCTGCAGCATAATTGAATCAATGTAGCTAACCTGACTCACCCATACGGAGGAAGGATGGTGTTATCATCTGAAAATATCTGCCACTCATCTTTAGATTTTAAAGTACAGCTTGGCTGCTTCCAATTATAAAGCGGAAAGGAAAGAAAATCAATGACTATGAACAAGTAATATTGTTTGAGGGGCTTCAGGAGGCTCTGATAAGCAAGTTGCTTAATGAGTCATTCAAAGGAGGGCTTCTTTAGTCCTATTTGTTAATCTCTTCACTTGAGTCCTTTGTTGTTCTCTTTGTTGGTAATTGGAAAACCCCGTCTGTGACACGGCTACGCTTCCTAAAGCATCGATGTCATTGTAAAGAATGTTGTAATTTAATGAAGGTAAACCCGAGAACATGGGACAGGAACGGGAGGGTTTTTCGGGAAGACATGAAAACTATCTGTAGACGGACCTTGTCTTATTTTGTAGCTTGTCATCTCAGCAGTTTAATTATATCTCTGGTTTTCAAAAGCGCCTCGTTGCTTGGAAAGCGAAGCCATGTGCCAAACACGATTTTAACCCGACATCGTAGCATCTCAGCGCCGCTTTTCCAGAGCAAACTGTGTTTTCAAGGGCTTCATCCATCAGACAAACAAAACAGGTTGCTGAAAATTAAAAAGAAGGACTTTGGAAGCGGAAAACTCAAATGAAAGCAGTAAAGATGCAAAACAGAAGTAGGGGTGCACTTTTAGTGGTAATCAGATGCAATTAAAAGTAAGCTGGAGAAATTGGAATTGGATCTCAGGGAAAAGAGGGTCTCAAAATTACAATCAGATATCAGCAACACGCTGAGAGTCCTCAGTTTGATTCTAGTGAGAGCTGGCAGTTAACACGGCTGCTCCTCCACAATGACTGCCATCTTGCTTGCAAATTCAAAATAATTAGAGTCAAACAGAGAAGACATCAGAAAAAAAGCGGCGGCTGGTTAAACAGACAATCCTTTGACTAGATAAACACTTGCATTCATGCGTGCCTGGTTATCTTTTTTTCCCCCAAGTGAAGCAGTGAAAATATTAACTGATGATATTTAGCATTAGCAAAAGTAAGCGTATTTGTTTGTGGGGATCTTTTATATAAATAACCATCTGGAAATCCAAGAATCACATTAGTATTGTGTTTTTATAGGCCTCAATGAACAAATATTTTGATTTTATAATACATTTGTGTCTGTGGAGTCTTGAAGTACTTTCGTATTTTAATGAAAGAAATACTACCGTATTTTTCGGTCTATAAGTCGCCTTTTTTTTCATAGTTTGCCAAGGGGTGGGACTTATACTCCGTAGCGACTTATATTAGAAATAAATTAAAATAAATACATTGTTAACCCTCCTGTTATGTTCATTTGTGAGGAACAGAGATGATGTTCCTGGGTCAATTTGATGTATGAGGTATGTTAAGTGTTAAGAGTTTGTTAAGTGACTCAGAGAATCAGCAAACTTTTTTTTACAGTAAATTCCTGAAGGCTAAAAACATAATATTCTATTTTCCAATGATTTCATAGATTCAGAAATGCAATAAAAATGACAACTGTTTCTACAAATCCAGGATGAAAACAGAGTATTAGTTGACCAATGATGCTTCATGAAAAGAATAAATAAATAAGTATGAGAAAGAATTACTTTGAAATTATGAGATAAACAGTCTGCTATGATTATGTCATATGAGGTTGTGCAAGTTATTAGTTCTTGGTCTCAGATTTTGTCAAATAAATTTCCCGTCAAAATGCGTCTTATAGTCCAGTGCGAGTCCAGTTTTGTGATCTGTTGCACCCCTATTGGAAACGTACAATGACGTTGTGAGAAGTCATTGGTCACAAATCCCAGCTGGGACCTTTCTGTGTGGAGTTTGCATTTGTCTTCCCCGGTTTTCTCTGGGCACTTTGGTTTCCTCCCACAGTCCAAAAACATACTGCGTAGGTTGATTGGGGACTCTAGGTGTGCCTGTGAGTGTGTGAACCTGCAGCAGACTGGTGACCTGTTCAGGGTTGTATCCCGTCTTCACCCAACAGTACTTGGGATATCAATTCAATTCAATTTTATTTGTATAGCCCAAAATCAGTCGTCTCAATGTGCTTCGTACCGGTAATTGTAAAGTAAACATTTAATCATAAGGACTATGAAAACATAGAATTAAATAGGAAAATTCTAAACTCAACTAGCGAAGCAGACTAAACTAAACCGGACATCCCTGCCCTTAGACCCTCCTTCGCGGTAAGGAAAAACTCCCAAAAAAAGGATTCCGGATAAAAAGGAGAAACTTCAGGGGTGTCCACATGAAAGAGGGATCCTCCTCCAGAACAGACAGGCGGTGGATAGGCTCCAGCAACCCCAAAAGGGATGTGCCTGGCTCTGAAGCTGGATGGATGGAGTAATTTGCTAGTTGGTGGTTTGTCAATCCAATGATAAATTTGTTGAAATTTTAGAGCAGAAAGAAATGTCCTCAGCATATTCCAGTTTGCTGTTGCTGCATTTCAAAGTGCCATTATCTTTGAAGGTCGGCTTTACATGAAATATTCCCATAATCCACAGAACGCCACAAATAGACATGCATTTTAGGGAGATTTTTTAGTGTGCAGGAAGGGGCTCTTTGGCTCAGTCCATTCTAAATGGTCGCGTCAGCAGAGCTCACGCGTTTTTCCCTTTTTGAGTTTGACCCCAGTGAGATCTGTGATTTCATGCCAGCAAGTGTCAATCCTCAACACTTCCTTTCATTGTCATGCAGGTTTTTTTTTTCTTTCTGTATGGTCTGATGTAAACTGCTCCATCTTGTACTAATAAATAAATGTATAATACATTTACATAACGCATACAGTGCAAAATGTGTTCCCCAAAGCCCCCAGTGATTGCTGACTGCCGAACAGACGCCGATGCATTATGCAGCGGCATTATCATCACTGTGACGGGGGCTTTTAAAGTGCCCTTTTTACCTCCACTAGCAGCAACACTGCTTCCTGCCTAAAGTGGGCACGGAAGGAAGGCCGGCATGTTTTGGAGGCTGAATATATCCCAGCGTTCTTCACTCTCACTGCGACTGATTTGAGTCCTCGGATTGTTTTCTCGGATACGGATGAGATGCTGTTCTTTGAGTTGTTGTAATTCATCGAGGGCTTTTTAACCTAAAACCATATAAGGGACGCTCTTTTTTTCTGTTTCTTGGTGTCTTTCTCAGCCGTGCTGGGGCCTCCTTTACCAATTAGGGCGTGCCCATTCTTCTAGCCAATGAATTATTAAGGACACCCCATCAACTGGGAGCAGTGACGGAGGCGAAAGACAGGGCCAAGCCACCTGAGCACCACTGCTGCATTTAAAGCCATAGACTGCACCTCTGCTGTTGTTATTGAGAGACCAACTCTGTTTGATTTTTACAGAAATATTCCTAATATTCTGTAGAATTTTAAACAACCCATAGGGGGGAAACAGCAGCAAAAATTGAGATGGATCGGACACTGTACTGTATTTGATAGCAACTTGCAACACCATCTACCCTCGAGGTCAACCAATTCATTCCTGCTGGAGAATTTATTGCCTGGTAGTCACTAAGGCAATGAGGTGCTGTGAACCTTGAGCTGATGTCGACGCAGAAGGTCTTCTGAGCCATAGAGGGGGGGGCTGGATGGGGGCTCCTGCTTGTTAACCCCACGGGGGGCTCCTGCTAACGTGAGCCCCTGAAACATGACCCCGCGTAAACAGCAGCTAAGGCTAGCTAATAGGGGCGGCTTGTTTTGCAGAACACAAAGTTTATGTTCCCCGGACCGCCACCTGATCATAAATATCGTAGAGATGGCGCCGACGGGCCATGACCTGTGAGCAACGATCAGAAAGCAGTGAAATAAGGCAGCTGTCAAACACGACTCCTGTGGAATATCAGTGTTAGGGAGGGAAGAGTAGATGAGATTAAATTCCTGCTATGGTAATGGACCATAAATTAAAAATGGTGCTTAAAAAATGTAGAATAGCGATACTAAACAAGGTTAAATATTCTCTCAATAATAATACCACGTACAGTGGAGGAAAAAAAGTATTTGATCCCTTGCTAATTTTGTTGATTTTCCTAATTCAGAAAAAATTGACAGTTTTTCATTCCAATGATTTATAGAAAATCACCAAGTAAGAAATTGATTTTAAAGATCTGTAGAATTGTATTTGCATGTCATTGAGGGAAATAAGTCTTTGATCCCTCTAGTTGGAAAGATTTGGTACTTTATAGCAAAACCCTTCTCATCAAGCAGTGATTAGATGTTTGACATAGCCGATGAGCTGCTTTCTGGACAAATCAGGAGGAATTTAGGTCCATTCTTTTTTAGGAATGACTTCTAATTTTGGAAATTTAGAAAATGAGAAATCCAGACTTCATGACGATGTTTTGGTTCCATGATGCTTTTTTTTTCTTTGTGTGTGTTCAGACTGGATACATTTGGTTCGCCTATAGTGAACCAGAGTTCATTTCCCCCCAAATTCTGGATAAAATGTTCAGTCTGAATACACCCAAGTGGACCCTTGTCCCAGGCCTGGAACCGCTCTCTGACCCATCTTAAGAGGTGGTCTCGGTCAGACTCAGATCCAGTTAGCTCTGAGTTTTTTACCTCAGTCTGAATACAATCTGTGCTCGGAGCAGAAAAACTGAACCATGGGATGTAAGCAGCAATGAGATGTGGTTGGATGAATGCAGGCTCATCAAAACAACTTTTAACGTTATACACGTTGTTTCTTGCACCGTTTTCACTGCGATCTATATATCATAAACCCTTATCAGCGTATCTACTTAGCTGTCGTCTCCTCAGTAACTGCATTGAAGCCAGACTTCACCGTACCAAAGTTAAAAAGTGTTGAACCTAAAGGTTACAACAGATGTTCAGAATTGGTCCGTAAAATATAAAGTTTGAATCGGTGACAACAAAAAAGTTGAAAAGTGCAGGACTTCCATTATTCCTTCTTTCGTTGCTTTGCCCCACATTCGTAATTCCTGGCCAATGACTGAAGAGATCTTTAGTCATGTGGTTTTGTTTACAAACTCTGTCTTGGACCAGGAAGGTCAGCTTGAAGACAGTCTGAATACGGACCAAACGCAACGTTCAGGGCCTGATCCAGACCAAACTGAACAGACTCGGCCCAGACCAATTGACCTTTTTTAGTCTCAACAATTTGTTCGTGTCTATGTGAACAGTTATTATATGTTCAACATGTAAAAATGTATAAAATATTGTCAGATAGGGAATTAATCATTTTTTGTTTATTCTGATATTTAACAGTTTTATTATGTTTTTAAAAATAAAAGTGAATCAAGCATACCCGTATTATCATGTAGGAATAATTGGATGTATTCATGAAAGTTTTCTGGTTTTTCAACAGTGACTTTTTTTTAAATGAGGCCGAACTGTCAGACAACGGATGCAAACAAACTCAGACTGATTTCTATTTGTGAATGACTTTCCTTTATCTTCAAGCAGGACTACGCGGGCTATTTAAAGATACAGAGGCCTTTTGTACTTTTAAGTGTTTCATGATTTTGTTTCTTATTGTTGTGCTGCAGAAAGTGAGGCGAGAAGAATAGGCTGGTCTCCCACACGTCTTTAAATAGCAATGCTGACAGCCTTTTGTCCACTTTTTTCTGCGGGATATTTACTACTAATATATCTGAACTAAAGTCCCTTTTGTCCCTGAAATATCTTGATTATCTTTTATCTGATTTTAGATTCTGTTTTCTCTTAAACTGCTGTTGTTACTGAATTTTCTTCATTTATTTAGTTTGCCTCATATCTACACACAAGAGCATAACAGGTAAATGTGTTATTATAGTTATTTCAAAATGATAAGCGTTTGTCTGCTAAATGTTTTACTTTGTTAGTTTTTTAGAAGCTTCAGCAAAAATACTTAAGGATCAGTCAGTATGAATAAAAAAAGGAGGTTTCTGTCTTTTTTTACAGTAAATTTTAGATAAAATCAAGAGCTTCACATGTCAGAAAATAACATTTTTGTCTTAACTGTAAATTGTGTATTTCTTTTACTAAAACACACCTTTTTATTTAGGGTTTCTGCAAAGTTTAAACAATTAAATCAATAACTTTTTTAGGCTTTTGTGGACTTTTTCTTTCAATATATATTTGTGTTTTTTGTGAGTTAAAATGAAATGTTATCTTTAAATTATAGCTCCAAAGTCATAACATGCAGCACACATTTCAAGCAGTGATAGGTGAAGGGAAATCTTGAAATGAAGCTGCATTTTAATTACAAAATTGGCATTTTATTTAAAAAAAAAATCAGCAGGGAAAAATGTTAGTTGTGGAAGTTTTCAGTTTGTAGAAAATAAAAGTTGAATTGAAGGCATCCAGGGTCATGTGGGTCCAACCCTGTTGAGGACCTTATTGAAATGACTGACTTCTTCTCACCTCACTTTTCTGCCATGATGTGCATATTTGTTGATAGTAATCTTCAAACCAAATGCCTAATTGCATACTTTTCCATCAGTGTTTGGCATAAAACAGATGGGCGATGGGAAGTGGGGGTGCTGAATTTCTAATTAACTCCTGCTGCTCTGCAGAAACTGTCCTATTGAACGAATCAGGTTTCGGATTTTGGCTAAAAAACAGGATAATAATAAGGAAAAGACCATTAAACTATTTTCTTTTGAAAATACACCAAAGATGACCAGAGTGGGACTTTAAACAAATGTCGGCAAACTTCTTCCTTTAATTGAACTGAATTCAGAGAAAATTAAAGGCTTAACACAAACAGCAAAGGTCTGATTCTCGTGATAATTCCTAGCTGATTATAGGTCCCTCTGCATTCATTTTTGCACTCAAACCTCTGTCCTGGATGAATACAACGTGTCTTATTGAGAGCAGGCGACTGAGCACCAGAGCTTCCTGTTGGGGTGGAAATCTGTCCATGTGCTCTGGAGCGAGCCGCTTCCTGTCAGAGCTCGGCGTCTCACAGCCAAGCAGGAACCAAAACGTACCAAAGCACAGCCATTCTGCACTCAAAGGCTTTACTGGAAGGACAGAAAAAACTGTTTCCAACACCAAAACTACCACTGATTTCCTCTTTAGCCAGAGTCCTTCGAAGATCTCATGCTTACTGCTGGTTATTTAAAAAAAAAAAAAAATTGAATCTTTTTTTTTTTTTTTCAGATTATTTTTCACAGCAAAAAGCAGATCTCTGAACCCAAGAGAAGAGAGAAAAGCTGGGTTCGTCACGCGCCATCTAACTTACTTTCAGCCCTTCTAAGGAGAGGCTGAGAGCCAAGCTAAGTGGCTAAAGCTAACCGACCTTTTTCTGGATATTTCACCTCAATCCCTCGATTCTGGACCAGAAACGCAGACTTTGCTCAAAGACAAACTGTCTGTTTGGGATTTGGAGCTTTTTTGCTGCTGTTGTGGCGTTCAAGGACCGTCAAACTCTGTCAGGATCTTTGATGTTCCATAACATCTTTTACTGGTTTGCAGAAATCCACCCCTAAAAAATGTAAAAGGCGGCTCAGAAATCTGAAATGGAAACTGTTTCCTTGAAAGAAAGCTACAAGGACCTTCTTTGTAGTGAATAAAAAATAAACTGGGATCCTTCACATCATGCAATATGGATAATGCTAATTTGGATAAAATACAGCTTTTAATTTAATTAACTCCATGAGAACCCCAAAAAATCCCAAGAAGCCCTTGAATTAACAAAAAGCAGAATTATGATTTTGTAAAATAGCTCGTCCATCCAAAGTGCTGAAAGGAACTTGTTTAGGAAAAAGGTAGTTTTTTCTCTGGGCTATAAATTATGATGTTTAATGGAGAAAAGGGAAGCTGTAAAACATGTTTTTGAGATGAAATATTTGTCTTTAATTAAACGTTCCTATTAAAGCTAGAAAGGAAATTTATGAGAAGATCCGTTTTTCCCATTAGTCTTACTAGCCGGCTAGCATAGCGCCCATTACCTTTGAAGAAACTGAAAGACGGATTGCATCTCGGCTGAGTTTGTTTTAACCCAGATGGCTGGTGTTTATCTATCCGGGCTGTGATCCCTCACCATGTCTGAGTGTTGCATGCATTAAACTCCTCCAGCAGCCTGGCAAGGACACGAGAGGCCAGAGTCTCTGAGGCGAGCAGTCGTGGAAACATTACACCATTACACTCACCTGCTCCGCAGACACTGTGACTTATCCCATGAATAAATCACACCACCAAGGTCCGGGCATCTCAGACGCTGCGCCTCTTTTTCTTTGGCAAATGTCTGCCTCCCAATTCATCTTTCTCTGTGTTGCCACCTCTCTCTTTTTTTGCGCTTCCTCCTCTGCATCTTATTTCTTACATCTCTCACTCTGGCTGCCTCCAAGGCAGAGCTCCCCTTTATTTATCATGCGATGGTGTCACTTTTGGATAAAGCTGCTGATTGAACTCTGCTGGGGAGAGCTGCGAAGCACTTTGGTGAACAGTAAGTCATGGGATTGACAGTGGAGGATGGCCTGCCCAGAAGAGACTGTCTCTTGTCCTTTAAATCTCTCAACAGGAGCTGCTGAAGGGTCTGTAAGTCAGCGACTTGTGTCAGACTCACTAAAACACAGAATCCTCGGATATCAAACCCGAAAAACCTAAAAAAAAAAAAAAAAAAGGACTGTTTTTTTTGCAAGCTGTTTCCGATGTGCAAGCCCCTGAAGTGTGCAGGAGAGGCACAGCAGCTCATGATTCTGAAGATTTTACAAAGGAGAACAGAACTTGTGTTCAACAATCACTTGCATGTCCCGCCCCCCTCCCTCCTTAAAGTTTATGCTTTGCAGCGCTCACATTTGGTTCCAAAGAGGCGGGCGGAGACACTGAGGGTTTTTTTTTTGTGTTGAGTAATGCCGATATTCCTTGAAGGGAGATAGTTGCTTAATACATGGTGCAGAACCTGGCACAGTTTCTTCTTTGCCCTACTAAACTCTACTCAACTCTATGTAAAAACTCCCCGATGGCTCTTAGACGGGGAGGAGAAACGGGGCGGGGAGAGATTCAGGGAAGAAAGCACAAAAGAGAGATGGAGGATTAGCAGCCATACGAGGATTGGGATGGATTTAGGGATAGATGAGAGCTGACTGAATGGATTGGAGGAGGTAAAGCGAGGATAGATGGAGGACTAGGAGGGGATGAATTCAGTTATGAAGGGTTAGCACGAAGAAGATGGAGGAGAGCATTGATCGGAGTTTTGTCACGACAGTTGAGTGTGTTCTCTCCAAAGACTGTAGCAAATCTTTCTTGTTTTGGTGAAAAACAAGCAGAGATATTGTTTACTTCTTTTTTAAAGCATTAATGTATTAGTTTTCAGACCTATATAATGTGGTCTTAGGCTCTTGGCTCTGTCAATTAGAGTCAATTTGCTCTCTTCAACTGACTTATAAATTCACATATAGTGTCTTAGGCCTTAGCCACATGCACCTGTTTGGGAGATTGACCTGTACATGTTATGCGGACCTGTGACGGATCGTAGAGAGGGGCGGCTGCATCTTAAGGGAAGCGCAGGTGTGTCTTGCAGTTCCCTTGAGCTCGTGCCTGTACCTTAAGGGACATCATAAAAATGGAAGGTACCATTATCATGTGCGTGTGGTAAGTGTATCATGAAGTATTCGTCAGCATAAAGAAAGTTACACGACCTAATCTTCAGTGAGGTGCGAGTTCTGGCTCCTTATTGACCGCACACAAATGCTGCACGCACGTGATGCAATTTTGTACCAGCAGACAGCCTGAATCTACTTGTTAGGCCAGTTGGGACTACGGGATAAAATGCCTTCGTCCTTATGCTACGTTCACACTGTCCTCAACAACGTGCGGTCATGCAATCGCTTTCAATTAAAGGTCTATGTAAAGGCGCGTTTTGGGCTTTCACATTAAAAATTCGCATCGCCAATCGATCTTTCAAGTCCCTTTTCACATGCAAACGCGCGCCCATTGAACATGCATTGAAAGTTAAACCAGTTGAATTTTGACCAATAGTTCACCGATAGTGAAGAACGGTTGGCACCTCTTCTAATAGAAAATTGATCATGGAAGAGAATTTTATAATTCCGGTTTGTGTCCAGCTGGAATTATTTGACTTAAAGTCTTTCATACATCAGAATAGAGCTGTGATAGGAAAAAGCCTTGAGCAAAATTCACCAGATTTGCACCACTTTGCCTCTTCCAACTGTAGATACCTTTGGTATCGGGTAGCGACAGTCTAGTGTGCAAACGTGCAAAAAGCAGGTTCTAGAACCCTCATTCAGTGCATTATTGAACGTGTTTGTAGCTTCACAGGGAAATCAACTGGCTGTTATTCCACAGTAAACATCCAGTTGACTGTTTCTCTTTCCCCTACTTTAATAATAAAAATTAAAATGGATTAGATTTATCCAAGCTTTTTTTTGCTGCTCAAAGCGCTTACAATTTGTCCATTATTCATTCACTCCTCACACTGTATTGTTGCAGCAATAAAATCAAAGTTTATTGCAAAAATGTATTTAGGTCAGAGCTCAGTCAGGTAGATGCACACTTACCTGGTCTCCTCTGTGAATGAGGAAAACCTGGAATTTTGTGTCTCTTCTCACCTAGATGTTCAATCAAAACACTGTTCCTGGTGTGAATGATCTCAAACTAACAGGAACTCTCTGTAAAAATTCCAGTACCCTAGAGCCAGACTCCATTTGTGGCTGAATGAAGGTGCAAATTGCTTTGAGGCTAAGTTTGTCCCTCTCTTCCATCAAGAGTCACCTGAGGACTCATTTCTTGTGGGTATGTCTTCCGCCTCAAACACTCCAACTTTCATAACTCACACTAGTTTTGCCTACTCGGCTCGTTATACGGATTAATATTTTCACTTTCACTAGGATGCGTTTCTTTACATGACCAAAAAAGGGAATGCTTAAAAAGCAAGAGTGTTGTTGTGTACTGGCAATAAAATGGCTCCAGAAGCTTTCCCGTTCTGGAGAGTCCTTGGATCAAATGCGTTCCATAACATCTGTAGATCCTTGATGAGAACCAGATTCCAGGAATTTGGACAAAGTTTTGTTGCTGTGATCTTTAAACAGGGTTGTGTGGCTCTGAAGGATGACCTTCTGATAAGGTTGTTGTTTGCATTGTGGCTGTGTGCAGGTTTACAGGAACCTGTGGAATGCCATCATTGGTAGCATCCGTCAACAACTTGATTGGGGTTCTTATAACTATTGGAATCTATTTACGCACACACTCACAGTTAGGCTATAAAGTTAAAAAACTTTAGCCCTAAAAAATCTGCAGGAGAATTATGCAGTTAACACATATTTATTAATACATAATTTTCAATTCAGCTCAATTTTTGCAAGATGCAAACGCAAATTTGTGGCTTTCTACAACCGTTCCACGTACGTCTAACTAACTTTTACGCATGTACCACCGATGTACAACTTTTATATCTTGTATACGGCGCACATATCACATTTAAATTTCGTAACTGACGCACAAATTACTATTGAATTGCATATAAACAGCACAATAATCTTGCATGGTTATTCATACTTATTCTGTGGTTTTAACGTGGTTCACTCCTTATGCATTCTTGTAAAGACCAGAACTCTTCCCACTTTTTTCCATGTTTATTCATGTATGAGCATCATCCGTGCAATATATGTGCAAAATGTATGTAGCGGCTGTGTGACACGGCCTTCAGATTAGTGAGCTTAGTGAGTATCTTTTAGCTGAAGGCGCACAAACACCTGAAGTCAGTTTCAGTCCTATAACCAGCCTGAGAGGGGCAGGGAAAGTTGGGTTTCTGTGCGTGTGGGTTTTGAATATGGATTTGGTTTCACTTCCTACAAAACTGAATACAAATTAACACTTGGATTTAATTTAAAACTTAATGTGATATTGAAAACCTGTTTCACATAAATAGTTATTTCAATTGAACAATGGTGGAACTTTTTTAACTTAATTTATAAACAAATACCTGAAAAAAGTGCAAAGTAGTTCATTAATTGGGTAAGTCTTTTTTTTTTTTGATAAAAATGTATTAATTGTTAAACGTATTTTGCAAACACATAAAACAGTCGTTATATTTTGCCTAAATAAAAGCAGTTGAGTTCAGAAAGAGCTTCTTCCTCCACCTGCTTTTCCCGATTGCAGCTGATTGTTGAGGGAAGTGAAAGCAGTTTGTGAATTACCAGTGGCCTCTTTGAAAAGCACTTTTGAACTGTGTCTGAAAGGTCGTGCAACATGAAGGAAGACAAAAAAGTAAGCGCTATTGGACAGACTTGAAGAACTGGGATATAAGACGGTGGTTTGCTTTAGATAGTTGATGATGACATGATATCATCAAAAGACCATATTATATATCATCATATCACGCAGCAGTTTACAGCTGACTCGTTCTTCTATAGTAGAAACGTTCACAAGTGTTTCGAGGCAAGCCGCCGATATGTGCGTCTCCAAGATTAAATCTGGCCAAACTACCAAAGCTCGCGAGGACTCGATTCAGGTTTTGATAGACAGTTTTTGTGTGGTTTCCTTATAAAACTGTTGTTGATGCAGGTCAGGATGCAGCATTGATGCTTAAGAGTTTAAGTCCTCTCTGGACTTTTTGTTTTCTTCTGTATTTATCAGATTTTAAGATCAGAGCTAGGGCTGCACGATATGAGGAAAACTTGCGATATGCGATATTAGTGATCAGTATTGCGATGACGATGTAACTTGCGATACTTGAACAAATAGCAAAACAACAAAAACATTTCCATTTCACTGCAACCGTTTAATTTAAATAAGAGTTAAAATATCTAAAATTATTCTCCAAATGACCCTCGTCTACATAGGAGGCCAACATCTAACATAAAAGCTCCATCCGATTTGGTCCACTACATCAAGGGCTCCATCTGATTGGTCAAATGCATAAATGGATTTCTGTGATTCGTTAAATAGTTCAAGCTGCCATAAGATTGTTTTAGCACATTTAAGGTTTACCATTTATTGCGATTTTCGCCAACTTTTGCGATATGGATATTGCACAGCTTGAAATCGCGATAACAATAAATTTGCGATTTATTGTGCAGGCCTAATCAGAGCTGTCCCATGTGACAGGAAGTAACACATGCTCTTTGAAATATCGTAACTCCTAAACCATTTGCGCAGTTAACAGAATTCTAACAAATTCTGAACCCTGAAAAAAGCTCAACTTTACAGTAATAAGGTGTTGAATATAAGAGAAAAGCTGCTTTTCTCAGTGTTCAGAATCTGTTAGAATTTGATTAGTTGCGCAAGCGGTCGAATAGTTACAGTAATTAAAAGAGTGTCAAAACTGGTGCTACGGCTGCAGCACTACAGGGTTAACCAGCTGATTTAAGATCCAGTGAGCATCACAAGATTACACCTGCAAATTTAATGAGAACAACTAACAACACAGCCCTTCTTTATCTGTTCTGACCTGCTGTTAACTTCCACTATGAATCACTCATCTTCTAGAATCCCATCTAAAACCCTTTTGCTACTTTAAAGCTAAAAATAGTTTTAATGTCTTGTATATTTGTAAGTCCTTTCTCAACGTTAAATTGTGTTTTCCATGTCATTCTCCTGCCTGGTTTCCTGACAGCTCCATCAGCTCAGATTGACAGATTTAGCCGTGACGGAACGCCACAACAGGTTTTTGCTCATGTGGATGGTCACACAACACCAGGATGCCACCCAAATTCATGATGCTGTTTGTATGGATTCTCCCTATTGGTGGGCTTTGTGTCCCATTTGAAATTTTTTACACAATCTCTGCTAAAAGCAAAGGAATACAGCGGCGGGTTTTCACAATATCCTTTAAGAGATTTAGTCGTCATGATTATTGCTTCTACGAGATGTTTGCTGAATCTCTGCTGGAGAATCACATCCATCAAAATCTCATTTACAGCTTATCTCTCCTCTCTTACAGAGTAGCATCTCTACCGAGCCATTTTTCCACACTATGGTGTATATTTCAGCTTTTAGAGCTGCACGCTGTCTTTTCTGACTTATGTCCTTGCAGCTGAACTGTGCGCGCAATAATAAACGTGAGACTGTGGAGGAAACAGAACTTTTATATCTGTCACTTCATTTATATGCTCACATTACTACCTGCTTCTGCTTATGCACCTGATTTTTCTGGCGGGAATAAAAGTGGAATGCAGTCGGGCTGTTTAAGACCCCGATGCGAAATCTGTAGATATGTTTTTCAGATGTATGTCATAAAACAACCCAAGAAAGTACAGCCAACCGGCCGCACTCTAGTCTCAGCTCCTCCAACCCTTCCTGCCACGAGAGGGGCTGGTGTCTAATGCCAGTATTTAGTCTGGCAAATGTCAGAGACGCTTCGGTGGCTGTATTCCTGACGGGCCCAAAATGACATTCCTGCTGGTACTTCATCCCTGAGAGAAAGGGAAAAATCAAAGTCGAAGGAGAATGCGTTTGTTATGTGTGGGAGTCATTGTTCTTCACATGAACCCGACGTGGAAATGCATTAAAATAACACAATACATTTGGTTATTGTTTAGCATTTTAGGAAATGTGTAGTTCTAACATTATTTATGATGTTTTTTTGTTTGACCATGAAGTTGATTCAGTCGCCTTTTTTTCCCCAACCTTGTTGGAGCCAGACAAAGTAAGTAAGCAGTGAGTGGTCGATGTCGGTCTCAGTTTCTATGGCAACCACTATCACCAATTAGGAGTTAGCTTGTTGGAAGGCCGCTTGAAAGCGGGCCACACGAAGTCTGTTTTGAACATTGGAGGTGGGGGCCACAGGCCCCTACTACTTTTATTGAGTCACTCACTCCACTTCTCAGATACAGTCAATGATTCCATATTATTCTTTAGCAGAAATTTTCCTGTCGTTATATTTAAAGCAGAAATTCATGGTCTGTATTGATCGACAACCCCCCCCCCCCCCCCCCCCCCCGNAGCATCTCAAAAAAAAAAAGCAGAAATTCATGGTCTGTATTGATCGTCTCACACACACGCACACACACACACAATCTCACATGGATTTTTGTGATAATTGTGGCAGAAAAAGCAGGAAGTTGCGGCTGTTTTTTTCTAAGACATGAAATAAAAGTTAAATTAGAAAAATTTAGAAACTGTTTGTTTGTTGTGGTTTCAAGACGAAGACTCATTGTGCTCTGTCCCTTTAAGCCAATGCATCATGGGAGATGTAGTGTGAAAACTGCCGAAAAAGGGCAGAAAGACTCGCGTCTCTGAGCTTCATTGTGTTGTTCACTTGTTCCACGGTCTGATACCGGATTCTGTGGAAAGCTACACCGCTAAATATGAGCTTTAGCTGGTATTTTTGTTAGAACTGAGCGACTTTATCAGCAGAATTAAGAACAAGGAAGTGAAAACTTTAAGCACTTCTGATTGGTCAGACTGATGACACGTGATTAAGCCTTCAAGAATGATTGGCGGAGACAGTTAAAGGGGCGGGACTTTTCCAATACACAGTTATAGCTGCAGCTAAATCGCGGTACCGTCATTCTTATCAAAATGTCTTTAATAGAATTAAATAAACACAAAGAAAAAGTCATTTTAAGATCTTTTATACTCCTAACTACTCCGTGTTTTATCAGGGCCTGTTTGGATGAACAAAGAGCTGATTTCCTGGAGATGGAAAATGTTTTTAGATCAGTGAATGAGGGCAATTTCCCACGGCACACTAGTGTGCCGCGGCACACTGGTTGAAAAACACTGCATTAGAAGGACACACGACATGCAAAAACATACAGTAGACACATGCACTGCAAAGTGAGGTTAACGGTAAAAGAACGGGCTTAAACATTAAAAGGGCCTAAGAAACATTGTTTAAATGAGATTTAAATAAAGATGTCTAAAGGAAAAAATGCTAAAGATTATATAAAATAAATGTCAGAAACCATACAGTCTCACCCAAAAATGTACAGGTGAAACATTTAAAAAGACAACGGCCTCATTCATTGGCTGGGAAAACAACATTCCTAATGTCAGAGTGAGCAACATCTGCTCCAGCAAGTCTGAATCTAAAGGAGTTGTTTGTGAAGCACTGCCAATTCAAAAATGCAAACATTACGTGGTTCCTGGACCATATGTTTATTGGCTTTCAGTCAAACACATACAGCTCTGAGGTCATTTTCAGGCAGCCATTTCAAACCTCTCTGCAGCTTTTCTGTCATTTACCAGTTTATTTACGGATTTGAGAAGCATTGACCTTCTGGTAGAGAGCACACACGTGTATTTGTCTGGAGGAGCACATAACAAATGGTGAAACATCTTCTCCATCAATCTGTCACCTGTCTCTCATCTATTCCTCCTCTTGCATTCAGCTATCAATAGCTGTTCAGAAATGACAGCGTGTCAACAAATTGGTCCTGAACTATCAGACAAAAGCAAGTGGAACTTGAACATCCATAACATTTGAGAGACGATGCACTCTGGAACAAGAAGGATAAAGGACTTCCTGACAGCGGAGGGTTTGCTTTGCTGCCTCCTTCCTTCTTGATCTGTAATGCAGTTTATGAAGACGTTTCAGGGCAGAGTGCCAGCCCTGTTAGACTGGACCGCCAGACATTTGTCTCAGTCAAACACAGCAACATCATTCTTCCCCTCCTCTCCACTTCTTCTACAGGCCGCTGTTTGTGCTCACACTTCCTGTAAAAACCCGGCTGACTGCTGAAGAGCGTTCCCAGTTAGGGATCCGGAGCGTCTCTCCTAAAAAGCACATTCCTGTATTGAACTTTCATTTCATTTCTCTTAATAACTATCCAAAAAACCCCAAAGAGTGAACTGAAGCATGCAGTTTCCCGACAATTGCGTTTCATGATCTGTCCTACCTCGTGATATTTTTCTACCCATAGCACAAAATGATATAGCTATATCGAAATGTGCTACCTTAACAGATAATCCTACCTACTGTTTATGAACGAACGCACCGCTTTGATGCTTTGATGTTCCTAAACACAGCAGGGTAGCAAACATTCACAGGGGCAGCAGATTTTTTACGTTTGAAAAACAACTAAAAACTCACCAGCTTTACTTTGGCTCTGAAAACAATCAGAATTGGCTTACATCTGCCTCCAATGAAAATAAATCAATACAGTCGTCATTTTTTCGCAATACAGATGGTGCCATGTTGGAGCCAGACGTCTTAAGTAAGCAGTGATTGGTCCGAGTTGGTCTGGGTCAGCGTTTTTCTAAGGCACCTACTCCCACCAATCAGGGGTGAGCTTGTAGGAAGTTCACACCCCCAGCGCCTGAAAGCGGGAGACACGAAATCAGTCCATTGAAGGTTTCGAACCTTTGACCTACTTTTATTGAGGCATGTGATTGGTCAGTTTATAACTTGAATAACATAAACTACAGAAAATCCTTCTGAGAACCACTGAGAAACAGCTGTTTTTTTTATTCTCTATAGAAGTCTATGGTATTTTAGCTTCTTGGAATCAGGCCTTCAGTCATCTTTTGCTCATATAAAATAATAGTTTATGCTTTATGACTGCATAGACAGTGATCAATGTGGATTCTGACAATTATATGTGAAGATGAGGATGTAGTTCTTAGACGCAAACCTGATTTTAGAGGTGTTACCAGCCGTGAACTTCACCCCTGGACACTTAACACTAGAACGCCCAGGATTTTTCACTCCCCCTGCAGCGTCCAGAGCACAGCCAAATGGCTGGGTGGCTCGAAATGACTAATTCAACAGCCTTCAATTAGCCACCTTTCATTTGTAAATGCAGCACCAACTACCTGATAATCTGGATGAAGACATGTCCTAGCTAACCACATTCTTTACTCAGATCAGGGTGGGGGAGGTTTTTCTGCTTCAAAAGAGCCTCCAAGCTCTGACAAACTTTGACTCCCAGTTTGTCAACTGAAAAACCAAGATGCCTTATTTTACTACCCTGAGCAGACATTGAAAATGATCCTGGAGCAAGTCAACCCATTTGACTCTGAGGGAGAAGAAATAGTCCTTTAGCTGGACTCAGACTGATATTTCTTTTGATAAGATTTCATGAACATCTTGTTCTTATTTGCTGATTCTAGCAGTTGTCTATCCATTTATTTTCTGTGCCTGCTCATCCTGGTCAGGATCACAGGGGTCTGCTGGAGCACATGCCAGCTAGTCACAATAGTCACAAGCAACTGGGGAGGGGTACACCCTGGATGGGTCACCAGTCCATTGCAGGACCACATAGATAAATAACCAGGCACACTCACATACACACCTATGAGAAATTTAGTCATTTAATTTAACCACATGTTTCTTGGACTGGGGAGGCAAAGGAGGCCTATTTGACAGGTTTTGGAATCTATAGTTTCAACTAGACTTCAACAAAAAAAGTTTCAGCTAGACTTCAACAAAAAAATAAAAATAAAAAGGGGAAACAACATATATCTTTACATTGCTGAAGGTTTTCATTGCTCAGACCTCAGAAATCAGATCACAGATGAGGAGATTTCATTGCCTCTCCATCACAGCACAATTGAATGTTACACTGCTGAGGAAGAGCCAACTGCTTTGGTCAGAAGTACGGTGTCGACTCGCTTACAGAGTTTCCTGTGTTTCCTCACTCTGAACATGCTTCAGACTATTCGGGACTGTGTTGTTCAGCATGAACGTCAGACAGAAGATGACAGCTGGTTCATGGCCCTCCCTGAACTAATGGGGTTCATTGCCATCCTCCTTGTGAGGGGGGGATAAAACTTCCATCCATGCAAAACACAAGATGCAAGATGGTTGGCGAAAATGGGAAATCCACTGATCTAAAAAAACTATGGTCAGAAACCACTTCAAAGATATCATGCAGCATTTACACTTTGATGTCAAGGGCACGCGCATGGAACAAGTTGGGACTGACAGGTTTCCTGCAATCTCCAATGTTTGTGGGTTCGTCGTTGCCAACTGCATCAAACTTTCTACCCAGGCAAAATTCACTGGGAGCTTCCAGAATCAGTAAAAAACATTGTTGATTGCTACAAGTATACCATGTGGCAAATGCAGAAAGGAGATTTTGGGGCAGTACCAAGTATGCGCAGACAAGTAGTGGGTTGAAGATATGACTTTGACCACATGAACATTTCAGTATTATGTCGGTAAAGAAGTGTCTCTTGTGCATGAACGATAAATCTCAGCCAAAAAAGAAAAACCAAACTGTGGTGACCTCTTACTAGAAGTGACAGAGGTGAGGGGAAATAGTGAAAACTTGCGCAGCCACTTGGCTTGTCCTTTTTGCATGCCAAAAGAACAACCTAATGGCTGTGCTGTTCATGTGCAAACTATGTTGAAGGCTGCTCTTTGGGCATGTAAATTTTAACTAATCCAGCCACTTGGCTGTCCCTTGGACATTGTAGGTAGAAAAGCCAAATGGCTGCCCTACGGACGTTCTAGTGTTAAAGGCAGTCAGGTGACTCCAAAGTTGTACTTCACTAAATAAGGTTGTACTTCTTCAATAAAAGGGTTTCTGCTAGTTGTGCAGAGTCAGACGTATTTCATATTTTAGACAAAAATACTTTGATGTTTGGAATTGTCTGCCAGACATAAGTATCCCCAGAGCCAAAGCTGACATTAAGAAGTCACAATGAAGTGTGGGGTTCTCTAAAGAGGTTTAGATGATGCGTGATGTTTGGAGCATTTTCTGTCTCAGTTTGTCATTCTTGAGCTTGTCCTGTCCTTAAGCGAGCATCTCAGTCTTCCCACTCCTTTGCTGCAGCAGCCTCCACTCCCACACCGGCTAGCTTAAGAACAGACCCAGCTGGCTCTGATGATGACAAATCAGCCCAAATATTTATGTCCATGAGTTTCGGTTTGGCTCTGCCTATGGCCGGCTCTGCGCTGTCCTTTACAGATTCCTCTGCAGCAATCAAAGCCCTCGTGGCCAAATCGTCATGATCGCTCTTCCCAAACTTATTGTAGCTCCAGTTATGTCACTTAAACACTGATGGACGGGTAATGTTTGCAGGGATACAGGTTAAGAGATGTTGGAGGAGAGGAGTAGACGTGGAGGCTGAGTGGGCGTAGTAACCAAGAAGTTATTAAAGTAATGGGATTTAAGTTTTTCAATAAAACAAAAACAAAGAAAGCTCAGGAAGTAATGTATATTTTGGTAAGGTAAAAGTACTTACTAAAAATTGATGTTTAAAAAACTTTTAATCTTTTGGGGCGATTAGGATAGATCGTGTTGAGTACAATTTGATATAATTAAAGCTTAACATGTCAGACATAAATCTCAAAATGCAAATTTCAGTGGAATTACTGCTAACTTCGCTCTTTGACCACTCCAGGCTTTATTTTTATCAATTAATTTATGTCTGAGATTATTTGTCAAATATATTTCTAGGGTTTGCTTTGTTTGGGGTGAACGGGTGAATCCTTGTTTACAGCTTAAAGATGAACTAAGAAAAGACCAAACCAAAGGGAGTGAATGACATCAGCACAGTGAATTATGGAAAAAAAGGGGGGCAAAGTTAGAGCAGAGACAATCATGAAAAAAGTGTCAGTAAATACGTTGTAGTGATATATTCAGAAGTGTAGTAGTTTTCTTCCTTGATCGTTTTTCTTTTCTTACTGGTGAAGAGGTGATTTTTCTTCCAGCTGTTTGACCTTCTTTGGTTTTTGATTTCTTCATTTGATTTCTTCAAACCAAAGAGAAACTTCTTAACCTTTGAATGGAGTCTGCAGGACCGTCTCAGAGTCTACGGATGGGCATAAAGCCCAGCTTTACCCAGAAAAATGTCATAACCTCTGTAAGGATAATGCAGGAAGCTGATAATGTGTCCTGTTTTCTCTATGATTGACCTTTAAAAATACCAGTTTTAGGTATTTAAAACAAAAAAAATATTTATATATATATATGTATTTATTTGTTTAATTGACAGGGACATGGCACATAAAAAACATCTCTGTATATTTGGTTCATAATGGGAGAGTTTGTCTCAGATTTGAACTTAATAAACATTTAGTGAATTTTTAATCTAGTTGACGACTCAAAATGCTTTTACTCTGCAACCGCCATTAACACATTGACATTTCTCTATTAACCTAAAATTGCTTAGTTGTCATATTTTCATGCTAGGTGACGCAAAACAAACTTACAAAAAAAACATGAAGAAAAATCTATTTTCATCCTTGGGTTACAGATTAACATTGTTTAATGACTTATTTCCTGTTTTAGTAAATCAGACTTTAATCTTATACAGTCTTGCAGCTACATAGTGGGACTGGATGATGATGAATAAAACGTTTCCTGTTTACCTCCATGGCTCTCGTCCTGTCGCATATCATGTTTAGATCCTATCTCTCACCACAACGGAAGATACGGCCTGCGCTTTAACCCCCGGGGCTGTGTATCAAGACGCACGGTTCATCATAACACAGCTCGCTTATCTGCCTCAAAGTAAAACTAAGAGGACGCTGAGCAAGAGCAAAGCAGAAACGGGGAAGCAGAACATAAGAAAAGTCAAGTTACAAAAGGCTGAAAAGGACATGATTAGGTGAGAAGAGACATTTTTGTTTAATATAAACAAAAATGTCTCCTCTCTCTCTCTATATATATGCGCACATATGAAGTATGAATTAAATATTACGTTGAGGCTTCTGTGTTGTCAGTTTATTTCTGATAATGGACACCTCGTCTGCCATTATCTTGCTTATCTAAAAAAGGGTTCAAATTCTAAACATTTCTGCAATTCCTCTTATGCCTTATGAAGCGAAATACGGTTGCGTTAGTGAAGGGGGCTTATATATATGTATAAAGTATATATATATATACTGTACAGGGGTTAAAGTAGGTTTTTTTTTATGCTGGTACTATAATAAATTACGTCAACATAAAACTTTATAATAGCAGTAAATACAGATGAGGGGAGTAACAATTAATTGATTTATCCAATCAAATTGATCTGTCTGATTTCTCTTTTTAATTGAGTCAAATCAAACTAAACCATGATAAAATCATTTTTAAATGATACGTTTATTATAATCAATATTGAAAAAAACAGTTGGATTGAGACTCTAAGTTTTTTTTACATTGACAACATGATTGTGATGTCAGCAAAAACGGATCCTTCCATCATTACAGTCTAATGTGTGGAAACTCTTTGAAATTCAGCAAAGACATGTGACCATACAGTGTGCTAGAATGTTCAAAGAATGTTCCCTTTGATGTGGAAAATCAACAGTGCAAACTAAAATGTGAATAGATTTGACTTTCATTCTTGTTTACTTGTTTGTTTGGACACATTTATTTCATTTACTCTTGATTATCTTGAAGAAATCCAAGAAATCGTTCAGTAGCAGCTATTTCTCTCTGAGTCACACTAGTTTATGGCTAAAGATGGCCCGGATCCATTTTAGGTCAGAGAATCGGATCGTTCAAAATGAACTAATATTGACTATGAATCGGATCGACAACCACAAATTATGATATGAATTGTTAAAGTAAATCGTTACAGCACTACAGATAAATGCATTTGAGTATAAATCGTGACAGTAAATTAAAATGTCCGAGACTTTGTGGAAAAAAATATTTGAATTAATTATTGTACTAAAGGACTTGATACATTTATATTTTCTTCTTCTCTACTAATTTCAGCTTGTTTATCTTCATCCTCACTTGCAATCTTCCTCCTGAACAATCTTCCCTGCATTGATGTTTTTCAATGACTTTTTCATATATAAATTAATGTTTTTGCTGCATGTTTCACTTCGACCATTGCACTAGGTTTTACTTTGAAATATCAATTACAATACTGTTCAGAAAACTGTAGGAATCATGTATTGTTTTTTTGTCCCTTTTCAAACTAACCAACCTCCAATTCGCACAGAAGTATGCGTCCTTATCTGTGAATAAATCGATTGTCCCCACCCTCAATCAAAAGGTACCTTGTACATTGCACATGCTCAATGTGTTTGTTTAGGGAAGCGAGAGAATTAGTGGATAACTTGAAGGAAGAGAGGGACGTAAATCACATTTTGTAGCGATGATAAGATACTAAAAACCACTGAGACACTAAAATGATGAGATAAAGTTTCGCCTGGGTCACAGTTTTAGTGGCATTACTGGCATTTTTAGCCCCAGCTGATTTTGTTTGAGTGTTAGAGGAGCAAACAGTGGATCTTCCAGCCGGTACAGCGTACCTTTGCCTGATCCTTTACCGGTGTTCAGTACTGGCCCATACCGACTCCTGGGCCCGTATTTTGTTGAATACATTTTTCCCAAAGTATGACTTATGTGATTTTGTAATGTCTTCTTTATCAGGCATTTTTGTTTGCTACTAATTGTGCAAAAAATCCTTTCCGACTCATTTCTGCACTAAATCTGCTTTTGTGTCTTGTTTTTACTGATTCTTATGGTTCTGGTTGGCCCGATCCTCCTGTGATCCCCCTTCCTTTCCTCTGCTGCTTGTGCACGCCGCCCCATACAGAGAACTTCATCCTGATTAAGATACATTTGGATTTAAAATCAGCAGTGCTGCAGTCCCAGGTGAAAAAGGGATGATTTGCTATTCACTCCTCTGGCTATGGCTTTACAATGCCAGTCATAGATACTGGAGAAAAGAGTGAAACGAGAGGAGGAGAGGCTGTTTCTCGATGTCCCTTTGCTCATCTTTCAGCATTGAAATGCAGCTGCACCTCTCAAAACACATGTTTAAGGTCTAAAGGCTTGGAAACAGCTATCCGGCGTGGATGAGGGATTTGTGTTGCTATCACGCTTTGCCCGTGCCTCTGGGTGTACGCTTGTCTCTAAGAGTCTTTGCATAGACTTTGCCAACAGGAATTAATAGAGATTGAACGAACAGGGATTCACCAATTTAGAAAACTGCTGTCGGTTTTCGTGGCAGAGTTTGTGGGCCTCGGAGTGTCTGACTGGAGCCAGCAGTTCAAGTGAGATTCAAACAAAAATGCAGAGACGGGAAATACACACTACGGCGTGCATGCACGGCTGCTGACACGGTGACAGCATATCTGGACGATCTTGACGTGTCATGGCCATGGGAGGCTCGGAGAGGGGTTAAGCCGGTTGTCTGATACCAACAACACGGCCTTGTCTGGCTGAGTGCCAGAGTTAAGCAAGCTCTGCCTGGCTGCTCCAGCCTCCTATAAATCAGAACCAATTACCATGCTGGTGCACAGCCATCTTATCCCCCCCTGCCATTCAGGGAGTGCAGGCGAGGAGGAAGGCAGGGATAACACCAACCTGCTTTTGTTCCAACTGTTGTTGTGGACGTCCTCCATCCTGACGAGCAGGTAATCTGCATCCGTCATTTATAGTCTTTGCCTTTATAGGAGCTCCGTCTGCACTGAAGTACTGGAAGCTGCTGAGATTACCGCTGGAATGACAGGACACACTAAGTGGACTAAACTGTTGTTTTGCTTTAAAACAAGCAAAAATGAAAGCCTTTGCACTCTGAACCAGTTTCTGATCATTGTTAATTTTATTGACCTTATAGATACAAAACCCACTTTGATCCATGTATTACCAGAACAGCGGTCAAAAACCTTTTGGCGTTTCGGCAAAAACACACCAGTCTGCAATCAGCTTGTCAATTTGTGTTTATGATTGACATCTAGATGACCTAGCCACACCCACTGGATGAAATAATTCTATATGGGTCCTACGATTAAATGTCTTAAGGTGTTGGTTGATCCTTTAGAAAGCTTTTTGAGATAGCACAGGTTATACTAGAATTTGCAAAATGAATAAATAAAACGCTTTCATGTATTTATTTTTTTATAAAAGGTGGATTTACGTTTTTCTATTACATTGTTCCATGTGAGGCGCATAATATCCCATAGTTTCATCTTTTGCTTTAAGAAATAAAAAACCCATTGATTTTTAGATGTTTGCCTTCATATATGCTCTGGTTTGTAATGAAACGAAACAAATTGCTGCAAACAACACTCAGAAGGCACAAATCCTAAATTCCTACTGCACTTGAATAGGCCTGCAAAGAAAGTAGCAACTTTATCGTTATTGCAATATCAAGTTGTGCAATACGCATGTGAAAATGGCTTTAAAGGGTTATCTAGGGCTGCACGATATGAGGAAAACTCGCGATATCAGTGATCAATATTGCGATAACGATATACTTTGTGGGATAAAAACAAATAGCAAAAAATTAAACTCCAAATGACCCACGTCTGCATATGTGGCGAACATCTAACATAATAGGGCTCCGTCCGATTGGTCAAATGCATAAATGGATTTATTTGATTCGTTAAATGCTTCAAGCTGCCATAAGATTGTTTTAGCAAATTTAAGGTAACCATTTATTGCAATTTTTGGTGTCTTTTGCGATATGCATATTGCACAACTTGATATTGCGATAACGATAAATTTGCGGTATATTGTGCAGGCCTAGGTTTACCCTAAATGTGCTAGAACAATCTTATGGCAGCTTGAAGTATCAAAGGAATCAAATAAATCCCTTTATGCATTTGACCAATCAGATGGAGGCCTTGATCTTGTTGACCAATCAGATGGAGCACTTTTATGTTAGATGCTCGCCTCCTATGTAGACTAGGGTCATTTAGAGTAGTGTGTAAGTTATGTAGACTCATATTTAAATTAAACTGTTTCAGTAAAATAGAAATTAGGATTTTGGTTGTTTTGCTATTTGTGCATGTACCGCAAGATATATCGTCATCGCAATATTGATCATTAATACGCAAATCACTAATATCTAAATCTGACAGCCCTACTGAGATAGAGAGAGAGAGATGTACTGTATATGCTTTATTTTTGTAGTTTTGGAAAGTAAAGGGGTTTAGAATAGCAGTGTTCATCAGCTAACATAACAAAGTTACTGAAAGTGAAACTTTTCTTTGCCAGAAAAACAATACAGCAGTCCGCCGAACAATCATGAACCGGCTATGGTGGTGCTCATCAGATGAGCTTCTTTTTTTTTCATGGTGACTATATGACATTTGTTTTTAGCTCTGAATGAATTTTGCGACAGCAAAACCCCCACCCCCCAATCCAACCTCTTCATGCTGAGAGTCCCATTTTTAGTTTTTGGTATGACTCAACTGTGGATTTGAACTCGCAACCTTCCACCTTTAGGACAAAGCCACTGAATTGCTTATCATTGCCTTAATCATGTGTGTATAGCTAATATATTTAAGTCAAAGCATGAATTCAGTCAAATCAGGATTTTATTCCAATGACATTTCTCTACAGCTGCTAATGCAGCTTCGGAAATTCCATTGAAGTCTTTGTATTTCTACACATATTCTGTCAGAAATGCATTTCATCATATTTTATTTAAGCATTGATACTAAAATATGACATTAAGTCATTAAATAATTTGAAATCATCGTCTGTCGTGTCATACTTGTGGTTCATCATTCTGTCATTTGATTTTCCAGTTTGCTCAGACGTATAAATCGCACTAATTGAGTGGACGTTTTCCTCTCAGTTGGGCGACTGAAAATAATTTGAGATTTTGATATTGTCTATCATAGTTAGTGCCATTAAATTGGCATAAAGAGCAAAAATCATAGCAGTGTCAACTTTTTTCACGGACAGGTTTCTTTTTCAGACAATATTTTAATAATACTTTCACTGAGCGGTCTGTAGGCTGAAGAGGGCGTCCTTATTTATTTATTTTTTTGTAGCTTCCAGTTTCTCTGAACTTCTGAGGGTAAAGTTTATCTTATTTTCTGTAAATTATCTGCAGCAGCTTTACATTGTGTTTGAACATTAGATTTAATGTAGACATTATTCAAATGTGATATCATTTTAACCCATGACTGTCAAAGTGGAAATTTTAAAAGTCAGAAGGCAACTTTAGCCTCATCTTACTTTTAAAATGTGACGGAGAAATACGAGGAGAAAAAAAAAAATCCCAACTTTTAGCAATAAACGTGAATCCACTGTTTGAACAACTTTACTAGCAGCATCAACCTAACATTAGACAGCCAGTTGCTAAAGGATATACATCAGGGGTGTCAAACTCATTTTGGTTCGGGGGCCACATTCAACCCGTCTGATCTCAACTGGGCCGGACCAGTAGCGTAAAGGCAAAACAACAGCTTTATTCTTGTTTTTTTTACCAAATTGGAAAACATGCCTCAACCAACATGGTGGCGTAATCATTTCTTATTACACATTCATTCACAGAGGCAAATGGATCTTAAATAAAATTAATTTCACTTTAAAAAATATTGGTTCATTCAATTTTATACAGCCTGAATATTTTAAATCTGACACTGAAGCAATCCTGATAATTAAATTAAGAGGGGCTACAAAAAAAAAATGAAACATCTTCCTAAAATGTAAACGTCCAAACGATGACAAAATTACACTAAATTAAACTTGAAAACATTTGTGAACATAAGAGTTTGGAGTTAACCTCCTTTCTCTCCTGAAACCTCACCAGACCGATTCAAATCCTGCGCAGAAACATATTTACCGTCATTCAAGTGTGCAAAACACAATGAAGTGTCCATTATTATTATCATTCATTATTATAAGAATCTTTTCCTGGTTTCTACCTGAATTTTGTGGCAACACCTGCCTTCTTCCTGACCTTTGATGGAGCGCCATCAGTGACCAAAATTACTTCATGTGACCAGTTCACTCCAACATCATCCAGCACAGTAACTAGAGAGCTGACTATGTCATCAGTTGTTGTTGTGTCCATCAACTCAAGAAACTCCGCTGTGACGTCTCTTCAACACCTCTAATAAATATGCACAGCTGTACATATCTGTGATGTTGGTGCTTTCATCAATAGTGACTGAAAATACAATAAATGACTGGATTCCTTTATATGGCTGCCCATGTTTCCTCAGAGATGTTGGATCTGATCGTAATTCTTGACAGACTCATGTTTAAGGTCGACTGCTTTTTAAGAACAAAACTTCTGCAGCCTTCAGCATTTTTCATTAAGTTCACCATCAGAAAATGGTTTGGATGTTTGCTCCAACTTGTCTGCAATAAGGTAGCTAGCTTTCACTGCTCCATCACTGACGTCACGGCTGCAGTAAATCCAGATGGTTATTTATCGGTCCAGCTAATAGTTGCTAAATCTTTTTTTTTCTTAACTGCAAATGGTGAAACTTTTCTTTGTGGAGAGTCTCATAGTGGTGCCGAATGTTATATTCTTGGAGAACCTGTTGATGACATACCAAGCATGCAGGTTTGCATTCAGCTCCGTAAACAAATGAAATGCTTTCCATTTTCCTGGAAAGCTCAGGACTTCACTTCAACCTTTTTTTTCTTTTTGACAACATTTTGGTCATTAGGGTGTCACTACTGATCATCCTTCAGTGGGGAGGATCACAGGGAACCAAACTACTGCCTACCCAGACACAGAGCTGTTAGGTTTCGTTTTTGGCACATGCAGAGTTATGTTGTTTCAACTGTTAAGCTTTTCTTTTGCTCCCCCTAGTTGCGGAATTGCGCATTTTGGTTATTTCTTTAAAAAATCATAACTCGCCACAGGAATAGAGTAGAAACTTGCTTTCTTTTTTAAACATCCTTGTGATTTTTACTCTTCATGTGTGGGCCGGACTAAACCACCTGGCGGGCCGGATACAGCCCGCGGGCCGTATGTTTGACACCCCTGATTTACATTATTGTGGACTGTGGGAACAACTGTCACAACCAGTCCTTATTTGGAGTAAAGACTCCTGGTTTTTGGCTGTTAAATGCAGCTTTCTTTTATTTTGAAGTCTTGGCTCTTCTGTTTCCTCTCTGGCTCTCTTTTCCAAATACATTTGTTTTTTGTTGACTTGGCTAGCTTGGAGGTTTCAGTTTAGCGTTTAGCGTGGCTTCGTTAAGATGGATTTTGTGACACGACTTGACATGCGTCAAGAATTATTTAGATGTGGTGAAAGAAATCTAGAGGTTTTTCAAAATCAAACTTCCTTCCAAATCAGATTATAAATAAAACAGAAACCAAATTAGGACACATTTGTTTTTTCTTATTGGCAAACGTCTTCACTTTTACTTTGAAGGAACCTTTGACAGTCCTCAGACCATTCTCGGAATGTGTTACAGTGACAAACTCGAGCAGCTGGGTCCTTTTTCTTAAAAAAATGAGTCGTACTGTTGTGGGTTTGCAGATGTATAGCACACGCTGTGTGGCTTTAGTGTATGTAATGTATAGTAAATTTACCGTCCTCACTTAATACACTCATAAACATTCCGTGGCATGTCACAGAGGCTGTGAACTCAGCCGCATGGCTGCTCTGCTAAATTGGGCCCGTGTAAAGCATTTGCCTGTCTAAAATATAGTGTGGCAAATTGAAATCCACAGTGAGCCTGCAAAGCTCACTGATGCTGATGGAGGGAAGAATGCAGTCTTTTTTATTCACCTATTTTTAGGTTTCATGAGGAAAAACTTTATTATCACACGTCCTGATTTCCTTTCATTACACTTCCTGTTTTTTTTTTTTTGGTTTTAAATCTTCACTTCCACTCCCCCACATTCCTCGACTCCTAACTCTGTTTGCTAAAATACAGTTTACCTAGTGCTGCACTCTGTCCCCATCACTCTGGCACACAAGGACAGTATTTACAATTTCGCAGGGGTTCTTACGGGCTGAGTGTACACAGCAGTCATGAAACTGTCCGGGAAGAGAAACAGGCCCGGTCATTAACCTTCAGTGTGGCGACCGGCGTGTCCGCTGAGGATTGGATTTAAAGAGGAAATGAAACGCAAGATGAAGCAAGCATATCTTAAAGGGTGTGCTCTAAAAACATCCAAACCTTAAATCACCATCCATGCATTTTTGAGCAAATTTAAGGCCAATCTGTTCCAGCTCTTTGCAGCTATTGGCCTGAAAAGTCCTGTATTACGGTCTACGTTAGATAAGCAGAAGAAGTCACAGAGTCACCATTGAGCTATCTTGTGGGGTCCAGATGACCCCACTCCCAACGTTAACGTGCCTTGGAGGCAAAAAAAAGGTTCCCCTAATGTTTTTTTTTTAATCTTATTTTTTCCCTCTTCTGACTAATTTGAGACAGAAAGTTCTCAAACTGGGTCACAGAGAGATGGAAGTAGCGCTGAAAGCGCCGCCATTTTGACAGCAGCCGCTCCTACAAGCATGAAATTTGACGCGTGTCAAAACAGAGGCGGCGGAAATGGCGCTTTGGCGTTTTAAATGTGTTCTTGTAGGAGTTTTCTCATGATGGAGGACATAGATAAAGAAAATGAAACTTAAAATAACATTTCTGAGTTTTTTTTTATTCAAATGGTGAATCAGGAGCAGACGAAGAAATCCCATTTGAAAAAGATCATACTTGTGACATAGAAAATATACTGGGCGGGGCAACCAGCTTCCTGCTCTCAGCAACGGGAAGGGGAAGAGGGGGCGGGGTTGTTTCCCATCAAGGGTCCCGCAAACAACGAATTTCTGATGGTCTCCTGCTGCTCTGCAGAAACTACGTCCTAGAAAACGACACAGATTTCCTTAAAAGATCATTAAAAGACCAATATTGATAGTACTGTGCATAGAAAAGGTCTGCAGATTCCTACAATACACCCCCCCCTGGGTTTTCACCCTCCACCCAACAGTTGTCCATTCCTCTGAGACCTTTAGCACCCAGTCCATTCTTCATCCCAGGGGGAATTTTCCAGGCTTTTCCTTTCCCCTTGGATAAGCTCACTCTGTGCCTCGTCGCCTCGCGCTGTAAGTAATGGGCTCGTTTTGACCCACCATGCCTCATTGTGTAAGATTTCAGCTTCTGACCTTAAAAAATGAAAGCAAATCGATAGGGCGGGACAAGTGAATTCCAGAGACCAGGATGCAAGCCAAGCCTGGAAACCAGTGAGGAGGAGGAGGAAGAGGAGGGCTATGTATATCACTCACAAAAGCATGAAAAGGAAGGGAAGCCTGAAAAAAAATAAAAAAATAAAAAATAAATAAAACATTCGGGCTACAAGATACGTTTTTTTTTTTTTACAAGGTGACTGTATTTCCCGATGTCACAGTGATGTATGTGTGGTGAGGATCGGTCAAAATAACAGAGCATCACAGAACACGTCTCCAATTTCAAACCGCTCTATTTGTAGTTTTCAGTGCTGGATGCAGCTGCAGCTTCTTCAATGCACGCCGACCTCCTTCCAGCACTTTATGGGAGACATTTGGGGACAAAATGCTCTTTAAAATGACTCTCTGGACGTTATTAGTTTGAACTTTCAAGCAATATTTAATTTTATGTTTAATTGTCTTGTGTATTATTCTTGTTTAATTGGTTAAAATAAACCATTTTAAAGCAAAAAATCAAATCAAATGACTCTTTATGTAAATCTTTACGACCAAACTATGTCAGTTTGAGAATCAAACTTTGATTAGTAAATAGATATTTATTGGAATGGCACTAAACAAAAAAATAGAACCTAGAGTTTAAATTAAGCTGAACCTATTAACGCTATTAGTTAAAACAAATGGATGGTTTGAATATTTATTTTTAAGTTTAAACTGCAGCAGCTGTACAACTACAGTGAATAGAAGCTTATTCAAGGAACTCCAGACCCTTTTCATCTGTCCTGCTGCTTTTTATGTTTGCTTTTGTTGTCTTAGGAGTAACAAAGTCCAAAAAAAGGGGGTAACAATTTGGCTTTATTGGATGCTTAAGAGGCCAACAGAACATAAAGAATCACTTTCTGTTTATAGACAGTAAAACGATAATTGATCAGTTTGCAAACCTCACATCTTTTATTGAAGACTCTAGTTTGTGTCGTTCTTCAAAGACTCGTTCTTGTTTGCTATGGATAGCGTGCACAAGCATAGAGAGGTGTGTGTGTGTGTGTGTGTGTGTGTGTGTGTGAGCCCAGAGTGGTAATTGGCCGTCCATGGATGGACGTGCGTCGCTCTTTACGCTCCGGGAACTCCGGCTCTTCGTCTGACAAGTGGGAGGCGACACGCCGGCATGGCACACACGCCTAAAATAGCGCAATCAAATCAGCCACGCTCCAACAGTCGGCACTAACGTGCGGGGCGATGCCATGTGTGCGTCCAAAGGCTCGCTGCAACCTGTTTGTCCTTACTGCATATTTAGGGGTCTTGGGATTCTCTCGGAGGAGGACGGGGGTTAATGTGATTTGGCAGAGCCGGTGGTCCTATACCTCGGCATGTCTTCCACCCTTTTTTTCTCTTCCTCCTTCATCCATCACTTGCATACTTTTTTTGCATCGTCTCTTTCTTTTTTCACTCACCTCCTTGCTCATTCTCCTTCCATTTGTCTTCCCGCTCTTTTTTATTTTTTGGCTCTCATTGCTCTCGGGCCCACAGGGCTTTAGCCTTCCCTTTCTGTCATTATGTGCAGTGTCCCTGCAATAGAGATATAAATGGTCTGTTTGCAGGAGGGGGGGCCTGGCTTCTATACCATAAATCTACACTAACAGCACGACAAGCACACAGAAGAAGCACAGGAAAGAGAACTGAAGGAGAACAACTAAAGAGGGGGGGATCCTCGCACATTTTAGAATCTTTCTGGGTGGTTTAACCGTAAAACGTCCCCCAAGTTGATTTTTCCAAATACACCAATGCTGAATAAAGAACAAAAGGTTGTCATTGCTCAAAGGTCTGGCTTTGCTGAAATGTTTAAACACAAAATAAACAAAAAGTGAACAATCAGGGAAGCAGTTAAAAATTCTTTTTTGGAGCCATTGTTTTTGGGGATTGTTGTTTTTATTTATTTGGCACATATTTCACTTGTTTTCCCTTATAAGTATAATAAAATGCTACTTTTGTTCATTCTGTAGGTATGTTTAATTCATTGTTTTCTTAGTTTCAAATAACTGATTCCTGTGTTTGATTTTTCTCAGCAGCCCTATGCTCCACCCCCTCATCCCATGGCTCCTCCCAGCCCCAGCACCAACAGCTGCAGCCAGGGAGGCGCGGAGCAGCTAAGTAAGACCAACCTCTACATTCGCGGGCTGCCGCCCGGGACCACCGACCAGGACCTCATCAAGCTTTGCCAACCGTGAGTCTTCGAAGGCATCGAAACCCAGATTTCACACCTGATCAGAACGCAGACATCGGTTCCGTTTGAGTCAGAGCACATCTTCACTTCGCATGTTTGTCAGGTTTTAAGTGCAACTCTTCTCTTTCCCCAAAATACACACCACTCAAATGAATAAGAAGGTGTGTCCAAACCTTCAGGGGTTATTGTAAAGGTTAATCTCAGATTTTGTACCATTTTTTAAGTTTTCAGGCGTTTGTTACATTTAGTGGAGCACAGACTCGGAAGGGTTCTCAAATATTTTTCCGGGAAAAACGCAGACACGCTGCGAGGCCGGCTCTAGGTTGACGTCATGAAATGGGCGGCACCCACACGAGAGAAAGGCGGAGCCTCAGTGATCGAGTCGTCTTACTTCCAGGTAGCAAATTAACTGTCAAAATAACTCATATTTCATTAAAAAAACGATCATTCTTTAGTGTGCCAAAGGTGATATATGAACATATATATGGATATAGTTTACTGTGAAAGGATTAAGAAAAGCAGTATATAGACCCTTTAGGTATTTTGTTTTGAAGAGTCTTTTTCTTTGTACTTAGTTGTCCACTCAGTTTTTTGATTAATTAATAGCCTTTTTCACAGCTTTACTTTTTAATAGACCCAGTGGTCTTTTAGTTCTGATTATGCCGTTTTTAGCCAAAATCCCAAAACCCTGTGTTGTTTACTAAGACGTAGTTTCTGCAGAGCAGCAAGGGTTTATCAGAAATCCATCTTGTGGGCAGGACTGTTGGTATTGAACAACGCTACCCTCCTTCCCATCACCCATAACTGAGAGCTCTCTGTTTATGCAGCTGTAAGCTAGTGTCCCACTAGCCTACACCCCTTAGCAATCCCGAACTAACTTTAATGGTGCAACAAAAATGGTGAGCCATATTGGAGCTATCCAGACGTACGGTTTTGACCCAGATGGAAGACGTTCATGGATCTGTTTGTCTGCAAGAATGAGGTGGAGTAGGGAGCTTGTAGCCCCACCCAGCGTATTTTTACGTCACAAGTATGATCTTTTTTCAAAGGGTATTTTTTTGTCTGCTCCTGATTCATTAGGATTTGAATAAATAAATAATCAGAAACGCAGTTTTAGCCTTAATTTTCTTTTAAGATGTCGTCCACCATCAGAAAAATGCCACAAGAACATGTTAAAAGCATCATTTTCATTGAAGTGGTTCTCAAAAATTGTGCCGACAGTAATTTCAATGCAGAGCAGGCTTTCATGTTTCTCATGGTACATTTATGGTCATATCGATTTCATAGCAGCTTGAAGTATTTAATAAATCAAATTTAGCCCTTTGCATATTTGACAAATCGAAAGGAGCCCTTTGATGTCAGATACCCGCCTTCTATGTAGACGAGGGTCATTTGGAATTATTTATGTTTAAATAAAACTGTAGCAGTGAAACTAAAATAATGTATTGTTTATGTATCACATTTCATTTTGTCATATGGTGATGCTCTACTTTTATGACTCCGCTGTTGACAGATGATGAGTCAAACAAGATAGAAACACTTTCACTTCTAATGATGCAAATAAAGAGGGACCCTTTTATTTGACAGAATCTGAAATCATGAGACTACTTTTAAATGTGTGATTGTTTTTTATTCAGTTTTATTGATCAAGAGCTCCTCTGTAAGTTCGTGAATGGCGGGACAAAGCTGACTTGTGAGAGAATTCCAGGCTTCAAAGAGGTGCATAAGTTGAACGCACCGCTACATTTCCACCGTTGAGGTGAACTGAAGAGATGCACGCTCATAAAGCTCTGCAAAATGTTCTAGATAGAGAAACGAGGCACACAAAGCAGCCTGCACACAGCTCAATAAGGCCTAATAAAAGCTAGATTGGACCACCTCCCCGAGGATTCACAGACCAAGACCTCATCTTTTTCTCTGTCCGTCTCTCCCAAACACACACAAGCAGCTTTGTTCAGCTTCATTAAGTCCCTTTCACTTCCGAAATGGTGAAAAGGGGGTCAAGATCATTAACGAAGACAAGGCCAGCAGATTGTGAAACGCAGGCCATGAAACAGTCTGTCTGGTTGCGTAACCTTTTCTTGGCCAGGCTTCCAGAAATGTCCTGGTCAAATGTGGCCAATTATTCAATGATGCTTTGGAGACGGGAACATGTTGTCCGGTAGATTGGGTAATGCTCCCAGTAACCATGTCATAAGTCATTCATTTATTCCTGAAACGGGCCCATCAAGATTCCATTAGGCTGAAAGGCGATCCAACAAGATTTGGAAAAGCACTCAGCGTTTTGACATTGGCTATCTCTGGTTTGGTCCTCGCATTCCCCATGGCTGCACACAGCTGGAGCCTTTCAATTGGATTTCTAATTCCATATGATCTTAAATATTTGAAGTATAATTATTTGAAAGGGCAAGGCGTGCCACACCTTATGTAAAATCCTCTGGCAGAAGAGCCGCATTCTAATGGGAAGCTTTTCTCTTCCTGTGCTCTGGGACTCCCCGAAGTTTCTGGCTTTGACCATCGGGTCCCCCTGGTGACCGTCTCCCTGTTCAGCTGTTTCCTTGTTTCTTTGGCCCTATCTTGTCTCCTATTGCCCATTTTTGTGTGTGTATTGGCTCCCTAAGAGCCCCCAAGGCTGCCTGAGGTGCACTATGCTAGTGAAAACTCAATGCCACTGAAACTTTAATTAGCCAGACCGCGTTTCAGTGTCAGGCGGGTGGCAGCATTTTAGAAAAGGTCATGCAACTGTTCTGCAGTCTGCAGCACCCCGGGTCCCCCTCAGGTTTTTTTCCTCCGCCGTGCTCCGACACAAAGCGCCGGCTCTCTCACGGCCGCCGCCGCTCTCACGGGGTGACTGAATGTTAAACAGAAAAGCTTGGTGGAAATGGCACCTACTTTGTGAGGATAATCAAAAAATGAGTTTCACTGGTGTTAGCTGGCTTAGCTAATCTCCCTCATCCTGGGTCTGGCGGCTCCCTCAGGCTTACCTCTCTGCCCGGTTGTGTGTTCTCCGCTCAGATCCTTGTGCTGGCAGCCAGACAAGCTCAACCTTTTTTTTTTTTGGGCCTGGGTTTGTTCTGTCACACTCAAGCAGCTCTCGCTCCCCTGTTCTCCGCTATCTCAAAAGCAAACAAGCTGCCGCCAAACTGATGCATTCTTGACAGGAAGCCATATCTTAGTTGCCGATTGGAGACTGCTGCATATCCCTTAGGGTTGCCAAAATAATAAATGCTTTCTACTGTGAGTGTAACCTCATCCTTGTGAACTCTAATACCATATTGCCAAGGTTCTGTCAAATCCTCGTCCAGCAGCTTGTATTCAGGCCTCACGAGGTCTTGAAGTTCTCAGATCTGCGTGTGGAATGCAGAAATACTGTTGTTTGGATTTCTGTAAATGATTTATGTTTTTTCTTCTCTCTAATTTGTTCAGTTTAGCCAATTTATGATTGCAGGTGTGAAGTTGGAGCCAAAAGATCAAAGAGGAAACTCTTCAAGGAGCATTTGAGCGAAAAGGGCTTGTTTTCGTTTATTACCTCCAGCTTCATAAGGAAGCGCCAGAGGAAAGGTTAGTTGAGGATCAGGAACCTGATTGGAGGAGAAGTTGCACCAGTTTGTTTGCTCTCCTTTGGATCCATCATGCTCGCCATCCACATATATAGAGATGGTTTAATCTGTGCAGGATTCGGGGTGTTAAAAAAAGGTCAAATCGATACGACACGCCCGCATCCCACCACCTACCTCACCCTTACTTACCTTTACGTGTTGTACAAGTGTTAGCTGTCACTTGCAGGATGCCTGTAGAGATAAAAGGCCGCGCACAAACATTTTCTCTCAGGGTTTCTATTTTGGCCATCGCCATGCTAAGAGCACATTCAAGAACCCATGTTCAGCGTGTTTGAGAACCTGAATCACCTGTCAGGTGTGAATGTAGCATAAGTCCTTTATGAGATCATTTGTAACTTGTTTGGATTGTAATTCCTCCATTGCTTTGTTGTACTGTGGAGCAAAAGTAAACACTGAAAACTATCAAGTTTTCCCACTCATGGCTGGAGTTGCACGCTGCGAGCTGTTGAATGAGTAATTAAATGGATTCAAGGAGGTGCTTAATCTCTATTTTATTCAGCTGGCTCGATGTAGGGTTCTCCTCCAGCCGTCACCCTGATATATGGCTGCAGAGTTAGGGCCAGAACAGGGTAGAGGGGGGGTTTGTTGGCCGGGCACTCTCATGGCGAGAGCGCCTGGCTCGCTCCGAGTGGATGGATGGACAGAGGAATGGATGGATGAAGTGATGGCTAGAGCCGCCGTTAGCTGTGAGAAAAATTCTTTGGCCTAACCAACTATTTGAGGCACCGGGCCAACACTAAGCCCAACACCAACCGAGCGGTGCAGCCAGCACATCCGAGCCTGTGGACAAAGCCAGCACAGCCCCAAATCACTTTAGTACAGTCTTCATAAGCTGTTTCACCATCCATAAATAACTACACACCCAAATGTTCTCCTTAGCAACAACTCCAGGAGATCAATACGGAGGGTATCAAGCCTTTCAATAAAAATTTGAGAAATACAGGGATGTTTTTCTTTCTCCATTAAGGCAGAAAAATGATTCATATTTCTGTGTTAACTTGCATGTCTTCTGCCAAAAGCAGGAGTGACCTTAAAAGCTCTTCTCATCACCCCGAAACTACCCCCCTCTCCCCAATAGTACCTCCCCTTCTCTGCTTTCAAGCCTTTGTGTCGCTACGTACCATCACCAGCTTTTGTCATGAAGCAGATGAGACCCCGGCAGGGACGGTTTTGCACCCAGGCACTGACTTTATCATACAAACAGAGTGAGGCAAATGAAGAGCTAATTACCACCAATTGTGCAAATAGCCTCTTCCATGTGTGCAGAGGGAATAGTGGAGGAAGAGAGCGGTGCGGTTTGCTAAATAGAGGAGGGGAAAAGAGAGATGACCAGGGGACCACCTATTATTATGGAGTAGGTACTCATCAGTGCCAAATTATCCCTAATGATTCTCCATTATCAGAGCTACCCCGACACATAACCCTTTTTCCAAAAGCTGATGGGGGGAGAAAAACTGTTGCCAAAAATGGGAAAATCACAAAACATCAAAAAAACTAAGATTCACTTTGCCTTCAAGCAAATTATCTGTTTTTGTGTCGTCTCTGAAGTTTGCAAATTGCTTTCACTCACTGTTATCTGAACATTTATGAAGGGGAAGAGAAAGTTCTCAGGAAAAGCTGAAGTCCAGTAGTTGGTATAATACAATTCAGAGCTTTTGTTTTGACGTTCTTTGATTTGTGATAACTCTTTGATCGTTCATTCAATTATCGTGATTCCAACGGATTTGGAAAGTTGGGAAAAAACAACTCTCCGCTGTCTGATGCGGAGAAAAGCAAAAGTAAATCCGGTGCATTTACCGTTGAAATTATCCGTTGGAATTATGTTAGGCCAAACACTTTACTACGTTCCACAAAAACCAACGGATTCTGACACGGAGAAAAGCAACAGTAATCATGTGCATGATTTCAAGATATCCAAGCCCTACTCATGACTGATTAACTGGTTCAGGTGTCTAGCCAATTAGAACGTCAACGCTGCCGTAAACATAGCATAAACACAACCAATGACTTCTGATGAACCCCCTAGAATTACCATTAAACCAAAGGATTCTGATTCGGAGAAAAAAAACGGTAAATCCAGTGGAATTACGTGATGCCTGAAACACTTTACTGTATCGGCACAAAACTGCTTTTCCCCTTTTCAGAATTGATTTTGTTTATGTAAGAGTTTGTGATTTGGATACATGAACTGTGTTTTAGTCTTTACATCTTTACAGAGAAGTAAAAGTTCAGAATTTATAATCAGAAATATTTGAAGAACTTTCGTTTTTTTCTTTATTGTTCACTTGAAGAGGGGTTTCCCCCAGAACCAAAAAAGAATCAAGAGCTAACAGAGGTGAGACTTTGGGAAAAATGTCTCTTCAAGGGTGACAGAGACCCTGCACCTTCATTGTGTGTCCGTGTGTGTTGCTGAAAATTGTTTCTTGTTGTTAAAACACTGAAATATCGGCTAAAGAAGCTTCAGGGGCTGAAAACTGCAGAAAAACTAAAGTAATGATCTGAAGATAAGTGTCAGCTGATGAAACAGACAAACAAAAAGTCAACATGAGATGAATAAAATGTATACCATGGTCCGGGTGAATACTTGGCTGCTGGGTGTGGATTAAAAAGTGATTATGATTTAACCAATCGTGACAATCAGCATACATGCCGATTTGTCTTTTCTTTACTGCTGCAGTTGAGGTCATTGCCGACGCAGCCGTTACCACGACAACACGCCGCAGATCAAACAGTCAACTTTTTGTGAAAAAAGCAATTTATACCGAAAAAAATGACAGGAATACCGAACAAAAAACTGATTGAATATTTATTTATTTTGTAAGTGGCCGTGGTATACGCAGGATAATGCCCGATGAGGTGCTCATAATATCAGAAATTAATGGACTTTGCAAACGGTTCCACGCCATCTGTTAATTTCTGATAATAGTCACCTCGTCAAATAAAGGGATTTATCCTTTATTTGTCATATTATCAAATTATTGATTTAATTATTTATTTATTTATTTATTTATTTAAAAGCTGAATAAGAGTGCTAATTACTGATAAATTATCGATGATCCATCAATCCTCTCACAGGGTTGCTGGAGCCTATCCCAGCTCCTGTGTGTAAAGGCGGGAAATTATTACAAAATAAATAAACACTAAACTTGCTAAAAAGCCAAACTTACCTGCATCATTCTAACAAAAATGTAAAGTTGGCAAAAAGAAAAGTGAATCCAAAATAAATCCAATTTAACACAAATCCTTAAAAAAAAATTAAACCTGCAGAAATTAGCTAGATTAAGCTAATTAAAGCTACATGCTAAGCTAGGTTTATACAACAAATTAATCAAGGAATAAAACTAATACATTTATTTGTACAATTGATTCTTCGAACTGCATTTAAATTCTGTTGCGTTTACTGAATGTGTTTTTTATCCGTAAACTATTGTATGAGAAAGAAATTATTTTTTTCCAAATTAAAATCTGTAAATAAAAAATAAAGTAGCAGATGGTGACCACTGAATGTGTTTTACTATTGGAAGTAGTATTACATTCTTATTTATATCTAAGTCTAAATAGATTTGTATTATTTATTTGTTTTTTGCAGTGTTGGCTTTGGCATCAGCCATTGACATTTTTGTAAAATCAGCATCCGTTTCCGTAGCCCTGTCCCCATGTTAACTATGGGATGTTTTGTTTTTGTTACTCCTCTCTTCATCATCATGACTCTCAGGCTCCGTCCTCCAGCAGAGCTGACACAGTCATCCATTGGTCAAGCCCACTAAAGTACGACGCCCAAACATTGATTTTGGAGCGTGGATGAGGGCAGAGGCGTATTTAGCCCAAGGCTGCTTTTTGAATTATTTATGGTCCCATTACTGTATACATGACACATAGATAGTTTTCTTATCAAGGCTCTGGCAAATGCTCATCTTCATTTTAGATGACTTACCTCAGTGGACATTTCATATGTTCTGTCCTCCATTTACTTTTCTTTTCCTGTTTATAAACTGTGGTTTGACACAAGAACCTTTTCTTAAAAATGTATTTTTTAACAAAACTTTCCCTTACGTTTCTGGAAAATAATAGGAAATCAAAGCAAATTTACACAGACGACAACATTGTTTTAATTTAGTGCTTTGCAAAATCCCAACGTGCTGAAGCTCCGCCCTCCGTGGCTGCAGTCATACTGTGTTTAAGCATCGAGTGAAGCAGCAGGAGCGTCTCTGGCACCAGAAGTTGGGGACAAAACCTGGACTTCTCCGGCTTTATCTCGGCATCCTTCCTTCGCATCCCTCTGCCGACATCCCCTTGGAAGCAGTGTCTGGGAACTGCACAGATGAGATGTGTTCGTCTGTGCGTATCCGACAGCGCTATGGCATGGGGGCTGACAGGTTGGGCACCTCCAAATAAACAGAGGCGATTTCTTGAAGGTGGCACTACAAAAAAAAACAACCCACGGTGCGGAGAGGAGAACGGATCCAGAGACGAAGGGAGCATCTATCAACGTCTTAATGCTCCCTCCTGTCACTTACTGTGCTTCTGCTTCTCTTGCTTGATGCATCCTCTCAGCTAACATGCAGCAGCAGCATCAATGGGAAGGTGCAGCAGTGCAACAAAAAGTCTGCATTTTTTCATTTTCTAGCTCTTATATTCAAATAAATAAAATAAAAATCATAATGGTTTAAAAAAAAGTGAAAGTTGATGCGGAAAACTGCGGGAACAGCTGCTCCAATGAAAACGTTTTTATATAAAACCATACGGTTAAACTTAAAACATAATTTAGTAATTTCATGTGTCATTTAAAGTTTAACCTAATTTAAATCAACCATAAAGTTTAAATATTTTCCCTTTATTCCTGTTATTTTCCCCTAAAATGACAAGAAAGGTCCATTGAAAAATATAAAAAAGTAGTAAAACTGGAGCTAATAACAGCAAATGAGGAGAAAATGTGAATCCACAGCCAACTTGAACAGATGGGGACGAGGAGACGTGCAGGCCAAGACGCTGCAGTGGTCCGTTCTACAGGAAATTAATTGACATCTCACCGCGTGTTGTGCCTTTATGTCCACCGAGGTAATAAACGTGAATGCTGACTCGTTCATCATCTTGCGAGGCTTCCTTCGGTTGTCGGGTGGAAGAGAGAAAAATGCTCGACTTGAGGCTGGATTATTTCAGCGTTCCAAAATTCTTCCCACATTGAAGGTATTACAGTAAAAATCTGCCGCTTTACAGCGAGCTCGCCAACAAAACTCTGGGGAATCCCAGCACTTCTGAAAATATAAAGTAATTCTGCTGAGAGAAAGATGTTCACTATACCAGAGAAAGAATTATCCAATTTGTTGAGGCTTTTTGATTTATTGCTTTTTGGTCCTGCCAACACAATGCAGTGGTTTGATCTACAGTTTGTTTTTTGGTTCTTGTTTTTTGATTTTCACACCTCTGTCATATTAAAATCATTTTAGTTTGTCTGTATAAACACAATGTCTTGTTTTGGCTGATAAAAGATCTTTTCTTGTGCCTAAACTCACACAAGTATTTGAAACCTTGGAAAAAAAATCAGATTTTTTAGCTGCTATAATAGTTTTGTAAAGTAAAAACTTCACAATCAGATAATCGGCTGATTGGTTTCCAGAACTGGTTGAAGATTTCAAACATTTTTAGGAGTTTGAAACAGTTCTGATCCGCTGGTGAATTCAGACGTTTTGTTTGAACATGACTTGTTGGATTTGGAGGTGAACTGACTCGATCCTTTATAGTGACCTGTAGGCACAGTATAACAGCACTGAGCATGCTCAGAATAACACATCACTTTCTAAGATGGAAGAACCGAAGATGTACCTTCTGTGTAGATACAGTATACTTAGTTTGTGTAGACGTGTACCTTCTGTGTAGATACAGTATAGTTTGTGTAGACGTGTATCTTCTGTGTCGATACATTATAGTTTGTGTAGACGTGTATCTTCTGTGTCGATACATTATAGTTTGTGTAGACGTGTATCTTCTGTGCAGATACAGTATAGTTTGTGTAGACGTGTACCTTCTGTGTAGATACAGTATAGTTTGTGTAGATGTGTACCTTCTGTGTAGATACATTATAGTTTGTGTAGATGTGTACCTTCTGTGTAGATACATTATATTTTGTGTAGATGTGTACCTTCTGTGTAGATACATTATAGTTTGTGTAGACGTGTATCTTCTGTGTCGATACATTATAGTTTGTGTAGATGTGTACCTTCTGTGTAGATACATTATATTTTGTGTAGATGTGTACCTTCTGTGTAGATACATTATAGTTTGTGTAGACGTGTATCTTCTGTGTCGATACATTATAGTTTGTGTAGATGTGTACCTTCTGCGTAGATACATTATATTTTGTGTAGACGTGTATCTTCTGCGTAGATACATTATAGTTTGTGTAGATGTGTACCTTCTGCGTAGATACATTATATTTTGTGTAGACGTGTATCTTCTGCGTAGATACATTATAGTTTGTGTAGATGTGTACCTTCTGCGTAGATACATTATATTTTGTGTAGACGTGTATCTTCTGCGTAGATACATTATAGTTTGTGTACCATCTATTCTGTGTTGTGAAGAAACGTTTTATTTCCCAGTTATACCATGGTCCAGGTGAATTCTCGATTCTGATTGGCTGCTGGGTGTGGATTATAAAGTGACATTGCACACCTAAAAAAGAAGTTCCGGTCATATACTGTAGCTTAAATGTTCTGAATCACTGCACTGGCTTCTTTAATCCAAACTTTAACCTCATCAACTGGACAAAAACAAGTGGTAAGATGTGAACTTTCTCTGAACTGATGTTTTATTTACCACATCGTGACATGGTTGAAGAGACAATGAAGTTTATTTAACCTGATAGTATTTCCTCGTTTTTGGCCCTTTTATGTTTTTAGAAGTAAAATTAGAATTAAAATATTTAGGATTAGTAAAGGAATCTGAGAAAGCTGTCTATAATACTTCAGTTTTTGCTTCTTGTTGCATAAAAGTGACATAAAAGTCAGATAAATTCATCTACATGTTCGGAATTAGCCTGCATTGTAAATGACCGTAAACCAGTCCATTATTTATTTTTAAATAAGGGATTTCTTGATCCTTGGAGATCGGAAATGTGAAAAAAAATAAATGTTTTGCAGTGGCTGCAGTGTAAAGCAGCCATACACTATACGATAATGACTTGTTTTTAAGGTGATGGATACCATATGGAAGGTGCTATTTTGGGTGTATAGATAGTTTTTTTTTTCAAACACATAATGAAAATAAACACAATAGTATTAGACAAATAAAACAAGTACTTTCACATATTTTCACACAATATTGATCTTTCGTGATCCACGCATGACATACTTCATTCATGAGTGTTTCTCGCGTTCGTCATTCGTCAATGTCAGCAGATGTCCGTCAATGGTTTTGGTCGACTGGTCTTTATGTGAATTATGTGAGTTTTTAGCTGTTAACAATTTTTGGTCCGTTGAAAATTTCATAGTTTATGCATATTTTATGTAGTTCATACACAATTTTACGTAAATCTTACGCAATTGTATGCAATTTTTGATAGATACTCAAATTTGTGACTTGTAACGTTAAAATTACACAACTAACACATGAATCACTAATGAATTGCATATAAACAGAGCAATAATCACGCAGGGTTCACAATCTACGTTAGTTTACATGTTTCTTTTGCGTGGTTATTCGTACTTTTTCCGTTGTTTTAATGTGGTTCATTCGCAAAAAACGGGGTTTATCCAGACATACCTCTGGTTTGTATGAAGATTAATAACCCCCATTGTTAAAGTAAAATATGTCCAACACAAGAGGCCCTCAGCTCTCATCTGCCTGCCCAGCTGTTGGACAGGACAAGTAGAAGAAAAAAATGAAATAAATAAAAAATAATCTGGTTCATTCGCGATACATCTTTGTAAATTTCACATGAGGACCAAAAGCTTTCTCACGTTTTCCACGTAGATTCACGTATTACCAGTTTTCATCCATCCAATATGCGCTCAATGTATGTAGGCTTCAAATCCTAAATCATAGAAGCAGTCACTCTAATGCTACGCAGTTTCTTCATCAGCACCCAAGGAATGTTGTGTGTACACCATCATGACAGCTGTTTGATTTCAATTTCATTCCATAATATTAAAAAAGGACAAACGTAAGCTGGAGGAAAACTGGACGAACCACAAACCTCCTCATCCGGAGAGCTCTTCCGCTGGCCGCACGCACAAAGAGCCACTCGGTTTCCACGACCCTGATGACGGAAATAGAGAAAGCCTCAATCATTTGATCCAGCACAAGAGTGGAGAAAGACAGAAACTCAGGAATTGTGTCTCGTGCCATGCAGCTGCTCTCTCCAAAGTGGAGCCGGGCTTTCAGGCTCAGTTTCAGTGCCCAGACAGCTGTTAAAGCAATGACAGGGTTTACATCCTGCACAATTTGGACATTTTCATCAGCTCAAGATGCCTCATAGACGAGTTTTTGTTGATGTTTTTTTTTTTTTTTATTTGTGGCATTTTCTTGGAATGATTGTCATGAGATTCTTATTGGGAAAGAAACTGCAAAAACAGGGAAGGTAGGAATAGTAGAAATCAACAGAAAGGGAAGAAGACAGAGGAAAAAAATGTGCGAGGAGGGGGACGGCAGAAGGCCGGCGGAGTCGGAGATAAGAAGCTGCAAGAGTGATTGAAATAGGATTAGAGGAGACAGGCTCTGCATGCCGGCCACCGCATCAGTGATAAACCTTCACTTCACAGGGACTGCCTATCAAAGCTTCCCCGGACTGCCTGGCAGCGAGGGGAAAGAGCCTCCAGCGGGGTCACCCACCGCCACACACAGAGCACATCCGTGGACCAACCCATCCCATCCTCCATCCAGACCCAACACGTCTCCATTGTGTGCGTGGAGCTGGCTCCCTCCTCCTCGGTTTCTCACATCCCCGCAGTGTCTTTGTGGAGGGAATTTTGACAGAAGATAAAGTGCATTGATGAGCCTTTTTTTCTTCCTCAACATTTAATGAGGCGAGCAGTGATGAGTTGGCATTAGGAAGCCCGTGCTTCCATGCAGTCCAAATAAAGTTTTAATGAGAACTTTTTCCTCCAATTTCTGCCAAAACCACAAAGCTTTTCAACTGCTTCCCAAGCAACTGAGAGGAACATTTTCACCTAAAGTGGGGTGATGGGAGTGTACTGAAGTGTAGAAATACAAATTACAGTTAACAATAATATGCTGTAGCAATGGGCTACAAACCAACGCAGCATAAGACAATGACTGGATAAATGAGAGAGCTTGGAACCAGTCAAACAGTTATATTGATCTGATCAGATGGCGTATACTTATATAACGCCTTTCTTCCTACAAGGACAAAGCGCTTTACAGTCACAGACCCATTCACCCAGTCACACACACATTCACACACTGGTGGCGGCTCCGCTGCCAAACACAGGCGCCCGCCTACCACCAATGGCAAGGTGGGGTTCAGTGTCTTGCCCAAGGTCACTTCGACTCATGGGCGTGCAAGGCGGGAATCGAACCTACAACCTTACGATCATGGGACGACCGCCCTACCGCTGCACCATGAACGAATAGAAGGGCCTTTTTTTTCCCCTTGTGATTTACTAGTTTTTTATTTACAATATAATCTCCCTTGTAAGCACTTCCATCTTTGTATGGTAGTAAATTGAGACGTGCTATTCCCCTGCTCTATGTTCTCCAGTCAAATGAAACACTCCTTATTCCATACTCATCCAGCACATTTCTTTTGGAGAGTTTCTCAGCATGATCAAACATTGCACTTTAGGCCTGTTCTGTTACTGTAGATTATGGATCTCTATAGCTAAAATGGCCTATTTTATCTGCTGAAGAAAGACAATTCGCTGATTGGTGAGTGCTTCCTCTAAGTGCATATTATACGGGAGCGTGAGTATGCAAGTACACTCCTGTGGTATCTGTACGACTGTGTGCGTGTGAGATGGTGGTTTTCCTTTCGGAGCTCATCAGTTCATATCCACCACCCATCCCACCGCAGCGTGCAGTAAATAGAGTCTCCGGCACTCGTTGAGAAATGGCACAATTATCCCCTGCTGCTGAAATATGGGCCGGGCCGCTCCACTGCTTCTTCCCTACAGAACATTTGCTTGCGTGTGTGATTGTGTACGAGGGGGCTGTTTTTTCCCTTCTGTTTGTTCATTGTGAAGGCCAATCAACACACAGGCAGGGTTCTCTCTGCAAATCTGACACATGTAATCGTACAGACAGCTGCGCACAGGACCGTGTATGTGCTTCACGTTCTAATGCCTCATGTGTGCTTACATCTGCATGTGCAGTTTTCATCTACATTTGTGGAGTATTATCTATTTTTCAAACGTGAAAAAATTCAATATGTTGCCCTTTTGCCAGTTTTTCATTTCATAAAGCTTTAGTCACTTGCAATTATATGCGGGGAACACCAGTGCAGGTGCTACGGGTTTTTGGGTTGTCCGGGCCCTTGGAGGGTCTTAGAGAGGAGCAGACGCATCTTAAAAGGACTGCAGGTTTAAGGCTTGTATGGAAACCTCTAGGTATGTCATGAAAATGGAGCATACCATTGTATGTCATTGATTTTTTTTTTTTTGATTTGAAATGGTTTATTTCAAGCAATCAAATAGAAGTAATACACACAAAAGCAATATAATCATCAGTTATACATTCATACAGTAATTAATCAAACTTAGGATAATTAGACATAATTAATAAAAATTGCTTGAAAGGGAGTGGAAGGAAGCGAACTTATATAATCCCACCCCGTTATACTATAACCATTTTATTACATGATTTATCAATATCCGGTTCCTAGGTTTTATCAGACAGAATTAAGAATCATAAGGTATCAATAAAGCACGTGCCAAAGATGAAATTACTTAAGTACTACGTCAAAAATAACTTTAGAAATCAACATGGCAAATGCAGCATCTGAAATATATGCAAATTATGTTACTTTTAAAAGTCATTCATATGCTTTAAAACATAATACTATACCAGTAAAATAGACACAACACTGTTTCAGGAGTTATCATAGCAAAATTTCATCAAGTATCAAAAGTTAAAAACATGTGCAAAGTTATGCTACATTAGGAAAGATTTTTGAATCATTTTATCAATTTTAGGAGCTAGTGAAGTAATATCATCAAAAGTCAATCAATTTAACAATTTTCAATAAGTGATTAATCATTTGTTTTACTTTTTTTTAAAATATTTTTTTGTGTTTTTTTTTTTTTTTTTTTTTTTTTATAATAAGGTAATGCTGTAAGGGAAAAAAATAAAAAGGGTCCATAATCTGTCAATTGTCCAAGGTTGGTATTTCTTCTTTTACTGATAACAGCCAATCTTCTGGGTTTAAACAGAGTCAATAGTTCTCTTCCATGTTATGTCTGCAGACATTAGATTCAGGTCCATATCCTTCTTCAGCTGATATCAGCTGCGGTGAAAGTTGAGGTCAAGTTGTCTGCAGGTCAGAACTCTGCTGCTATTCAGGTGACGTCAGACTTATGGAGAAAGTGATGATTCCAGGTGTCATATTTCTTGAAATTATTTGGCTCTTTGATTTATTACTCCACGTTGATTCAGACGACCGTGATCAAACACTTCTCAAAGTCCTTCATGGTGTTCACGACCAGAACCTTGGTGCGGTCCTCTGGACCGAGTGGTTTGACGTAAATCCTGCAGCCTTTAACCCAAGTGTTCTCAATCTGCTTACGCTTCCTGAGAAGCCGTGCATGTTTTGAGATTTCAGCATTCCTCCTGGTCAGGTGGTCGTTCAGATAAGCAGCCGAACCTTTCAGGTTTTTCCTTTGATTCATCAGAGCTAGCTTGTGTTTGTGATTCACAAACCTGATGAGGATCGCTGGTTTATCCGTCTCCTTTCTCCTGGGGAGTAGGTGGCAGGTCTCGATGGTATTGAGATCCAGGGAAATCCCTTTCGATGTGAGAAATGAATGTATTTGCTGCTCCAGCGACGCGTCAATCTCCGTTTTTGCACTGCTAGCTACGCTAGCGCTAGCATTAGCAGTGCTAGCTCCAGCTGAATTCAGCTTCGCTCGAGGCTTGATTGGTACTCCAGTGAGAATGACATTATTCATCCTTACTTGCTGTTCCACATCGTCCAGTCTTTTCTCCAGAATCTCGACCCGGTTTTCTCCCTGCTCGTTTTGAGCCCGAAATCTTCGGAACTCTTCCATCATCTCCCAGAGTGGCGTTAGTTTAGCCGACACTTGATCCATAAAACTTTTCAGCGTTTCTTGAATAATGTCAAGAGATTTTTTGAGCTCTTCATATTCCTGGGGTTTCTTCGGGGGCATGGTCAGCTCTCTTTTTGGAGAAAATCAACTTCTTAAGTAATTTGAAGATAGTATCCGCAGAGAGCCGCGACCACGCGTCCTGCCTCAACCCCGGAACCGGAAACATCCATGCATGTGGAAGGTGTATCGTTAAGTATATGTATGGCTAATGGAAGTTGAACGCACTTATGATGTACGGGGATGCTGTCGTACGCTCTCCTTATGCACTCCAGTCATTAGTAAGGTGTGAGAACTGAATCCATATTGTGATACGTAAGTGTGTTTCTTAATAATCCTCTAAAAAACTGCTCTCTGAGCACCAGCCCCTCCCAATCCATGAAAAACGAGCGGGTCCTCACATTGTGATGTCACAAAGTGCGGAACCGCCTCCTTCCAAAAAGAGTCTGCGCTGCCAGCTCCGCCCCCAGACTAACTGCACGCAAAGGAGCGTGCACGTATCACGTGAACAGAAGTAACGGGCTCCTAGCGCCGTCCACAGACCTGTGGGGTAGTGTCCTTATGCCGTGCTCTAGTCCATTGGTCACCAGCCCTGTTCCTCGTGGGCTACCGCCCTGCTTGTTTGGCAGCTACCCCCTGCTTCAGTGGAAGCTGATTAGCTGGATTGAATCCGCCCAGTTTCTGATCGACTGGACACACTTGAAACAGGTCAGCAGGGTTAACTGCAAAACAAGCAGGGTGGTAGCCCACGACGATCAGGGTTGGTGACCCCTGCGAGGATTTAGTTGTGTTAAAAAAAGGACAAATCTGTACAACCCTTTTGCCTCTCACTTACTTCATCTTTACTTCATCTTTTGCGCGTTGTGTTAGGCATGTACTGCTTGTAGCATATGATGTTAGCATACAGGTAGCAACACTTCTCCTTCATGGTCAATTTTCCAACAGTTAATACTTCAGTGAATTGAAAAAGACGCCATCCATACGTCACTACCGAATCTGTGTGATCAAGATGTTAAAAGTGGAATCATTTCTCAGTGTTTAACTTTGCTTTGCAGTTACAGCTTCCAGTTAGAGTAGAGCCTAAGTTTAAATCAAGAAGGCCATATTTTAGTAAATTATTGTAAAAGATTTTAAATAATAAACTTTTTCCCCTTTTTTTGAACAAAAATTAGGATTTAGAAGATTATATTCTGTGGTTTTGCACAAAAAAAGTCCGTCAGTTGTGAGTCAACTCATAAATATGTTTGCATTTTATTAGAAATCTGTTCCATCTTATGATGATATACTAAACATTTTGGTCCCTAATGGTGTAATATTTTTTTTACGTTTTCAAAGGTTTATCGTTGATGTCAGAACTTTGTGTTGGTGACGCTGAAAAATTATACATGAAGCTGTTTGTTGCAAGAAAGAATAAAGCAATTAAGACTAACAGAAAGTTTAAAACGGACGTCTAAAAAGTACCGAAACACAACCGGCAAAGTTGAACGTAAAATATTACCGCGACGGAAACGGCGTGGAGCACAAAGACGTTAAGATCATTAACACATAATGTTTTTTTGCTGCGCTTCCAGTTCATTTAGCCGTTTCACAGTGAAATTAATTCATCAGAATTAAATATGTTGAACAGCACACTGATGTAGAAGGGCCATTTAGTGCATTTGTGCGCTGACAGACCTTTTGCGGACGTCCAACGACTCTTTGAAATGTCACGGGCTTGCTGGGTCCTCTGAAGGCAGCCAAACACATAATGTTATTAATCTCAAGTGATTTCGCTTTTGACATTTGTGCAACTCTGCAAATTGCTTGTTGCAAGGAAATGGCAGGGAGCAGGAAAAAGAAGACGTGTATTTAAACCGCAGGATGGGGACCTGAATGAACGGCCCCGTCAGTCAAAGATCAAACTAAGATGTCTTTGTTTTCTCTGCTTACAGATATGGAAAAATAGTGTCAACTAAGGCTATTCTGGATAAGAACACTAACCAGTGCAAAGGTAAGTCATCATTCATGTTGTTTTGATGCTTTAGTTTTTTATTTTTCTCCCCCTCTCTGCCGGCGGAGCATTTCTAGGTTTCATGTAACTCCAGGCAGAAGCTGCTCTTTGTTGTAAAATCTGAGCTTTAGGGTGGAAATGATCCAAAACTACAGGATAAAGAATGACTCCTTTGTGCCTCAGACATGTTTAACACTCGTCTTTGTTAGTATTTTGAAAGACTGTTTGAGTTTCTTGCAGTTAAATTGAAATGGAACCACATTTACTCCAATTCAGGCAGTTTTTCAGCTCACAAAGTACACACTTAAACGCGCACTCACCAATTAGGAGGCTAACAGGCTGTCCTATTAAAATAAAAGTAATTGAATCCCATCATCAGCCTCATCCTTTTAGCGTTTTGGCCACACGATTTTCGCATTTTCAAACTCATTTATCATTTTTTGAGCTGTCATTGCTGTAATGATGAAGGCCGACACAGAAGCTGTGAAGAAGGGAGGATTAGATGGATGGAGAGGGGAAAGATGGCGTGGCGCCTGCCCTGAGGTGTCCTGCAGCGCTGTTTAAGAGCTATTGAAGTTCCATCGATACTTTTAATTGCTTTTTGTGGTTTCCCTGTCTCTGAAGCGTGGCCCTTCAAGGTAACGATGTCTTCCTAACCCCCGTTTCACAGATGAGTTTATCCTGGCAGGCGTTTTTCCGGGTCAAAGCATTCAAGGAAATAAACGTTGCTTTTCGTGGCAACATCTTGTTTCCGTTATTATACCTGGCAAAGGATGACATTTGTCTGAATAAATGTTTCTACAGAATGGTGGCTTTTCTGTTGGTTCTATCTCCATAGCAACCATTTTATTTTTTGGTCACCTGGGGGTGATGAACAGGTTCATGCCTTTTTTTTTTTAGAAGAATTGGCAAAAGTAAGTTTTGGGATTTCCTTGGCAACAGAGGTTTTCTGTTAATCATGCCCGACAATGTTCATATTGATCGTTTTGTTTAGCTTAAGTCAACGTCTCAAGTAGTTAATTTTTTACAATGTTCCACTAAAAAATATTAGCCATATTTATGAGCTTGCCACGCTGACGTTCTTCAACTTCTACATCCCTAAAAACCAGCCATTTTTTCTCAAGTAGCCTCCCAATGATGCTCGAAATCCCTTGGAGGAGTTTAAATTTGTTGCTCATACTAATGTTGATTTTTTTTTTTTCAATTCAAGATGGCAGCCTTGTCCTGAGGTCAAAGGTTGTTGCGGACTTCAGTTGGTGCCGTGTGGGGATTGCTCAAACAACAGTTTTCCCATATTGTGGGAAAAATGTGAAATTGGCCAAATTTCACATTTTACCACAAAATGAGCCGTAGGTCCTGTGGTCATCACATAATAATTTCTAAACTGACCCGACACGTGTTTTGGAGTTTTTTTTTTTTTTTTTTTGGTGGAGATTTTTGGCCCCAATCATTTCTTCCACTGTGATGTCATCTTTTCTTAGGTGTTCTCACTCAAAGGCACTGGAAGAAAGAATTGCCCAAAGCAATCTGGTTACCCAAAATGTGTCTCCAAAGCATCTCCTGATCATCTGATTAATGAATTTAACTAAATAAATCAAAAAACACACAAAAAAGGTTAAAAAAAAACGGCGCTCAGCTCTGAAATGTCTTTGTTCTGAGACAACATTTCCCAAACCTCCGGCTTCTGGTATTCAGCGCCACTGAGATGCCAAAAAGCGAATGTAAGCAAACGTACTCTATGAGTGGAAACAGGGAGATGGATGTGTGCAAGAAGTCAGGAGGAATGGAGGTAGAATATTTTAACAAGCTTTAAAAGAAAAATCACTCTGCATCAGCTTGAAAGAGGAGTTGAGGAATAGTAGAAGTGCACAAAACCTGGTTCCTGCTGCCACAGCTTATCATCGTTTCCACATGCATCTCAGTACATCTTGAAAGGTGAGTAGATATTTAATAGTTAATGACCCAAGCGGGTGTGCTGAAGACTGATGGATCTCAGAGTCAGATCAGCTCTAAACTGCTCACGTATCTTTTGCTGCCAGTCGTCTGACCCGTCCAACAACACCTGTTTGAATGTCAGCGTGTTGGCTTATCAGCGCCATCGCACCGAGAGCGCCGCTCTTCGCCGGCCCCCCCTCATCCCTCCCCGCGCTTTTTGTTTTTAGTTTGGCTCAAAGAAGTCTGCCAAAACAGAGAGAAAAGATGGTCCAGGAAGGAGGTCAGGATCAGTCATCTCTGAAGGAGAGCGCAGGAAAGAGCCCGATTTACAATCTGCTGCTGGAAAACAAAAGCAGAGCCGGCTGTGAACTCGCTGAACTCTAACCAACTTTTTTGGTCTCTTTTGTTTAAACTTTTTTTTTTTCAAAACTTCCTGCGAGTGGATTTATCCGTTCATGTTCTACACTGACTCTGAACATTTGTATTAAAACTGAGATCGTTTCAGGGATAAACTAACACAAGATTTATTGACAGTACTCATAATACATTATTATGGTGCGTTTGGGTATCTGTAAACAGTATTTATTCTGTTTCTAATAAACTAGAGTTTGAGCACAGAGTATAGATGAAGATACATTTTAAAGCCTTTGTCATATGCAACCATACGAGTGCTGCGGGTTTGTGGGTTGTCCGGGCCGTGGAGGGTCGTAGAGAGGAGCAGATGTTTAACCCTTGTGCTATCTTAGATGACCCCACCCTTACATTGACGTGTTCTCCCTACCATGACAAAGGTGGATAAAGGTGGAAAGATTTCATGTAATCCATGGACTCCAGTAAAGATCACAAATCATTGAAGAAAAAAGGTTCAGCACACCGTCTAGTGGGTCTAGATGACCCAACTCCCAAAGTTAAAGTGTCTAAGATAGCACAAGGGTTACGGCGCGTACGGACATCTCAAGAAATGCCATGAATATGGAATGTACCATTGTCGTGGGTGTGCTAAAAGTATTAAGACGTTTTTGTAAGGCTAATGTACGCACTTATGACGCATGGGTGAATCTGTCGTACAGTTCCACTCCGATCCCTTTTTTTCTTCTCAGTCATCTTTTAATGATGCTTTTGCTAAAATCAAAAAGCCAATGTCATTTTAAGACATAGTTTCTGCAGAGCTGCAGGAACTCGTTAGAAATTCACTTTTGTGTTGTGGGCGGGACTGTTGGCGAGAAAGTTAGCCATGCGAATTTCCCAGCCTGCCATTGTTTACACTCACTCCAGACAAACGCCTCACTAGCCCAAGCTAACGTTAGCGTAGCGAAAATAAAAGGCGAGCTATCAGAGCAAACCAATCGCACAGTTGAGCCAGATTCCAGCTGAGACGAGGAAAATGAAAACGTTTATGAATCTTTTTGTCTGTAAGAAGAAGATTTTGAATTGTAGAAAGTCAGATTTCGGTTCTGCGTCATGAACCTGAGCTTTGTCAAACATCTGGTTTTCATCTGCTCCTGATCCAACGCGATTTAAATCTTAAATTGTTTTATATATGTCCTCCATTATGAGAAAAACGCTACAAGAACATGTTAGAGACACCTAAAACACCAATTTCATTGAAGTGTTAATCGTATCCATTATCGCGCGGTCTAGTTCATTCACCAACGTTGGCTGTTTTTTTCCTTGCGACTCCTTGCGATAAATGCCGTTTATACTTTTCAAGCATCGCGATTGTCTACAGCGTTTATTTTTCAACTTTTATCAGAAACTTCCTGCTGCTGCGAACGCACAGGTACACGATGAGGTAGAGAAGGAAGTGGTACGTCCGTCCACTTAAAGGAATCAGGCAATGCAGACGCAAAAAAAAACAGAGATTAAGTTCTCTAGTTCAAGATAGGAGATGTAAGATTCATCTTTCCAGTTCTCTTTTCTATCTGGTTGTCCGCTCTTTCTCTGTGTCCATGTGTGAAGTTCGGTAATTCCTATTGTCTTCAATAAAGTTTTCATCATCTGCATTGTTTAAAAACCTTTTTTCTAGTCGCCGTTTGCTCCGTCATCGCATACTCTAAAGGCTCAAAAGAAGTTCAGGTTAAGTGACGCGATTGGCACGAAGCACTACAGGCGTAAAATTCCAGTCATGGATGATGTCATCAGCCGGTGTCACATTTTCCACTCCGACGGTTTTGCTGACGATGGAACCTAAGCCATTACAAATGGCTTTGAAGCGAAAACCCAGCCTTTCACCAGACTAGTATGGTTTCTGTCTCCTGAGGCGTACATGAGGCGTAAATCACCCCATGTGCGGGGGCGTGCGCGTGATACACAAGTCTCCGTAGGAGGTCCACACAAACTGCTCTCTAATTGTCTCATTTTCTAATTTAACAGTCAGGAGTGCGCACCTGAACACCACTAACGGGCTCTTGCACAGTCTGCAGGATTAGGGGTGTTTAAAAAAGGAAAAATCCATACGACTCACCTGTGTCTGACTTTACTTACCCTGACGTGTTGTATAGATGTTTGCTACCACAAACATTTTGTCTCCATGAGCGGTCTACAGCCATCGTATTTTGCGTGGGTCACCTGCGTACAGGTTTGACCATTTTACGCCCGTATCCACCTGTAAGGACAGTTAATTAGTAAATAGTACAGAAACAACCAAAAAAACGTTTTTCATTAAATACAAACACAGACACAAAAATAAAATAAAGTTGGTCTTATGTCTTATTTTTGAATGTTAAAGCCTCACTTATATTGTATCCCAACTGTTTGTAATTTATGGAGAATGTATCAAAATGAGCAAAAAGCCTGGAGGCAAACTTTTTTTTTTAAATGTACACATTTCTTTTTATATTTTAGGTTATGTTTTGAAAAATTGCACAAAGCATATATGAATCTTCTTCTTTCACTTTCGGCTTTCCCCATCAGGGGTCGCCACAGCGAAACAACCTTCCTTTCGAGGATGAGTCGCATGGTTAGCTTGGCAATGTTTTACGCCGGATGCCCTTCCTGACGCAACCCTTTCAATTTATCCGGGCTTGGGACCGGCACAGAAGCAGAGAAGGGAATAGGGAGCAGCCCGGAATTGAACCCCGGTTTCATGGACGGAAAACCAGAACGAGCTAAACTGGCTCCACAAAGCATATATGAATAATAAACATTATAGCCTCCAGTAACTATGTTCAAATCTATACTTTTCCTGAAATAAAAATCAGCTGTCAAAACAGATCATGATGCTGCTCTACAAAAATTAATGACCTGATTAATAAACCGGTAAGAACTCAGACCTACTTTAAAATCTGATCATGTGGAATACAGACCTTGCACTGATGTCAACATGGGTTCAACATGTTGACATTTATTTAAATACTTCTATTCATAAAAGACTGCCTTAATCACTTCTTATTGTCGATTACATTGAAATATTTGGGCGACTTTTGCGATCACTTTTAAAGTTTTAGCTCTGTGGTTTGAACAGAAAAGTGTTAGGAAATATATGTTTTATTGTTTATGAAGTAAAACACGATTCCTCCTGTTAAATAAATGATATTAAACGCATTTGAACCGAACTTCTGTTAACTGTCTTCATGTTTTTCTAGTTTAACCAAAGCGATGCTGTAAATCTGAAAGCACGAGGGGAATCTCTTGAGTTACTGAAATTCAGAAGCATGAGGCATGTGAGGAAAAATGAGGCGTCAGTTGGTGTCCCCTGAAGGTGGACGCTCTTGGTGGTTTCTAGAGGAAGAGACGATTCAAACAGTCACGTTTTCAGTTGAGGTTGGTTCATTTGAATTGTTTTGCAATAGCTGTGATTCTTTTAGCTTTGCTTTCATAGACTCTCTTTCTAAAACGCCTGACTTTTGGCAGCGTTATTAAACCCCTTTTTTACAGCATTCAGTCGCTAGCAGGCTCTTCATAAACCAGACGCAACATTAGACTATAAAGTCAATAGGTGGGAGGGGCTTCTGGAGTCTTAACATGTGTTTTTGTTGCTTTGGTTTCATCTATTGACTGTATCAGAGAACTGGGCCGAGTGAGTGTGACGTCACCCATAAAAAAAAGGGTTCACTTCCAACTACAACCAAATTAAGTCAATTTAGCCGCCATTTCTTCGCGATATGGACGCCGCCATGTTGGAGCCAGACGTTGTCAGTAGCCAGTGATTGGTCCGAGTCAATGTTTCAATGGCAGCCACTCTCGCCATTCAGGAGTGAGTTTGTTTGAAGGCCACACCCCTATCGCTTGAACGTGGGCTGCAACCAATCTGGGAATTTTGAACGTTAGGGGGGCAAGCAGGCTCCACCTACCTTTATTGAGGAATAACTAAAATATCAGTAAAAATATTAAGATTATCAAATGTATCAGGGTCAGAATGCTTCTTCTGACCAATAGAATGACCGAGTAACAGCTGTTATTTCTCTATAGAAGTCTGTGGGATTTTGTCTTCTTGGAACCACTTCCTGTTTTCCAGTCACTCAGTCCAGTTCTCATATATAGTCAATACTTTAATCTTTTTGGGGTGGGGGTTGATTCTTAAGTCATTAATAATTATTTGTTTTGTTTACACATTTTGTCACTTTCTTGTACTTTTCAGGTACTTTTGAGTACCTCCTCCGCCCTGTTCACCCGTTTTGCCTTTATTTTGAAATTAAATGACACTTTAGTAGAATCAAAAGTTTGTCTTTGTTGAACTTTATATCGGAATCCCGGTGACGACTGCAAACAAATGAAGCAGTTTCTGGAAATAACCTTGCTGAAACAGGTTTGTGATTCTAACCAGATGAAATGTTCTTAGTGGAAAGCTGTGGAAAAGAATGAAACTTAACGTTTGGAGGAAAGCTGTCAGGATGTCAGATCACATCTTTAGTGTGGGCGGAAAGTCTGGCTGCTGCTGGGAAAACGGCGGCGACGAGGCTTTCGGCAGGTACGGGTCAGGTGTGTTTTACTGAGCAAACCAACGTAAAGCAACACAAACGCCCACGCTCCGGTGGCGTACACGCATGTTCTCCTCTGTATCTGCACGCCTGCGTTTGAACGACCACATCACACAGCTGCAGTCTGAAGCCGTGCAACACCATTCTCCCACGCACTCCGGCGTAAGCGCCGCTCGCACACACAGACTGACCGTAGCCCTGCACACACACACCCCCTGCATTACATCTGCCTGAGGTGGGTTCTGCTCCTGCAGCGGCATCAGTAGATGGATCAATCCCCTTCCTAGCATGCTCAGCTCCGCCGCCGCAGTGGCGGTGAATCAGTGGCATCTGCGCTCCTCTCACAAGGACGTGTCATCTCCACGCAAGCCGTGCATGCCGAGTGCGCGCATGCTGGGGATGCGTCCGAGTTCAGATGCAAAACAGGAAGTTCTGAAAGTGCTGTAGGGCTGTGAGTAATAGCAGCTCATGCTCCTCTGCATTCTTCCGCGCCTCCTTTACCCCCACCCCCACTCAAACGCTTTGTCTTTCTTTCTCCCATCCATATTTACTGTAAGATCACAACAGTGATTTGGGGTTTACATCAAAGATGGAGCGGGGGATTGGGAATGACAGTGGGAACAAGGAAAGAAATGGATTGCGAGAAGCCCAAACCGCCCATTTGCCATCCGTGCCCACGAGGGCCTCTTAAAAGGCGGCCGCGACATTTGAAATAAAGCAGGGCTGATCGAATGGAGACGTTTTATTTTTCCTGTCACAGCCTGGAGGCGCAGGAAATGACCTCAGCCCTTTTAAGGACCTCCACTCGCCTCCATCCACCACGGGGAGATAACACTGCTCCCAGATTCACCGGGCTGGCTGCTGGTCCGGAGCAAGGAATTGTGGGAGATGGATGAGACGGGAGGATGGTCTCTTGCGGCCGACGCTTCGTCTGTTTTTGCTTCGAAAACCTCTGCGTCTGTTTTTCACAAGGATTCAGGAAATTCTCAGGGCGTTTTAAGGACGTCATGAAGGAATTAGAGTCCGACCTCCTTGTTTTGAGTTCTGCTTGGAAAAACTGCAGAAATCCAGTTAACGAGTCGATTCATTTCCATTTTAATCATTTTTACTGTTTCTGTTCGTCGTGAATCGATACGGCTCTGCTGGACCTTCATGCAGCCTCTGCGTTCCACTTTAAAAGCCTGTCAGGAGTCTGAACATTACAATCTGAAGCATCCTCCCCCTTAATGGAGAAACACAGGCCGCGCTGCATTCAGTAAAAACAGATTGATCGGTGCATCAGTGCCTAAGCGGAGTACATTGCATGACTCCCTGCAAAGGAGCTATTGATAGATGAGGTGACGTCCCCAAAAACGGCCTGTTATTCATTGTCATGTGCGTGTGGTGTTTGGGTAGGGAGGGAGGGGAGCGAGAGCTTTTAGTTATTTATTTATTTTGTGTGCATCCGTTATTGGTTTCTCATTAGAGGCCAAGATATAAACATTTGTCTATGTTGTACACCGGGCTGCCGCAATTAAGCATTCTCTTTGCCGCCCTCTCTGCCCTTTGAAAGTGAATTATGTGCAGATGAGAATCTCGACTGAAGTGTGGCCAGCAGCGGACCTTTTCCAAGAGCCTGCGCTCCTTCAAAGGCGTGCCAGAAAAAAAATTCAGATTCGCTGAAGGAGAAAGGAGGGGGAAAGCGTGCCGTTTCCTGCTTGCATTGCCTATTAATGGCTCTAATTAGCAATAGCTGAGGCATAATCACATTGATTTGGACGGATCCAGCATGCAGAACCTCAGCGGATAACACCCGCAACCTTTGTTAACACCTGCTAATCAAACGGAGGCCTCTGTCAGCCCCCGGACCCAGTCTCACGTTCTCATAGGTCCTGAGTTGGTTGGCCTCTCACGGACTCTGATTGGCCAAACTTGTGATAAATAGAAGCAGCCGGGCCATGAATGCTGCATTCTTTGAGCTCTGACCTTTTGTACCCTCTGCACTTCCTGTGCTGCTTTTGCATGCAGTGTGGTCTCCTGTTTATGCGCTTGTACTCCCGATGCCCCTTCTTCTATGGAAAATTCTTTTTTAGGTTACAAACACGGGTAAAAGCATGATTTTGCTTTGTAGTCTTATATTTTCAAAAAGAAATTTGAGACAAAAAACACAATTTTACAATGACACTGTGTCCATTCAATCCTAATTATGCACATATACACAAATTGATGTATAAACCAGTATATAAGTCATGGTGACTGATGTAAACACTGATTTACAGCAGATGCATTCAAATTTCTTCCACGGCACTAGCGCTCATCATCATCTTTTACAGGAGACGTCAGCATCTTATTCAGGCCGTGGAGCGGCGAGCTCCTTACCCGTGGTAGCAAAAAATGAAGCCATTTTGGGAAATGCTGGTTTTACAGAGGAGCTGTGGATCCAACAATTCCACATGACACGCTCAAGGTTTGGTGAGCTGTGGGACCTCTGGTGGCGCCCCCTGTTGTTGGTCACATGACTCATTTAATTCTGAAAAAGTAGTTCCATTGCAGTTTTGCTAAATTTGGCAGTTCTGATACGCCTCAAATACGACCATTTTGCCAAACGCCTTTTTTCCCGATAAATGTAAACTTTTCCATTAAGTAAATTTACTATTCATAGTCACAGGCAGCTGCAGACTCATTAAAGACCCGCTCTGATGAAAATGGAGTTTTTAACACATTTTTAGGGCATTTTTCTCACGATGGAGGACAAATATGAAGACATTTTTAAATGAAATTGCATTTCTGAGCATTTCTTTATTCACATTGTTGTGAATTGGAAGCAGATGGAAACATTGTCGTTAAAAAAAAACATTGTATTTGTGACGTAGAAAAAAATACTCTGACCGGGCCTCAAGCTCCATACTCCAAGTTCTGCAGAAATGATTTTTCTTTTTATTTTGGCTAAAAACGGCATCATCACAATAAAAAGACCACTGGGAAAACGCTTTTATAATAGATCAAGGGATGATCTAAGGCCTTCGTTCTTTCGAGCTCGTTTGTTGTAGAATGTCCTGTTGCGCTCCACCGGCAGGTGAGAAGGCGTGGCCCCGGCCATCTCTTATCCCAGACCCAACCCCTTGGGTGGCGGGAAAACCACAACATGAGCTACTACCTTCTCCTGACCTGTCAGGACGCTCTTCTCTTGCACATCCCTTGACTAATGATCCCACCCTTGATTATTTAAGGACGGCATAAATCATATTTGAGTAAGAAGGCTAGCGGGGGGCAACCAGGTCGTTCCTCATCAATGACTTGCAGATGCAGAACAAAAGAAATGGGCCACATGGTCATTTACCGCCACGAAACGATTCGTCCTAGCCCAGGCAAGAAGCTTTTATGTCTACCACTTCTTCATTTTTTGAAGGTTGGGATATGGATCCCTTCCCGTCCGCTGGCAGGTGGCGCCGTCAAGCCCGACGCCGTGATTACATTGCTTATTACAAGCTAAAGCTCAAGTGGTAATAAAATGGCATTGAAGGAGGTGTTAGCAGGCCTGAAAGCCATACTGGTAATCTCTGGGTGTATGGAGAATACATGAGGTACAGCTATTTTAAGACACTATAGGTGCAGCTAGAGAGAGCGTGAAGGTAATGCTATGACTGCTCTTTATTCAGGAACATGAACGGCGAGTACTGGTTTTACGTTTTAACCCATAAAAGTGTAAAGAAAAGCACATCAGTTATGTTGTGTAATAAAAGCTTTGATATGTACCAGATCTAGTTTTAAAAGTTCACACTTCATACTTTTTTCACCGGGATTCTCACTTTAAGTAAACGTTATTAGCACCTGTCAGGTCTCAAAGTGATTTTCACACCTTTAAAAAACAGAAAACGTGAGGTTTGCTTTAAGCTTTATGCAGTTTAGCTAATGTTTAAGGGGTCGTTTCAAAGGTGAGCTTTTCCAAAACTGTGAATACTTTATTAAAATTCTACTATAAACAGACATGATTCATTGTTACTGCTAACTGTTAGTGTTATCAGAGCAGCCTTCATACACCCTTCATTTATAGACAGGATTATGTCCTGGAAACCGTTTTTATGTCACATCCTCCCAATAAAAAATTAGGTCTTCTTGACTCATGTGGGCTGTTCCCTCCTTAAGAAACTTTTAAATGAAAAGGATTATTTTTGTTATTTTTGTTTCACAAGTGTCCACATTTTTTGGTGTCCATAAAAAGTATTGAAAAAATAAATAAGTGGAGCCTAAAATGCATTTTTTGAATGAACTTAATCAGAAATGTGTGAAATGAGTCCCCAGATGGTGCAGAATAGTTCAGTGCAATATTATTTTTGATTAGGAATTTAAAGGTATGAAAACGCTAGAAAAAAAACAACAACAAAACCCTCAAGTACCGTCTCTATTCTGTAAGGACATAAACTTTAACGTCATTCAATTTTTTCACCATAGTCTGATTTGTGTTTTTATTCTCGTCTTTGTTAACTCTCTCTCTTATTGTATGAGAAATAGCATTGATGTTCTTGACAAATCCCTTCCAATTCACAGTAAAAACGCAACTTAAATTATTCCGAATTGCATCGATCCACCCCCAGCCGGACTGTACCATTCAGAGGAAAAACACTAACTTCACTGTAGCTCAAGAAAGCAACAACTATCTATAATATATACATGTTACACCAACTGTAAATATGAATTCACCTAAAAGATTAAATAATTTGAAGGACTTTTTTTCCTTCTTTATTGTGAAATATGTTAATAAGCTGGGATCAAAATAACTCTGGGAATATAAGAGGTATTTATCAAATTTGCTGGTATGTGGTTTTTCATTTAATCAAATGTATTTAATAAATGCTGAATTCATAACCGAGGCTGTCTCAATGCGCTCCATGAAAAGCGAGAAACATCTTAACAAGATGAATTAATCAAGATTGAATTATGATGGTATAATCCAATTCATTCCAAGTAATTCCAGATTGGTGTAATTTAATTAGGCTGGACCGTTCCAATATGACCTGTACTTTGTCAATAGTTCATGTGAGTGACCAGCAGAATGCATGTATTCCCCAAACTGATCATTACTAAATAGATACACAGTTTTAACAAGGGGGACCTCCATGTCCAGTTGTCCCTGGTCAAGATCACCTCTGTGATAGTGGGGGTGTGTGTGTGGGTGGAACCATAAATGTGTTTTTGCACCAGAGATGCAAAAGTTATAATTAAAAATAAGTTAGTTTGACTCAGGAGATGATTTGGTGTAATTGTGTACATTATTTACAATTTAGTCTTCCTTAAAGAACCTGTATCATGCCCTTCATAAGCCTTTCAGAGTAAACTATATATATATATATATATATATATATATATATATATA